>CM059306.1:9735000-9917500 GCA_030340665.1 Neosalanx taihuensis
GAAATAGAGATAGAGATGGAGAGGGAGAGAGAGAGAGAGAGAGAGGGAGAGAGAGAGAGAGAGAAAGAAAGAGAGAGAGAGAGAGAGAGAGAGAGAGAGAGAGAGGAAGAGAGATGGGGAGAGGAAAGGAAAGGAAGGGGGAGAGAGAGAGAGAGGGAGAGAAAGGGAGAGGGGGGAAAGAGCGAGAGAGGAAGAGATAGAGTGAATAAGAAAGAAAGAAACAAAGTAAAAGGTCGAGTCATCTGACACTTAAAAAAAGAAACTCAGAAGTGCAAGGTCAGCTTGCCACTCCTCCAGCTGAGTGACCATGCCAGAGGGGAGCGTAAATCTTCAGCCGTGTAGCATGGCTGCCAGAGGGCTGCTGGTTCCCATGACAACCCCAGGGTGTGCACCAGGGTTGTGTTCTGGGACCAACACAGCTCTAGTCTTACCTGCTGCAGCGGCTCGTCTATGAAGTTGGAGCCCGTTAGCCTCCGGTCAATCTTAATGGGCTTCTGTTCCAGCTTCATCTCATCCAGCGTCTGAGGGACAACACGTGTGTGTGAGTGTGTGTGTGTGTGGGGGGGGAGGGTTCAGGGGTCAAGCTCACATTCAGTTTAATAAATTATGATTGTGTGTGTGTGTATAGGGTCAGTATTTATGGGTAAGGCTGTGTGTGTGTGTGTGTGTGTGTGTGTGTGTGTGTGTGTGTGTGTGTGTGTGTGTGTGTGTGTGTGAGTGCGGTCTCACCTTTATGATCCCCGTTGCCGTGGGCGGCAGGTAAGAATGCTCGCACATCTCCAGGTGTTTCTCGGAGTTCGTCCTCCCGTACAACAGCGTGACGGCAAAGGCCCTGCAGGGGAGAGGAGGACGCTGGTGACAACGTGCATGACACTCACACACACGCACATGCCCGCATGCACACACACACATTCTACTTACCCTCCGACAAAGCAGAAGATGTAGAAGGCCAGATAGAATATAGCAAAGGGTCCAAATGTGATGAGGAAAAGCACGACTCCAAGACCCCCCCATCCCCAGATGGACAGACTGGCCTGTAACACACACACACACACATCAGTACAGGCAACCTTCTCCCTGCAGTGACTGTGAAACCCCCTTTCCCTCCTTATTTAAACTGCCTCAATGCATATCCTATATGACATATATACAAAGCCTGGGTACATGATGCATCCTATATATTGTGTTCCATTTCTTAGTGGTGACAAAGGGGGCACAGACACCCAAATCCCCGGCCCCTCTCTTTAAAGTGCCTACGTCAGGAAATGAAAGAAACTATAAAAAGGAGAAGTGGTTAATAGGACATGACAGAGAGGGGAAGAGAAGGAGAGAAGGAGAGAGGGAGAGAAAAAGACAGACAGAGAACGACAGACAGAGAAAGACAGATTCCATCCTCTGGCTTCCTGTTATTGTTCGTGCAGGAAACAGACTTTCTATCATGTGACCTGGCCGTAGCCTGACCCAGTATAGCATGCAGACGAGCAAAGCTAACAATAAAGGTTTCTGAACCATGCTAGCTAAGCTAGGCTAGCTTCAGTGTAAGGAAGCATGCTCAGGCAGGCTAGGGGAGGCACAAAGCTAGTTTTCTGGATTCATATCCCTGCTGTGGCGCTGACACAGATACAGACCAGACTAGCAGGCTAATACCAGCTCTGCCTTGACCCGCTAAGGTCACCTGGCCTGGAAGCTTCACTGCGTCTTCGTCTCTGGGAGACATCCAGCTACTACTTGGACGCTGAGACGCTGTTTAAATGTTTTAGATGGTCTGGATTCAGGTTGGTTGTACAGTGCACCCTCGTTTTTCACGGGGGTTACGTTCCAAAAAGAACCCGTGATAAGTGAAATCCGTGAAGTAGAAACCTTTATATATATTTTTTTTTTACAATTATTATACAATGAAATACTCTATTATATATTCAAACCAAACAACAAACCCTTTTTACAGGCCCCAAGCATTTGTTTAACAAATAAAACTGTATACTGTAAACCGCAACTTTATTGATGCACAGGTTTGTGTTGGAGAGACTGTTTAGCCAATCAGAATGCAGAACACAACGCACGATGCAAATCCGTGAAGTAGCAAAACCGTGAAAAGTGAACTGTGATATAGCGAGGGTTCTTTGTATAGGTGGGATCTGCTAGGCATCTGTAAAGTTATCTGTGACATTGATTGCAAAAAAAAAATCAGGGACCCACTACACTAGTCAGAGTCCAAACCACCTGGTTGACGCAGTAGCTTGCTAACACGTTCACTTCAAAGAAGCTTTCATTTACATTTAGTCATTTAGCAGAGCGACTGGGAGGGATTCGAACCCATGACCCTTCCACTGCGCAGTTGGGTGGGACTTTTCTCCAGGGGTGCCGGGTGAGGCAGGCAGACCCTGGCGTCCAGCGGCAGTGAAGCCCACCAGAGGTGCCCTCAGCCAGGGGGAGTGTGACGGTGACTGGGGCCTCTGTCCTCTGGGGAGAACGAGCTAGTCCAGGTGCCAGGGTGGAGGGAGCAGGGAACTAGGCCACGTTAATGAGAGAGGCTTAGAGAAGCTTCATGAGACGCACACGCGCTTGTGCACCCACACGCACACACACACACACACACACACACACAAGCACATACACACTTGCGCACGCCCGTTGGGCATGAACACCAGCTCTGAGTGTATCAGATTGAGAGAGAAGATAATGCAGGTTGAATAGCAGGGCTGCCCACCTCTGATAGGCTGAGAGGAGCATTTACATTTACATGTATTCATTTAGCAGACGCTTTTTTAGATGCAACTTACAAGAGAGAGCTTTTACAAAGAGCATCGGTCACTGAGCATAGCAACGTGATCGACCCCGAACATAGTGGGCTTTTAGATTGTGAAACATACATCGTGAGAACCAGTAAGTGCCAAGGGAAGAGCTATAAAAGCATGCGAACATAACGCAACAATCGCAACAACACTAGCGAGTCACCGCATAGGGACCGACGAGTAATTATGAGCAACATGGATTCCATTTCTAAGTATTACACTATTTCTAAGTGCCGTTAAATTATTGGAATAAGTGAGTTTTCAGCCTTCTTTTGAAGGTGAGGAGGCAGTCTGTGCTTCTGATGGAGGTGGAGAGTTGATTCCACCATTGGGGAGCCAGGCAGTGGAAGAGTTTGTGTGGCGCTCTGACGCTCTTCGGGGGGGGGGACCACTAGACGGTTGTCAGCAGAGGTATAAGGCCGGAGGAGAGAGTTGATATAGCTAGGGGCAGTCCTGTTAACTGCTCGGACCAGGAGCAGCTTTGATAGGCTGGGAGGAGCAGGGAGGAGCAGCTTTGATAGGCTGGGAGGAGCAGGGAGGAGCAGCTTTGATAGGCTGGGAGGAGCAGGGAGGAGCAGCTCTGATAGGCTGGGAGGAGCAGGGAGGAGCAGCTTGCTCGAGAACAACAAACACTGTTCTCTCTGCCTCTCATCTCTAATACTCTAATATCTATAATGCTCTAATATCTGATGAAACCCATTAGACTGTCCATCAACAGTTTCAATACAGCAGGTCCAACCCGCGGAGGTTTAGACAATACAGCCAACCGACCAATCAGAACCCAGGAAACATGACGCCAGGGAGCAAATGAGACGTTACTAAAAAAAGGAATATCGAACGTTGATGAAAAGCAATTCATAAATGTGGCTTCTTCAGTCCAAAACAAACCATGTTTATAGTTTCAAACATTCTAATAAAACTGGTTGTTGCCTCCAGTAATCACCAGTCTGACACAAGGCTCAACACCTGGACTCACTCAGACAGCAGAGTTGACAGGTTGTGACACATTCCCTTCATGCAGGTTGTACAATAGCGCTGAATAAACACATCCTCTCAGCGTCAATGAGGCTCCAAAACCAGTTAAACCAACTGAGAGGCGGGGGGGAGGGGGGGGGGGGGGACGGAATGTGAGTCACCTCAGGCCTTGCGGGCGCTTCAAGAATGCGTCGAAACTCGCCTGCCCTCTTTCACATCGTGCCGCTGCGATCGTGAGCCGTACGGGACGGAAGGGGAGAGGCTCGGCCAACACGGGCTGGTGAGGGAAGAACCCCAGCTGGGTCTGACAGCGTGAGGAAGCCTGGGAACTAGTGGAAGTCTCAGGCAAGGTGATGCAGTACAACCGCAGAGCGGTTAAGCTGCAGCCTTAGAGCATAAACAAAGTTTACAACGTTTCACCGCACCGGGGTCGAGGTATGCGGCAAAATTCAGCTGCGATCCGGGCAGCCGTCTCCGTGACAGGAAGATAATAAATAGATAATAAATATTCATTTAGCGGACGCTTTTATCCAGTGTCTTACAGCAAATACAGGGACATTCCCCCCCGGAGGCAAGTAGGGTGATGTGCCTTGCCCAAGGACACAACATCACATAGCCACAGCCGGGAATCGAACTCACAACCTTCGGATCATGAGCCCATGAGCAGTCCTTAACCGCTGAGCCACCTGACTCCCGATCAGGGTGAGGAGGGTGGCACTGGCAAAATCTCACGGGATCAGAACAAATAGGTTAAATCACGCGGGATCTACACACAAGTCATAAACCGCAGTCCCAGATAACGAAACACCATGTGATTAAAGGCTTAGACCCGAGTGACAACACTTCGCCAACCGAGAGAGGCGGCCCGCAGGCCACGCGACAGCTCCAGCCCATAATGCCAGCCGTCGCCTAGGTTACCGACGCTGAACGGCGCGCGAGCGGAGATTCTCAGAGAGGTCGAAGGCCGCCACGGCGTCCGACTGCGGTGCGTGGGGATCCGTTGACCTTTCCTGCAGAAAGAGGCGGGCGGGCGAGCTTAGGAACTGGGGCTCAACAGAACAGGAGACGGCTCACTGGCACTGACTCATTACAGCTTACCCGGCTTTAACATGAACCATCTGTTCCAGCAATCACACCACTAGACAGCTCCCTAAGCTACCCACCCCCTCCAACACCCACCCACTCACCCACCACACCCTATCGCCAAAAAAAAAAATAACACACTGTGCGAAGACAGGCGTCACGCACGCCGCAGCTCCGCCCCCCTGAACACCCGTCTCTGCGGTCCGATTCGCCGTTTGCCCGTTGAGCGGCCTCGTCGCTGGCTCTGAACTTCAGAGAGGCAGAGCTGGCCCGTTCAACACTGGCTCAGTGTCACCAGCAGCCTCCGTCTCTCAATCAGCAGCCCCTGGTTCTGCTGACTGCCACATTCACTCTGATCCACAGCCAACTCGCCGGGGTGGGTTCCTTACAAATGTATCTGTACACACACACACACGCTGTACACACACACATACTACAGTCACACACAAGGGGAGGGGTGGGGTGGATCACTGATACACTTCCGGAGTTTTAACATGTGTCAGTAAAAAAGTATTTAGAGATGTCCTTGACACCAGCCTTTCCCTTTCCCTAACACACACAAACACACGCACGTGCGCACACACACACACACACACACGCACGTCACAGCTTCCCTGGCCAGAGTTCTCAAAGTACAGGGGTGACGTGTCACAACAGGGGTGCTCTGACACGGGTTCTCAAAGACAAGCTGAAGTGAGGAGGGGGAGGGGTGAGGATGAAGCAGGGCTTAAGAGCCCCTGGAGAGTGAGGGGTAAACACCCTGCATGTCCAGAGCAAAGGGGTTAACAGAGCCCATTAAAGAGCCCCTCTTAGAATAGGGGGGATCAGGAGAGAGAAAGTAGAGGAATTGTGGGAATACAGGGACGAGCTCAAGAGGAGAACATCTACAGGCAATCACTAAGGGTCAATAATGACTCCAAACAGTGTATCCTAACGAGTATCCTAGAGAGTATCCTAGAGCAGTGGTCTTCAACCCTGGTCCTCAGGACCCACTGTCCTGCATGTTTTAGATGTTTCCCTGCTCCAACACACCTGATTCTAATGCATGGGTCGTTATCTAGCTCTGAAGAATCCTGGTAAACGATCATGCATTAGAATCAGGTGTGTGGGAAGGGGGAAACATCCAAAACATGCAGGACAGTGGGTCCTGAGGACCAGGGTTGAAGACCACTGTCCTAGAGAGTATCTTTGAGTACCCTCTAGGCTGGACTACTGTGTATCTCAGTAGGATCCTAATTTGAGCAGACTGACCCGTCTTCTGCAGTTGACAGAAGACAGTTAACCTACCCTGCTGTTTGGCTGAGTGCTGTGGCACCACAGTCATCTCTATCCCCTGAATCTCCAAATGAAGACCTGATGCATATGGGTAAGAGAAGGCTGAGTGGAAATATATCAAACTGGTGTGGATCAATATAGCCAACGACATCAATTCCTATACTGGCTCCACCTATCTGGCTAGAAAGTCAAGTTGTCGATATTCTTCTCACTGGAGCTGCTCTGCAGGTGGCCTGCAGTGGACTTGATGAAATAGGGTCATGCTAACGTCACCCACTGCACACTCACAACGCCTCCTGCACCAGTTCACATCCTATTGGCCGGTCTGTGACCTGCCCTGCGCTGGCCAAGTGTGATGTGAGTTACGCCTTAGGCCTGCCTGCCTCCACAGCTTTGATTAAGACACCTTAATGAGGTTTAACCTACTTATTATGAGAAACACATTTCTGCTCATCACTGGCTAATGCTAGCCTTCCGACATGACGTCCTAGATGAGCTGTACCATTAGCTTACATTTACTCACTTTATCAGACGCTCTTATCCAGAGCAACTTACAGGAAGTACAGGGACATTCCCCCTGAGGCAAGTAGGGTGAAGTTGCCCTGCTCAAGGACGCAAAGTCATTTTGGCACAGCCAGGGTTCGACCCAGGGACGTTCTAATTACTAGCCCGACACCCTCACCGCTCAGCCCCCTGACTCCCTACTGGCTCACTGCGTCTGCCTTGTTCCATCAAACGCAGGCCGGCTTCAGAAGGCAGGAAGACGCTGATGGTAGAGCTGGATGGGTTTGTGGGTCGACATCACAACGTCTTAGTTTTATAACGCGTTGGATTACGAGGAAGTTAGCTCACTGAGCAGAGCAGAACCTATAGATAGTCTCTTGCACTGTGGTCAGATATAGACGTGTTAAGCTATGCTTTAGTGAGTATTTACATAGGTCAGGAGAGTGACTACGATATTATGAATCGCTGGCTATCTGCCAAAAGTATATGGGTACACAGTAGACCTACTATGATATAATTTGAATTAAAAAAAAGTTGTTAACACCACACAATTCATGTTAATCTTACACTTATCATATTATCTAACGCTGTTTTCCATGCATTATCATAGAAAAGGAATACACATAAATACACTGAAATATTCGGTGTGGTATACATTTGAGATCTTATGAGAGATTATATGACACTAACTTGGACTTGACTACCCTGAAGAAGCAGACCAACTCGTTTTTACGCAGGTAGGAAATAATGTCGTAAACGGACAGATAAGGGATGCGTTTAAAAAGTCCCTTAGTGTAAACGTGATGACTCCAATAATAAAGGATTCTGAACCCACTCGATTATAACCAGTCACGAGTGAAACAGCCATTTCTGGAAGGAGGCTAAATACATTGAACCTGTAAAAAAAGAGACCCGTTCTGAGTCTGTCCTACAATGTCAACCTCTTATGATTCTCAACATTTATGTATATATTAGATTTGACAGTGATTCCCTTATCATGCCTTGTCATCATGATGCAGGTGTAAACAAGACCGACTGGGTGAGTGATGGGTCCAGCAGTGAAGTGATCCAGTTTAATAAGCTACTAGATAACTTAACAAGTGACTGTGACAGCATTCTGCACCCAAAGCCAGTACTACACTAGACACTGATAAAAAAAGGGGAGGGGGGGGTGATTGCGATACCGGCCAATTCAGCTAATCACCACATGAAAGACAATCACTACTGGATCTGCACATTTTTTATATAGGTCTACAGTATAACAGGGCTTAGAAGCGGAGTCACACACTGTCTGTAGACCGGCTGGTTAGTCTGCCTGTTATCCTGTCCTGGAAGACATTCGTTCCAAAACAGACCCACATAACGAGTTAACCAGCAGCACTACTAAGCTGTGTTACTTTGGGACGCGCCCATATCTCTCACCTGTAAAATGTGTTGAAGCCATAAAGATTTCCTCCTGTCAGCAATGTTAGTCATAATAATCCAAACACATAACGTTTTCTTACTGAACAGTGCCAACAGAATACGAGCTGAATCAAGCAGGACGGTACAGATATCCTGAGCTCATTAGCCTGTAATCCTCCACTGACATTTGGCAGAGGTTTGTTTTTAGAAAACAGGAGAGCTGTCCTGTGTTTACCTGGGATATGATGTTAGCAAGCTAACCAGCTGGCTGCGAGGCTAGCCGGGCTAAAATACGAGGCTAAACGGGCTCAAATAAGAGGCTAGCCAGGCTCAAATACGAGGCTAGCAGGGCTAAAATACGAGGCTACCCAGGCTCAAATAAGAGGCTAGCCAGGCTCAAATACGAGGCTAGCCAGGCTCAAATACGAGGCTAGCCGGGCTCAAATACGAGTATAGCAAGGCTCAAATACGAGGCTACTCAGGCTCAAATACGAGGCTAGCTGTCATCGTCCACAGCGCACGGGGAAAACAAAACTCGTACACGCGCATCGCTCGCGCGTCTGAACTCACCTCTGCGAACATGGTTTTAAAAGGCTGTGGGTGCAGCGGCTCAGGTTAACCCCACCACATTGTATCACGCAACAAAATATCCCTATTATCTTGATTAAAAACGCTTGTATCTCCAGTCTTCGTACTCTACTCGGACAGGAGCCATGTTGGAAGCTTTGACGTCTCCGGCAGCCCCTTTTCCGACGTCGCTCGCTGATTGGTTGACGTGTGATGACGCATGTAACACCCCCGTGACCACCTGCTTTTGTTTTTGGACATTTCTGTTAAACAACACGGTCAGCGATGTTCCTAACACGGTGATTCTTAACCTTGTTGGAGGTACCGAACCTCACCAGTTTCATATGCACATTCACCGAACCCTTCTTAATGGGTCGGTTCATATGAATCATGAGTCGGATGTGTGTCTTGACCTCCGCCGAACCCCTGAGACTGACTCACCGAACCACTGGGGTTCGATCTAACCCAGGTTATGAACCACTGTCCTAACAAGAGGGATCCATACCATGAATTGTCCGACTGCATTCCAAATGCGCGCTTGAAATGGGATTGAATCGATGCATGATCATGTTGTAACTTTTGTACTACGACCTCATATCTATAGGTTTAGCCATGGGAACTGAGAAAAGCGTTGATACCATCTTTTCATGATCAAAACATGGTGTTTACGTTGGTGTGTATTTACATGAGCACGGTATTTTCCAATGTAGGTACAGTGCCCACCTGTTGACCTATATTATTCAGTGACCTGCTGGCGGCTATACCAGCTATAGGCACACAGGTAAAAATAAACACACAGACAGATAAGAGAGTTTTACAGTGGTGATAACATTACCTCCCTCCAGGTTTGCAGAACTCCAGCAGGGTCACACAGCAGGCATGGGCGCAGGCAGACATAGTCCCTGGATCCAACGATTGCTCCGAGGTGATAGGCCACGCTGAAAAGACTCCCCATGGTTTAATCTGCCTACATCAAATATTAGCTGCCGTCTCAAATCGCGGAGGATTTCTTGCGTGTGTGTACATGTGTGGAGAGATAAGATAGGAGTAAAATACACATTCCAGTTCTTTCATCGTGGTGGAGGGCGTATGACCAGGTTCAAGCTGGTCCAGTTAACACCCCCTCCACACACACAGAAACACACAGACTCACAAGACACTTTCAACTTTGTACCCCTGCTACACGCCAGTAAACGTTTAAATATTATTTTATTGCCAAAAAGTAGCATGACTTGTTTTGACATTCTACCTCCTCCGTTTCCTTCATGAAATGTTTCTACACTTCCCTTGAATTCTAAAATTAAATGCAGTTATGATATACTGAAAGTCATTATGTATTGTATTTTAAATGCTGAATTGTAAAACGCTCAACTGGGAAGACTTAAGCCTGTTGGTCTAATATGTAGTTTTTTTCCAATGCATCTGTCGTTTAGTGAGTGGGTTAATTAGTCATAACATGTTTATACGTGGATGACCAAGAGCAAAACGTTGGTAAAAAATCTGGTGATAAACAGTTTTGAACGCAGCTAAGCTTTTTTTTCACACACAATAAAATAATATCTGCCACTAGAGGGCACCATCACTCCAGCTATCGCAATTTCTAAAGCGAACGTTAAACGATCCGTGCAGATGTGTTACTAATACCCCTGCTAACCACGTTCACAACAGCCAGTCCCCCTTATGATAAAACAACACTAACCACGGCTGAACTGCGGTGACCGTTCTACACCTAAGGAAAACTGCTGTATCAGAGTTCATATGTCAAAGAGAGGAATTTCACCCTAAATGGGAACGTGTGTGTCTGTGTGCCACAGGGCCTCTGTGGCAGAATGACACAGGGTAAATTAGAGGTGACACTGCCTAAATGTTTGCAGATGAGTGCTGCCCATTTTTAATGACTATGGTAAGAGAGGTCACCAGGGCGTGTCACTGGGCCATCTGCCCTGGAGCACGGTGGGCAAAGACGAGCAGTTAGCTGTGTACCTCCAGCATTTCCTGTGTGACTGTGTGTGTGTGTGTGTGTGTGTGTATGTGTGTGTGTGAGTGAGTGTGTGTAACATCTTATAGTGGTTTTTGTTTGAGGCCTTGTTTGTCTTTTGTTCACTATCCACCCAAGACAGGTTTGGCTGGATCGTTGGTGCCTCAAGACTGGGTAACTGATTTTTAAAAATATTTTTTAGAAAAGAAAGACTAAGTCAATTAACTGAGCAAAATAAGTATTTTTTTTTTTTAAAAATCAAAGAAAAATCTGAGGTAATTTATTTACATGTCTAGGCTGACTTGACACTCTGCAGGACCACTTCCTGTGTCTCAGGTTTCAGGCTATGTATGTTGTGTGTGTGTGTGTGTGTGTGAGTGTGTGCGCAAGCGCATGTGTATGTGTTGTGGGGAGGGGGGTGAGGGGGGGTACACTTCCTGTCCCTGTCTATTCGGGAGTTAAGGTTTGGGTATCGTTGGGAGAAAAGTGGAGAATGAGGTTAAGAGTAGTGAAAGTCAATGGAACCATTTTGGGGTTCTTTAAGAGGGGATAGGGAGTTATCTTGAAATTGTATTTCACCTGCTGTGTGTGTAAGTGTGTGTGTAAGTGTGTGTGGGCTCAGGAAGTAGGAAATGGTCAATTCTAAAGTAAACACTGGACAGATGTATTTTCTTTCTTAGTTAAAGTCATGTAAAGCTACCCTGTAATTGCTGAGTCAATATTACTGTGGTATTACTCTAATAACCCTTATTCATCAAATGCAGGAGGAAGACGAAATAAAAAGCCTTGCTGTGGGCAATAGTTTTCCTGGTGGTCTTGTAATAGCTACCTCCCATCTCTCTCTCTCTCTCTCTCTCTCTCTCTCTCTCTCTCTCTCTCTCTCTCCCTCCCTCCCTCCCTCCCTCCCTCCCTCCCTCCCTCCCTCCCTCCCTCCCTCCCTCTCTCTGTCTCTCTCACTCTGTTTTCATTCTTTTTCTCTATCTTTCTGTTTCACTTTCTTCCTTCCTCTGTCCGCTCTCTCTCGCTCTGTCTGTCTGTCTGTCTGTCTGTCTGTCTGTCTCTCTCTCTCTCTCTCTCTCTCGCTGTGTGTCTGTATCTGATATTCTCAGGCTTGGCTCCTGAGGTTCCAGAGGTTTCTGTGGCTGCAGGTAGCGGACTTGTTCACTTAAAGTCTTTACCTCTAATGTACTCCAGATGATACAACTATTTATAACACAAATACATACACACACACACACACACATACACACACACACACAGGTACACATGCACTGAATTGACTTGATGAAATATCTTCAGATTTGAGAAGCTGACATGTCCGTGCCGTGTGTGTGCGTGTGTGTGTGTGTGTGTGTGAGTGGGTGAGTGCGGGGGGTAGAAGCTGCTCTGTGATGTTGGCTCCCGCTCATACCCTCTCACCATGCTTCCAGAGGTGCAGGATTATGGGGCTTTTAGAGCAGACGTAAATGGTTTGTAAGACACCAGCTGCCAGACTTATAAAGCCAAAATTAACACCTTCACCAGAGAGAGAGAGAGAAAGAGGAGGAGGGGGGGGGGGGGGGTAGGGGGACAGAGAGAAGGGAAACGAGAGAAATAATTGGTAAAGAGCAGGAGGGAGAGGGGAATCTCTTAGGTATGAAGGGGGAGAGGGGGTTGGGGGGTGGAGACCAGAGACAGGCTGGTAGCATCAAACTGAAAGGTGAGAAGACAGAAGGATTAAAGAGGGATGCTGTGTTTGATGTTGGTGGGACGGACACTCTTTTGACTCCCAAGCAGTAGCAACATTTGAACACGCTCTCCTCTACTGCTTCCTGCTACTCGTGCGATGGTGTGTTACCGTAAAACTGTCCGTGAGCTGATGCTGTATGAAGGCGGGTGATTAAAACAGGGAAAAGATGGAGTAAAAAGCTGTTTGCCTTTCTTTCAGGGGGACATGAGACGTGCTAAATGTCCAAACTTAGACAGTGTTTTTCTTCCTGCGGTTTTTCTTCTTCTTTGCTCTGGGCCATTTGTGGATGGTGGCTGGCAGGAAGAGAACAGGAGTGGACTTGGCCTTGTGAATTTAGAAAACAAAGACGCAGAGCAGAGGGAAAGAAAGTCCGAATGACAGGGAGAAAGATAAAGGGATGGTGGGAGAGAGGAAAGACAAGATGGATGGCTGGAAAGAAGTTAGAATTAGACAGAGAGCAATGGAGTGAGACTCCACACCACATGAACTGGGCAGGTCAACTGAGGTGGATTTCTGTCTTTTTTTTTTTATTCCTTTCTGACAAACTCTCTTCCTCGTTGCCCTTTCAATTCCATTTCAATTCACTTCAGGTCTCTCTCTTTGTGTGTGTGTGTGTGTGCATGTGTGTGTTTGTGTGGGTAGAAGAGTTGGCTAGGTAGCGCCCATAAACCCAGACGGTGTTCGCCCATCTTGTTATTGGTTTATTGGTCATGGAAAAAAACAATTTTATAGGTTTTTGAATGACGTAACAATAAGTGTATACGTGGTGTTGGTGCTGGTACTAGGGGTCAGGGTGAGCCTACTGCACACAAGCTCACACACAAAGAGGTTTATAGCTTAATTAACTCCAACACATTTCCCTGCTAAAAATAATCTAACTTTATAGTAAAAGTGCATGGTTTGGCCGGTATAAAACGTAATAAAATTTGACCCTGTTCTGAGTGAGCAATGTTTTACACAGGATCTCAGCTGCGTGGCACAATAACACACTATACGCATAATAGTTTCCATATCATTATGTTAACAAACAATTGAGCCTCTTTATTAAGTGCATACCTCTTTATGTACCCCCACCCCCCCTCCACACACACACAAACACACACACACCTCAGAGATGGATGATCTGAGGCAGGTCCAAGAATCTCAAAGCCTGTCCTCCTAGGTGATTGAACTTAGATAAAAGCTGGCGTGTCTGATTAAAAAAAAAAGAACAAAAAAAGACTTTTGAATAAACATAGACAGTGCCTTTTTTCAGACTCTAGTTTTTAGATAATATTCAGATAGGATTCATAAAAACACTCTATTGGGTATATAATTCAATAAGGTTGGAGCGTGAGGTAAATTGAGTTAAGTCTATGTGTTTAGATGAGTGGAGCAGGTCTTTGATAAAGCAAGCATGTTTATGTTTCTACCGAGAGAGGCCCTGGGAGCTATATTGTCTGGTATGCTGGGGCTCATATGAGGTTGTGCTTAACTCAATATCTAACACAAACAGCCTGGAGTACTGCTCTCTCTCTGTCTCTCTCTCTCTCTCTCTCTCTCTGTCTCTCGCTATGTCTCTCTCTCTCTCTGTCTGTCTCTCTCGCTCTTTCCCTTGCTCTCTCATACATACAGTACGTTGTATTTGCTCGCACATGATTCACTACGTAATCTCAAGGCAACTTTCGACCCAGAATCTTTGTGAGAAGATCCTTTTCTCTTTTCTTTTCTATTTTCTTGTCTTCATTACCTTTCTGTCTCCCTCTCTCTCTCCCCCCATCTCTGTCTCTCTCTTTGCTTCTGGAGTCTGAGAGACATTTATTGTGGTTAACTGTGCGGGTGACTGTGGAGGCCCATGGCTGTGATAAGGTCACATCGGTCTGGGGACAAGGTCAAAGGTCTGGAAAGAGAGGTGACTGGTGTGTAGACTCCGGCCTCTAGGCCTGTGGGGCACGGCTGGAGGTCTGGGCCTGTTAGTCCAGGGGTCAGACCTGGCTTCCTGCTTGGTTAATAGAGATTCAAGGGACTGGATAAGAAGAGTGTGTGCGTGTGCATGTGTGTTTGTGTGTAAAAATAGAGATGCTTGACAGTTAATTGTGTGTGTAAATGTGAATGTATAGGGAAGTGTTGGGGTGTGTGTGTGTGTGTGTGTGTGTGTGTGTGTGTGTGTGTGTGTGTGTGTGTGTGTGTGTGTGTGTGTGAGTGAGTGTGAGTGAGTGAGACTAAGGAGGTAGAAAGGAGGACCGTGGCCATTGAGGAACTGCAGACCTTTCACTTCATACCAAGCCACCCCCCCCCCCCCCCCCCCACCAATCTCAGGCCAGTTTGGAGATGAAACAGATAATTATCCCTAATGAGAACCAGACATACAAATCCTGACCAACCACCTCCCCTTCCTCTCCTTCTCTGCCGTTCCTCCAGCCTCCTTCTCCCACTCCTTCCCTGTCCACATCACCTCCCCTCCCCCCTCTCTCTTTGTGGCAGTGAGGTCTAATGTGAACCAGGTCCCCCTGTCCTTCAGTGGTAAACTTCAGACAGAGAGAGGTGGAGGAGGGAGAGGGTGTGTGTGGGGAGGGGGGGGGCAGAGCAGACAGGAGGAAGAGGGAGGATGAGGGAGGAAGAGGAAAGAGGGAGTAGTGAGAGCTGAGGTGAAGAGAGAGAGAAGTAGAGAAAAAGTAGGAAAGTAGTGTGGTGTAATGTAGGGTAGGGTAGGTAGGTTAGTGTTGGGTAGGGTAAGTTAGAGTTGGGTAGGGTAGTATAATGTAGGGTAGGGTAGTGTTGTGTAGGGTAGACTAGTACAAGATAGTGTTGTTGTCAACCTAGTGTTTTGGATCTGAATCAGGCAGGAGAGGTTCTGGAATGTTCTGTGAAGTCCACCGGCAGCGCACAGAGGGTTAACTTAAAACAACAAATAGCAGATGACCTACTACCACCTGAGAGGAGAGAAAGTCTCTTTAGAAAGAATTACTGCCCCCCGTAGGGTCGTTAAACTCACACACACGCTACAGTACCTATCCCACCCTCCCACCCAAAACCTTTCCGTTTTCACATTGTTTGACATCTCTCTCCCTTTTTCTTGCCCCCATCTCATTTCATTCTGGAAAATTGGAACAACAACTGAAGTCCTGTAGACTCAGCATGGATATCTAACGTTATCTAACCTTCTTTTGTAAAGCTCTCTCTTGGCAGTCGCTTTGGATGAAAGCATCTGCTAAATGAATCCAAGTAAATGTAACGTTTGCAGAAGTAATTTCTGACTGATTTCCTCATTCTAACAGCGCCTTTTGAAACCCTCTGTGGTAGGTTAGTTTGTGTTTGTGTTTGGGCGCCATGTATTCCTTCCTGCATACATAGGAATACATAATACATAATTTGTTTGTGGGTTGTAGTACCCAGTACTCACACACTCAGACTGAAAGCATTCTGTTATCACAAGAAGCTCTTCAGATTACTGGCAAATCATGCTGGGATCATCAAGTTGTAAGATATATTTCTAGACATTTTTACGAGTGTCATATTTTATTAGGTTATAAAGTTTTGGAGTCTTAAACAAAGTCCACAGATGTATTTTTTTTAGTAGCAACATAACACTTCCAAGTCTGCTCTGATGGTCATTCATCACAATGCCATCTGTGATGTGTCCTGGTCATGCTCATCACTTCAAACACTCAGTCAGTCTGACATGGAGACCAGCCCCAGTTCTTAGGTTATGTTCTGCGTTGATGTTGCGCTTGTTGACAGAGACTCAGCAGAGAGTCAATCTACTGTGGAGTATTTTTCAGACCGAACGCACGCGATTCCCCCCCCCCCCCCCCCCCCCCATTTTTCAACGTTAACAGAAGTGTTTTGAGTGGTACAGCCTGTCTTCATGCCTCCGTCTCTGAACGTGCTTTGGAATGTCCCCCATCTAATCGTACAGCGTGAGAAACGTCTCCGCGCGTGTGTGTACGTGTGTGCGTTTCCCCCAAAGGTGACATTCCACCGTCAGAAGAACGGCTTCAAGTTTAAGATAACACGGACACGGTAATCTAGGACGGGAATCGATTCCCCTCGGAGGCTCTCGAAGCCTTTGGGTCAAAGCTGATGGGTTTACCTTCCGCACGCTTTGCCAGAGAGTGCGCGCTCCCCTGGGTAAAGAACTTTCCCGCCCTCAGTCGAGAGAAAGAAAATGAGTTATACGGCACGTGAAATATAATTTGCCAAGTGTGCCTTTTGTAAGGCCGTCCCATGAGGGAACACAGATTCAAGTATTGCACTGTTGTGAGAGTGACAGCCCACCCCCTCCCCTCTCCAACCCTTCGACTACACTTCCAAGTTTCTACTCTGACAGATCTGTCTCGCGAGGGTGAGCACGTGCAGTCGATTTCCCCAATGTTGTAGAACCATTAATTAATTGTTTGATTAATGAGTTTGTTTGATTGATATCATACATATCTACATTCGTTTTAGACTTATCGTAATGAACATGTATTTAGCAGGGACTTTTTGGAAACGATTGTTAGCGGAAAATAACAAAATTTACATGAAAATTGGCTATTCTGAAATAGAAGGCCAGGTATCAATTAAGTGCATATTTTTCAACTGGTTCTTTTCACTTAAATAAAATGCATTTCTAATTGTTTTTCATATGTTTACAAGTAGAATTAATTATTAAATCTTACACTTTTGCACACGTTTCCAATGTAATCAAACATTATCCAGATCTCAATTGCGTGGAATCAACCATGAACACACATATTTACGCTTCACATCCGTTTTATTAAAAAATATATGTACAATATGTTGGCTATTGATCCTACAACATACAAAAAGGAATGCACTGTATAAAAAATCATAAATAAATATGTATTTCGAAAGCTTTGAATTTCTGAATCTTCAGATTCAGAAAAATTAAAAAAATCAGAAAAATAAATAAATTACAGGTATGTTTCAATAAATGCGACAAAACATAACATCGCGCTGACAGACACCACTGCTCGGAATGCGTGTATACAGCCTGCATTCTGCAACTTGAATTGAAGTTATCGTCACTTTTGAGATTCCATATTAGTGCGCGTTCACGTCCATTGTTTGTGTACAGTCCGTTCTCCCTTGCCATGGCGTGCACGCACCCTATAGACCTTGACGTTTGATAAATAGAAGTTCTTCAGGTCGACCTTAGGTTCAGTTTGAGCACAGCTGCACATTCTGATGCCATCTCCCCAGAGCCAGTCCCAGAGACAGTCTGCAAATAGAGTTTTTATTATTATTTAGACAGTTAGAAAAATACAAGACAACATTTTCCACATAAAAAACGATATTTGAAATGCTTCCATGGACTTGGCATCACAAAACCCACCGTGTTTCCATCTCTGCGGTGACCTCTGTGCGCAGGAGTAGCTAGTGGGACGTGGTGGATACGGACCACGCGCCCTCCATCCTCCAGACAGAGAAGGCATAGCTGAGCCGCTCGTGCGCCACGTAGCTGCAGCTGGCCCCTCGCGCGTCAAGCTCGTCGCTTTGCAGAACTTGATAAAGGAAATCGATGTACCGCGCCGCGAGCTTCAGCGTTTGAATCTTGCTGAGCTTGTCTGACGGCAGCGTGGGGATGATCTTACGTAACGACACGAAAGCCTCGTTCAGGGACTGAGTCCTCTGACGCTCGCGCACATTGGCCATTACGCGCTGCGTCTGCAAATCCTCCAAAGACTGCGGGCTGCTGGCTTCGCTCTCGCCACTCCCGCTTTTCCGTCCTTTCTTCCCCGGGCTCGAGCTTATGAAGTCCCCACCGTTCTCTCCTGCTCCCCTGCGAGTAGGCCGCCGTTTTCTCGCCGCTCTCCGCGGTTGACGTTCCACCTCCTCCTCGCTGTTTCCAGCGCTGTCCATCGGCGATGCGGCTGAGGAGCACGAGTCTTCCCGCGCTGTGTTTTCAAACATGACCTCTCTGTTCCCCTCACCTGAATACCTGTCCCTTATTCCCGACTGGTCAGCATCAGTAAATAAAAATCGGTAAGCCGATGAGTTCAGTCCACAGCCCTTTATAAAGCGGATATGATATAGATGCTATTCACGCGCCAGCCCCGTGCGCCACGGAGGGGTTTCACCTCCAGATGGACTGTTGAAGTTATTTTAAAGTGCGGAACGGGGGGTGGGAGGGTGGGTGGGGTGGGGGGGGGGGGGGGGGTAGAAGGGCTGTGATTGGTCGAGAAGGCGTTCTAGGCAAAATTAGGGGAGGGCAAATAAAACTATGAGGAAAAAAACCTGTGTTATACAACAGGGTTCCCTACACCATCATCAAGTCTAGTCAAAGTCCTTTTGAGAATGTATATAGAGCCATACGCGTTGTGACATTTGGCTTTGAGGTTTAAATATGAATGACTGTAGTCGTCGTTTACTTGCATTGTACATTTGTGGGATGTATGCCAAGGACACAAAACTAAACATTACGTCCAACTTCAAAATAAATACATAAAATAAATTGAATTCCTCAGATATATACTGCCAAGGTTCAATGCTCTTCGGCCTTGTATGCGTTAGGGCCTATATTAGCTCGATGAAATACCTTCTGAGTAGAGAGCCGTCATTCAGTGGAAAAGACAATCAGACGTTTCATTGAAACAGTGAAGGTTGAACCAGCGGGGCTTCCAGTAAGCAGACCTCGGTGTTTATTTTCTCGTGAGCAGCTCGCCACCGAGGTATGCGCTTAAGTGGGTCTGCTCCCTGCAGGGACTCTAACAGGTCTGCTCAGCCGGCCCAGGGAGTGCACTGGGCGGATCCCAGCTCACAGCAGGTTGCTGATGCGGTCGACGGCTGGAGCCCAACGCAAACATTGAAGGTGAGAAAGATTGAGCCCGCACACACTCATACACACACACACACACACACTCACGCACATGTGCGTGTGTGTGTTTGAGTGTGTGTATGTGTGAGTGTGTGTATGTGTGAGGCGGGGTGGTGGGGTTGGGGGTGGGGGGGCTAGGGTTGGTAAGTCACATCCCTCAAGGCTCATGGTGTAGCCTTCATCCTCCACTAGAGGGCATGAAGGGTGCAATCTCCCACCTCTTCATCTTGAAGATAAGGTGTCTTTAAAGGGGCTGCGTGGAAGGCTCCTCTGAATCTACCCCCCTCTCTCTTCCTTCTAACCCCCACACACGGGCAACCCGGCTCTCCCTTACCCTCGGTCTAATCTGTCGATCCTAATTAACACCTCAGCACGAAAAACGTTTTGAAAAGGATTTCCCGATGTGTCCTACGAGCCTCTTTAATCATTATTAATCCGGGTAATTAGAACCCCCCCCACCCCACCCCCACCAGCATTTTATTTCTATTAATTTTTCAACTGAAGTTTTAAACGTCTCAAGGTACAGTTCCCTGCTGCTCATCTCTGTTGCTGTCCAAGGTGCTGAAACACCTGCCTCAGTACACCTGGGTGTTTTACTTGACAAACAAATGCAGCCAGAAAATGTTTTTACGATATTTTTTCTACCTTTTATAATGATCATGCATTCTAGTATTCTGCCACTAAAGTCTGATAACTCATAGAACCGGAAAGAATATTTTACTTGCACACTGGTTGGGGACAGTCTACTGATTATTTTCACCAAGTTTACAAACAACATACATTCCAAACATAACTTTGGAACCCCATTTATTATTTTTAAATCCGAAGTAGGCCCTATAGGATTCCTTAAATCAAAGCCAAGTTACACGATTTTTTTTTTTTTTACAAAATCGTTTGATCAATTAAAATCAAATCAAAGAAACAAAACCAGTTAGGCTACACACAATATTTGGTCAATATACTTCAAAATTCGCATCAGTGCTCATTGCCACTTGATCAAATCCAGTTGCCATGGTGATCTGCCCTGTTGGACCCACGCTGTTTGCATACATATTTCACGTTAACCTTAAATGAGTCGACGCTAAACCCCTATAAGACGTCAAGTGCTATGTACACACTCCATATAAACTACAGGACAATATGTGACACATTTTATTAAGCCTACATTCAAACAGCTCCGTCCCAACGGAACTACGGGATTACCGTGTGCATCTCACATTGTTAAATCTCTCATGAGTAACTTTAGATGGGCCTACAGCAAATCTGGATCTGGCGTCGTTTTGAGTCATTCATCTTCCAGATTCATCTTCTAGATGCGGCTATATGATGCAGTCAGGGGCGTCGTTAGCCCTGTTTTAGGAATGTTCTTTAGCCCCCACCAAATAATTATTGGGATTTTATTTTGTATTTTTTTTAACTATTGTTTTACACATGGACAAGTTATTTCTAACATGCTACATAGGTGAGTGCGTTTCTGGTTTGTATGTTTTAATACAAATCACACACTTTCTGAAACAATGGATATCCGCAGCCCCCCAATGAGTCAAAAATTGTTTGGGCACAAACATTACTCATCCGTAGGGTCTAAGCCCCCCCTTTCCTTCAATCCTAGAAACGTCCCTGGATGCCATGCACGATATGGCCTCGGAGCTCAGGTGTTCTCCAGCACGTCCCTCATAAAGGAGATGTAGACGATCGCGAGACGGAGGGTATCTATGCGCGAGAGTCGTTTCTCATAGGCAAAAGTAGGAACTTTCCCGCGCAGTTCATCGAAAGCTTCGTTCAGACTGAACATGCGCTTTCTCTCCCGGACGTTCGCGGCCTGCCGTTGCACCACCGTGATCACTCGCCTCCGTTTGCTCCTTACGGGGGTGGTTTGAGGGCCTGGGCTGTACACCGGAGGGCCTCCCCTGCCGAGCAGGTGCTCATCTCCGTCGTCCCCGGTGCACGCGCCGCTGTCACGGGTCCCTGTAACGTATAATGAGTCGTGGTAACGGCCCTTGTAGCCACTTCCGAGGAGAGTATTGCTCGGGTGTTCAATTGAACCCACCAGATTTCTATCGTTGACAAAGTCCACAAGCCCAGTGTCGATGAAATGACTCTGGATTTCCATTTAGGGAGCCTAAAGGCCACGCATCACAGTCCCGGCTCAGAAGGCGCGAGCCCTGATCTATGGAGATCCAACCTGAACCTCTGTCTTTTATAGACTTAGGAAATCAGTCATGCGTTTTTAATCGATCATCAAAGCCTCGACTAAAGTAACGGGATGGCTTTGTTAACGTTGAACCATTTAAACCTGATGACCGGACACGGCCTCCGGACCATGGCGCGTGCTGAGTGGCATCCAGAACTTCTTCAAATCCTGTCAACGCGCGAGACGGTTAGTTCCTCTTTGGCGCGCGTCCAAGGGTCTTTCTCCCGCTGTTTTTAATAATTCCCTCTATCCACTCCCGCCTTTCATTCTGTTGTGGTTCTAAATGGAGTCCCTCGCGAAAGCAGCGTTGAAGCACGAGGTGTTTAACGCCCTGCTCGGACCCGGGTTCGTCTTTTTGATGAGACGTTCCTTCTGAAAGCTTTAATGGCCTTCTGAAGAGCAGACACTCCAGGCAGAGGGGTCATACTTTAGTATTTGCTCACCTCCACAGCGCTTCAGCGGCCTAAATAATGACACTTCTCTCACTTAAACAGGCCTAGAGAACAAACCCAATGGAACATTCCCTAACAGTCGCTATCCTCCAAAAGCCTTTCTGTTGCAAATTAGAGCAAATAGCTTTTGGTTCCCATGGCAGGACAGTGTCCACACTCCAAAGAAACCAAAGACACTAAGAGTCTGATACTCAGTCACTGAAGTCCTATAGCTGTGTCAGGGTTAGAGGATAGAGGTTTGGGTGAGCGGCAGATCTCCTGGCTCTTTAGATATTTTTGCGTGGCATTGAAGTCCACAGCAGGACCACATATTACCGTACATATGACCCCCCGTTATCAGTCTTGTGAAACATCCCTTTACAAGGTGTGGATATTGTTTTTAATACAACACGAGTTAGTGAATATTGTATTTTGAATATTAGGAATGTGTTGAAACTCAAAGCTTAACTTTGTTGCACGCACGCACACACACACGCACGCACGCACACACACTCACATCCTCCTCCTCTCCTTCCCTCTGTTTTCCTGGCAGGAGGATAAACATGATGGGACATTCCGGTGGTCGTCATGGTTACGCTGAGAAAGCACAGCTGGGCGGGAGAATATGAGGTAATCTCACCCTGGGGCTGCTGGGTAAATATTGGTCTTAAATAAGAAATAAAACCTCTAAGACAGACACACACACACACACACAGACTAGGCTAGTAACTTAACTTACAGGAGTTGTTGAGGACCATGGATAAGGGAGGGTGCATTTACACTAGACAGGCCCTCAGTACATCTCTGTTCTGATAAATATACTTTCTGGCACTGTTGACACATAACAGGCCTGATTTTGCTGTCTCAGCGATACGTCTTTTTCTATGGGTGTTCTCTGCAGTCAACTTTCAACTGGACTTTATCATCTCTTAAAGTTGAATCAGAGCAGCCTACTGTTTTCCTTCCTCCACTGTAAATCTGATGCTCTCTGAATTTCTTTCTCTCTTATCCTCTCATTCTCTCTTACCCTCTTTCTTACCCTCTCTCTCTCTCTCTCTCACCCTCTCTCTCTTTTACCGTCCCTTTCGTTCTCTTACCTCCTCTATCTCTTTCTCTCTTACTTCCTTTCTCTCTATTGCCCTCTCTTTCTCTCTCTTACACACACTTTCTATATCGTTCTGTCACAAACGCACCCACCTACACAGGGAAATGAGAATGACCCTTGTCTGTGTTCATAGACCCATAGACCTTCACAACCTAATGGCTGACTCATAGACCAGCCTTCTTCTTCAAACAGACAGATGATTGGGCAGCTCTCCTCAGCCAATCGCAGTGTGTTTACACAGCTGGGTGGCTAGTGCAGGCTGGGTGGGTTAGGGTTGGAGAAACCCCAGTACACCACATCACATATCTCCCCAGCCTCCAACCTCCAACCCCCCACTCTTCAGATCAAATCCTCTCTTCACCAAAACCACCCCTCTCCCACCCCCATCGCGCCCCCCTCCTCTCAAGAAACGGCTCTTTTTCACCCCCACATACACTTTGTCATCCCCCTGTTAATCCTCCCCCCCCTCCCCCGCACATGTCAACTCATCAGGATCACAAATCTTCCACCTTACCTAACCCCCCGTCCCCCCCCTGCCCCTGTCAGCACCTTGCCTCCCCACCCTCCCCCTCCCTCCCTCCCTCCCCCCAGTTTGTCCAAGAGTAATGTCGGTGTTTATTTTCCAAGAGACGGTCACCCTGCTTTTACTGTGTATTTTTTAAGGGAGCCAAATTTCATTTGTTTAAAAGATCGCCTTACCCTTGCTCTTGTTTATCCAATTGGAGGTTTGATTTAGTTTTTTCGGGGACAGATGCCTGTTTCTGTCAGTGTTGGGGTGGGGAGGACAGAGAAGAGGGTGCTGGGGGTTCGAAGAGTTGGACCGTGTCATTTTCAAGAGGGGAGACAAAGCCCTATGCACTACACACACAGCTTATGAACTGTGTGTGTGTGTGTGTTTGTATGCATGAATGTTTGTTAGAGACATTCAGTGCACCTGCGGCTCTCAGACCAATGACAGGTGTGCCTGTTGACAGGTGTGCCTGTTTGGGTGTCCAGTGCGCCCATGTGTTCACCAGCTGTTTGGTCCTACAGAGGTAGCTAACTGGGGTGTAACCATCTCCAGCTGTCTGGCGTGGACGCAGTCATCTTGGCTCGGAGCAGGACCAGGCAGTTTCCTGATTTCTAGTGTGAATGTAGGAAACTGGAACGGGAGGCTGAGGATGACTGAGATTTGGAGGAGTTTCCTTCGATTCTGCTATAGACACTGTGTTCTTCTGTGTTTCACAATGGGGTTTTTTATCAAATTATTAATCTGGTTTAAAGAGCATTGCTGTCATAAGAATGCTTCGGGTCTGTGGATATAGATGGCTCAGTGGAGAGTGGTTGAAGGATGGAGTGCATGTGACCTTTCAGGAGGGATCAGAGTGTTGATTAATCATAAGTCTAGTTTTAACTGGCTTGTTTACGGTTGAACTTCAAGACCTTCTCTTAGTAAATGGCTTTTTAATTGCTTTTCCTTCATTCAACACTGTTTTATAGACACAAACAGGCTAACCAGAGCGCAATTTTGGCCACCCAACCCAACCAGCCTATTACATCCATGCGATGGTTCTGTTCCTGTTACGTGAGAATGTTTCACCAAACACTTTTATTTCCACGACAAGTACAGTTTTTGTGGGGTACACCATGTTCAGGGTTCGGTTGCTAGGGTATAGGTGTTTGATAAACTTTGGCGTTTAAGTATCTGCTTTGTGTGTCAACAGAGGCCTCTAACAGTCCTGACGCGCAACTCCCTCTCTTTCCTCTCACCGAATCCACAACCATTTATCAACCAGAATGGGCGTCCGGAGAGGAGGATGAAGAAGTACTTGTTCCTCTCGGAGGGATTTTCCGTTGTAAATCAGAGCGTTCGGACGCACACCCTCAGCCTTTATAGGAGGGAGGAAGAGGAGTTAAGCGTTTGTGAGTGCACGCAGAAACGCAAATGTGTGTGCGTGAATGCACAGGTCAGATGCATTGAAAAGCATGTCAGTCTATTCTACCATGTGTGATGCAAACATACTGTAGCATTGTAGCATCGTCCATTATCTCTGAAGGTTTGGTGTTGAGGTGAACAGAGTAACACAGTATGATTTCCCACAGAAATGTTAGAACTGTAGATGCAGAATTTTCGCATTGCTTTTTGTGGTTCAGGGGTC
Organism: Neosalanx taihuensis; assembly: GCA_030340665.1. Taxonomy (NCBI): domain Eukaryota; kingdom Metazoa; phylum Chordata; class Actinopteri; order Osmeriformes; family Salangidae; genus Neosalanx; species Neosalanx taihuensis. The sequence goes on from CM059306.1 coordinate 9,759,975, forward strand.
TAAACTTGTCTAGATGGCTGAGAACCTCCCAGTACTTCCTGATTAAACTGACCAATTCATCTTCCTGGTCTTCCAGTTCTATTCCTTGGGGAAGGCATCGATGTCATCGAGAACATTTGAAAACGAACCTTAAACATTTCACTCACTGTGTCATTAGCGATGTACTTGACTTAGCAGTTTGGTGTAGCCTTATCAGATGATATTGGGAGTAAGCTAGTGTGATTTAGGAGACACCCTAGTACTTACACTTTTTGGCAGGAGTATGTGAAATGAACTGACCACACACACACACAGACACACAGACACACACAGACACGCAGACACACAGATCCCCTGATAATAGGGGAGTTACAGGGAACACCCTTCTGTCATCGCCAGGGTTACCAAGGGCATTAGAGCGGGCAGTGGGCACCATGGAAACAAAATAACTCTGGACAAAGGTTTGCTTTGGGGTTAATAGTGTGTGTGTGTGTGTGTGTATGTGGGCAAGCAGAAGCAGGGGTCACAGGCAACTGTGTCTATGTATTCACTCAGGTTCTGAGGAGGAACTGTGTGGATGTGTGTGTGTGTGTGTGTGTGTGTGTGTGTGTGGAGGGGATAGAGAGAGAGCCAGCGTAAGTCAAAAAGCAGAGGTGCCAAAATGTCTGGTGAAATGTCTTTGAAAACGCCGTAAAGGGATTTCATGGATGTCAGTGGCCCTGCGAGAGAAAGTTCTAGATATGATTCAGCCAGAAGTGGAGAATACCCTTCTTCTGCCGTCTTCAAGTGCCTGACTGTTCAAACATTTAAATGTTTTACGACCTGCTGCCATTTGGGGCTCTGAGGAGACCGGAGCGTCGACCACATCTCTAATTAGCAAGGGGGTGGGGGGTGTTGCAGGACGAAGGATTCATGCGGAAGAGCGAGGGACCGTGGCCTCCGGCTGGACCCTCTCGTCGCGGCGCTGTTAGCTCTCCATAAACCACCGCGACGCGTTCCTTTCATGTGTGGTGTTCACAGACGCCAGAGTTCGGAAACTCTGACAGAGGAGGATGACAGAGAACCAGGGAGCATGCAGCTACGCACTACATGCACACTCTGTACCGATGAATCCCAACAACCAGAAGTCTTAACCCTTGTGCTCTCTCCATGTTCTGCAGCTCGGGTCGAAAAGGCATTCCGGCCCCCCGGAGAGAACACAAGGGTTAAAGTATTCCTGGTCGACGACGAGAAAAAAAAAAGGAAGGAAATAAAACGGTCACTGCTCCCCGCCTTTTTATTTCCCTCTCTCAATGACCGTCTCTTCACGCTTCTCCTTTCCTGCGCTCCAGCCTTCCTCTCTGCCCCTCGCCCAGCACTGCAGCTGTGGGACCATTAAGAGACGAAAGGCTGCGTGTAGAAACCAGAGTCAGGACGGGTGGCAGGTCTGGAATGTGTGTGAAGTACACACACGCCTATAAATCAGGGAGCAGAGGGGGAGGAAGGGGGGGGGGGGAGAAAGGTGAGGGAGAGAGCGGTGTGGCGGTGAAGAGGAAGGCGCATGAAGGGAGCGTGAAGATTCTGGGAAGGAGGAGATGGAGGGAGGGTCGGGAGGAGCGCTGGGAGGGAAACACTGAGGGGAAGAGGGATTGTGGGTGAAGGATTGTTCCAGGGGAGGGAAGGAGGGTTCTGGAACAATACTACTATGTCTGTTTGGGCCAAGTCATCTACCATTCGGGACTTCCAGAGCGCTTCTAGGTTCTAGAAAAGCTGGTGGATATAACTTTGGATCTTGGCAGTACGGTCTTGCTTTGATGTGTTAACGAGAGCCAAAGACAAAAACAAGAGAGGCCGAAAGCCTCAATGTGACTTATATGAATGTCTAGTGATAAGATAAGGGGCTCTCCCACTCTCAGCACCTCTGCTCTAAATGGGACTCCCACGGATGGGAGGCAGGGGGCAGGGCAGGGGGGTAAAGTCAACAGCAGTCTGCTCCTGGCTGTCACTCAACACTTCCTCCATCAAACCCCGAGCTAACACCAGCTCACCTCCTCTGAGGGGACTGCTGTGGGCTGGATGAGGAAGGCACAGGTAAACCACAAGACACTTTTAGGAAAACCTCCACCAGTTACAGGACAGACATTGTTTTTTCGGAATATATAAATCCAAGACAGCAGAGAATTTTCCAAATATATCATTTTTAATGTACATGTACACTTGATGATCACAGGCTTTTGGAGCAATTCAGGTATTAAGATGTCAGCAAAATAAACCTGTGTTACAACCTTAACACTATCGCATATCAGCCACACACTGTAGATTTGGGTAATGGACTGACAGAAGTTCTCTAAAGCCATTATGATGTCCTTATATTTTCCTCAAGACATCCAACAAGTTACCTTCGAATTATTTCGTAGCCACACCAAGTAAGGCTGGGAATCACATACAAGTGAACGTTAGCAACCAATTAGCACCCCCTCCAGGTAGTTTTAGGCAAGTACATCAAAAACAGCCCATGCCAACCCATCTAGAACTGTACCTCCAGTATGACATGAACAGTGAGTTATCAGAGCTTTAGAGTTTGACGCTAACAACACAAAACTCTGACCCCGGGGCATCTTAATTATCTCATCTTAATTATGATCGTTATCCTTTGATGATCCTTTCAAACACTGTCAGATTTGCTTTTCTTTTTCTTTTTGGATTTAGGGGTTTCTGGGTCTCTATCGAAACAGGATGTGATGTCATCAAACGGCACAGGTTTCCTCTTCCTATTAGGCTTGTCGCTCAGGTAACCACTGGAGTCGCTTGCTGGCACCTCAATAGGAACGCTAACCTCCTCCTCTTTCACTTCCTTATCTTTCTTCTTCTTCTTTTTCTTCTTCTCCACCCCCATATCTGCACCTTCTGGTACGATGGGCTCTTGTTTCACCACAACATTGTCAAACATGTAACCTGGTACAGATTCTTCCTCTCCTGGTTGAATCTTCTGTTTCTTGATCTTCTTCTTCTCCCCCGTGTGGTTGTTGATGCTGGTGTTCTCTGCCGCTCCCTGCAGCTCCTGGGTCAGGGCGCCATCTGGTGGGATCAAGGCTGCAACTGCAGATCCTCCATCCTTGTCTCTGTGTTTGTTCTTTTTCTTCTTCTTGGGAGTTAGGGTCTCATCCACCGAGTCTAGGGTGGGTTCTGGGATGGGTACTGGGGTTGGTTCTATGATGGGTTCTACAGTGGGTTCTATATTGGGTTCTACAGTGGGTTCTGTGGTTTGTTCTAACGCAAGGTCCATAGCAGGGTCAGTCTGGTCGTCTATGGGGAAATCATATCCTGAACTTTCCCCCATGGCCATCAACTCCTGCACCCTGGGCAACCAAACACAAACATCCACGCATCAGTCTACAGCACACAATCACTGGGTATACACTCTTAACGTTAAAGCTCATATTTATTACACAGACACACACACACACAGACACACACACCTTGTTCTCTCCAGCATCCCTCTGATCAGCAGCACCCCGGCTGTATCTGCATCCAGCGTAGACACCAGAAACTCCACCTCCGCTCCTATCTTGGGCCCGTTCTCTCTCCACGTCTCCACGGGAACCAGGTAGGGTTTGGGAATACTGGCGTTAAAGCAGCCGTGGACCAGAATGCCAGCATGGTTCAAAGCCATCTTATTGACGACTCCCTGGAGGAGGGTTAGAGATACAGACAGGGAACCAGACATTTGTTATAAGTTGTTGCCTGTTAGTTATACTGACCTGAATCATACCAAAAGGGAGATGCCAAACTACTCACCATAATCTTTTTCCCTCTCTGGGGCTTGAACACAACAAAGCTGGCCTCTACGTCCAGATGGATGTAGCCACTATCATCGTAGATATTTCCTTGCGGGCCCAGAATCCGGATGTTGTCATACGCCAGAGGCACCCCCTTTAAACTGCAAAGAGACACGCCGTTACTAGACTTTTCATACTGTCTATAAACCCAAGAAGTCTGCAATGGGCAGCTGGCCAGCTGTCTACATGGCCAACGTGCATAAACACCGCCTTCGTACTGTATATCCTGTAACATAACATCCTGTAACACAACACTGTATATTCTGCAAAAAGCAATACTTGTACAATTGTATAGTCTGTACATTAAAACCCACACTGCATGTAGATTGTGAATATTACACATTACAACTCCTAATATTGGTATGTATGACCCTAAGTCATTGGGGTTGTATCTCCCAACTTTTTATCTCCTGACTATTTTATAGTATATATTGTATCCCAGCAATCTTATTTTACTCCCAGACTTTACCCCTTGTGTGCATTTACTCATTTTACCCCTATTCCTTTATCCCTGTGCACTCTTCTACTCTTTTACCTCTACACCATTACCCCTGTGTGCTTTGACGAGACTGTGTGCCTTTCTTACTGAAGTTTCAGAATCAGTTTTAATCGCCATGCAAGATTTACAAACACGGAATTTACTGTGGCAGGAAAGAGCAAACATTGAACATATGTTGGAGTAAGATCCTAGAGTATTAATACCCCTCGGGGATTAATAAAGTAATCTGAATCTGTAGGAAAAGCAACAAGTTGACCAGGCAACTCACGCACATTTCTGAGTATCTGAGGAGTTCAGTGTTCAGTTCGTCCTGGATGCCAGATCGCTTCTTCTGCAGGTACATGGGGGAAAGAACCAGGTGCCTCCTGTGCGTGTCCATGACCAGGCACGAGTACGGGGCTGACACCAGCTTACAGGCCGCCGCAAACGAAGGGATCACGCATGACTGCGTGACGGTGTGCGGGGCCGCTCGGGTAGAGGACAGCCCGTGCGTGTTCGCTAGACTTAAAGCAGAAACTGTTGACGTTTTCACGTGTTTAGGGTCTTCTTCAACTTGCTCAAGGTTTGCCATGCTGTTGCGGGAGAGGAGGAAGAACAACGAGTGGTGGATTCCGGTTCAAAGAATGACAGCGCGGGACTATCTCTGTGTGTGTATCGCCCTCTGCTGGAATGGAGGAATATGGACACTTTTGGGGCCCAGAGCCAAAGTTATACCTTATATTCGATTTCACGAGAGCCAAAACAAATGTTGGCAAAAAACATTATTTACCGTCATGCCTTTCAGTTTAATTTTAATGACAGCCAATAGGTCATAATTTCTCTTGTGTCCTTCTGGCAGTAAATACATCTTACTGAGAGCTTTTATTTGAATTGTAATATACATATTCGCTCAATCTGGAATTTACAACAATATTGTAGATAAAGGTTGCAACATTGGCTGCAAGCCCTTACAACCATAAAGGTTTGACCAATGAAGACTTCAAAATAAAAACAAAACTTAAGAATGAGACGTTTTCTGAAGGAAACATCGTGCTCCTGGTTTGACATTGCATCATCATGCTACCAAAAGTGTCAGCCAACGTGACAATGACTGACTGCTAGCTGTTTCTATCCAGTCAGAAGCATTGATTATGTCCTTTAGTTACCTTCAGAGGCAGCAGGATCATTAAGGTGACCTGTGCTGTCAGAGAGGCAGGCAGGGACGCGCAGACACACCAAATCATTCCTCTAGTGTTACTGCCTTATGACAGAGCAGCAGTGGATGAGGTCACATCTGATTCAGCGCTTGGCACCTGTGAACACACACACACACACACGCATGCACACGCAAACACACACACACGCACACACACACACACACACATACACTGGTCATGGTGCTGTCAGAAGTGCCAGGCTCGTCTGTCGCTGTCAACTTGATAAACAGTGACATCCTGGGCCTCTTAGTCAGCGAGAGCACACACACGGATGCTGCTACCCTGGTACACACACACACACACTGTGCTTACACACTCACTAAGAATGTGTTGTTTCTGAAGCAAACAGCGTAATGAGCTATTGAACAGCATTGATGTCGTCAGTGTAGCTGTATATCTTTGTGAGAGGAGGCAGATGGCTCAACGGGTTAAGGCGTTGGCCTCATGAACGGAAGATTGTGAGATCGAGCCCCCACTGTGGCTATATGACTTTGTGTCCTTGGGCAAGGCACTTCACCCTACTTGCCTTTGGATATAAGCGTCTACTAAATGAATAAATGTGAGAGGTCACATCTTGTAGCAGTACATGTGTGTGTCTGTGTGTGAGTGTGTGTGTGTTCAAGGGCCCATGGGAATGTATCTGTGTGAAGGTGTTGGTCACTTGAGAATACAGTCTACTCATGTATTTACATAACGCTACTGTGGTCATGGCTCAGTGAAAGCAAAGTGAAGCAAATGTCTGCACTGTCAGCCATCCCGCCATACACACACACACACATTAATTCCCAATTTTATGTTATCCCACTGCAAAGCAAGCAGTAACAACAAAAAGTTTTTTTGAATCCTCCTTACATACATCCTTAATACACATAAGTATGTGGGTCGTCGTGCTATATGCCACGACAGGCCTGGGCAAGAAATTTGGCAAAACTACTTTTTAAATGGTGATGGCACCCATGTGTAGGCAGTACTAGGTTTATCTTACTGTGTGTGTGTGTGTCTTTGCACAGAACACCTGCTGTCCAACAACATAAGAATACACACATCTGACACCAGCAAGGACAATGAGATGCTTTTCAAATGTAATTTAGGTTTTATTAAGAAGCTTTTCTAAAAAAATATTGTTGGTTCGTAAAGAATCCTAGATAACCTGCTGGATATTTCACATCATAGCACTCTACACTAGGCCAAATAGGTTGGCCGCATAACTGTAGTCTTCCTTCAAACCTGCACCTCTATTTCAAAAGAATGCTTTCAAAGAGAGAGAGAGAGAGAGAGAGAGAGAGAGAGAGAGAGAGAGAGAGAGAGAGAGAGAGAGAGAGAGAGGAAGACAGAGAACATACACTTGAAAAATATCAATCAGTTGCATGCTTGTTTGGTGTTGGTCACACTTTGAAATGTCCGATTGGTTGTTTCTCCTTCATCTCTGTGGTCTCAGAGGTCAGCAGAACAATGATGTCACATCAGTGGTCCAATCGTAAAAGGTTCATAACTCTCAGATGTCCACACAGGAAGTACCAGCGGTTCAGGTGCAAAGGCGTCCTGTTTTGTTTCCTGGCGGAAAAAAAATCTTTTGAGAACAGATGTCGCTGAACGCAACCCTTTTTGATGACATCATAGCGCCTGACAATGGAGTCAGGGCGAGGAGGTATGACCCGTGTACGAGATCTGGGGGATGCCGTTACTGGAGTTGTCCAGGATCTCCTGTCACAAACACACAAGCGCAATCGTCAAACCCTGCCATCCAATCTCAGGCTTGGTCACTAACAGCCCAGCCAGTGAAGTCCTACCTTCTCAGCCATCTCGTGGGAGTGGTGCAGGGAGTGTTCTCGCTCCAGGAACATCCTCTGCTGCTCTGAGCTGGCCAGGCGGCATGTGAGCCAGGTGGACAAGGTACAGGAGGAGATACCTGCAGCGGGAGAGGGGAGGGGAGGGGAGGAGAGGGGAGGAGCAGAGAGGAGAGGGAAGGGGAGGGGAGGTGAGAACCAGAGAGGAGAGGTGAGGACCAGAGAGGAGAGGTGAGGACCAGAGAGGAGAGGGAAGGAGAGGGAAGGTGAGAACCAGAGAGGAGAGGAGAGGTGAGGACCAGAGAGGAGAGGGAAGGAGAGGGGAAAGGAGGGAATGAGCAGAGAGGAGAGGGGAGGTGAGGACCAGAGAGGAGAGGGAAGGGGGGGGGAGAGTGTAATGGAACTGTAGATGGTTGAATTGACTGTAATGTTATTATATAGTACTATGATATAGTATTATGATCATACAGAAATGTGACATTGTTTTTCGAGTCCCGTTGCGTACATACCCAGGCAGGCCAGCGTCATGGCTGCCAGGTGAAGAGAACGCAGAGAGTCTGGTCGCCGAGACAACGCTCGGACAAACTGGAAGTTCAGAATCCCGCCAATCAGACCGCAGATACAACAAGCGGAGAAGAGGATCATCTGAGGAGATGCGTACGAGCGTGAGTATGAGGGAAAAAGATATAATGAAAACATTGAAAATAATTCCCCCCCCCCCCCCCCCCCCACACACACACACGCAGCGTGAGTATTGACACAGTGTGTGTGTGTGTGTGGGCTACTGCATTTCCTATCATTACGCATGCCTTTAGAGAAAAGCAGAATGGAAAACGACAGCTCTGGTTTCAGTCATTAGTCAGTGAGCTATGGAGACAGACCCCCGCAACCGCCCTCAGCTCAGCTAACCTAATGTGATCACCAGCAACAGCAGGAAGAGAGGGGGTGGACAGCAGCGGGGGGAGGGAGAAATGGGGAGAGGGGGGGGGCAACAAAAGATAAGAGGGAGGGGAATGGAAAGAGGGGGTGAAAGGAAGGAAACAGACGGAGGCAGAGAGCGAGAGAAAGTGGCCATTTGCAGGAGATGGATAAAGAAGCCTGAAGGATGAGAGAGAGAGAGAGAGAGAGAGAGAGGTGGAGACTTGTCTCTGTTACAGCGGATTGGTCTGTGACATTGATCCATCATTAGCACCCTCCTGAGAGAGAGCCAGAGAGAGAGCGAGAGAGGGAGAGAGAGAGAGAGTGAGCAAGTAAGAGAGAGAAAAGGTGAGCGGGTATGTTGAGAGAGGTGACTGCTGAATGTCTGTTTTAGACATGGAGTAAAGGAGAGGGGAAGAGAGGAGAGCTGATGGCTGTCTCTCTCAGAAAGGGCTTCTCTTTCAGAGCACATATTCTGCACGTGCTCAGTAGCCCGCAGAGGGCAAAGTCACCTGACCTACCTCCGGAACTTTGTTTGTTCACTGATACTCACAATGAGACCAGTCCTCTTCTTAGCACACAGGATTCCACACATCCCACAGACCAGGAACTGAGAGAGGGAGAGACAGGGAGAGAGAGAGGGGGGGGGGGGAGAGAGCGAGAGAGAGAGAGAGAGAGAGAGAGAGAGAGAGAGAGAGCAAGAGAGGGAGAGACAGGGACAGGGAGAGAGAGACAGGGGGAGAGAGAGAGAGAGCAAGAGAGAGAGACAGGGACAGAGAGAGAGAGAAAGAGAGAGCGAGAGAGAGAAAGGGAAACAGAGAGAAAGAGAGAGAGAGAAGGTCAGTTTAGGCAACAGCCCTTCCGTGATTCTCCTGAGCACTCCGGTGTACGCAGCAGGAAGACATGCTGCTCTACTGTAGGGAGCTGGAGGTGAATTATGGGACAGCATGAAGAAGTGCACCTGACTGGAACAGCGTGCGTTAGACGGCCTCGCTTAGGAAGCGGCTTCTGTGGAATCACCCTGCCTGTCAGAGTGGATCCGTCAATAGCTAATGAATGCATATAGAGCATGGCTCTTTACTTTGGAACGGAGCAGTCTGGGTCTATCTCGGTCGCCCTTTCGACCAGGGAACCAGGAACATGGCTTGACTGTTCTTAGAGGAGGTCAGGTTTAGAGAGTTTCCTGTCTGGTGGAGTGAGCTGGGAAGGATGTGTACAGACCTGGTTTGACCCTCAGGCTCAGCTGACTCGGCATAAGATGAGCACCGCGTCTTGGAAGGTGCAGAAGGATGGACTGCTCATCACTCGGCAACTCTCTCAGCTTCTTATACACGGCACAGTGCTACGCACGCTAGCATTGCAAACTTAACACACATGTCCGTGTGTGCTCCCACCTACGCAACGTAAATGGCACACGGCTCCCGAATAACTGTTGACTTTCCACGAGTGAAGTCATGTGACGTTACAGCTTCATTTAACAGTGTTTGATTGGCCATTCATGCAAAAGGAGCGACGTTTAAACACCAGTCCCCTAATCCTACCAGACCATTCTGGACAAGCTCACAAAACAACAAAGCCATCTTTACATGAAACTTGAACAGGCTGTGTGTTCTGCGGTCTAGATAGGGTCACTGAGAAAGACTGCTGGGGTTTCAGAGTGTCAACAACAACCCTAACACACCTTCATCAGAGGCAGAGGCAGGGCCTCTCTCGGAACTCCATAACGTGGATTATTACTAAGACATGCAGGTTTTCAATGACAGCAATTCCACTCCAATAAAGAGGAAGCAGGGAGCTTATTATTTAGCTAATTATTTCGGTTGTCGTTACTTCTGAGTTATGACAGTTGGCAGATGCTGCGGTGACGCAAGCCCAAATTTGTTTGCGGACAAACTGACCACGCGATATAAATAATTTGTCTACATAAAGATGCCATACGAGTACCGTATTTTCCGGACTATAAATCGCTCCAGGTAATAAGTCGCACCCCCGGCCAAACTATGACAAAAAACGCGAGCGTAAAACCACGTGCATTTACGATAAATAAGGTGAAATTTTCGGTATAAGGACTTCTAATACAGATAGAAGCTTACTTTTTAAACTTCTTTTTCATATGAATGTTATTTTGTAATTTGTAAAAAAATTACAGAAGTCCTTATACCGAAAAATTCACCTTATTTATTGAATGACCCTCGTATAAACATTCAGTCTACAGCTACGACTGAATGCGTCCAAACCAAACAGTCCCTAACAAGAATCATGTTGAACCTTTAACTTTACCTGATAACTTTAAAACAAGTTTATGATTATTTCAAGTCACAGGCAAGCAAAATTACAGTTCAAGTGATTGTAGATTGAATTTGTTTCTTTTTTTGAGGGGGGTGACCACCAATCAATAGTTTGGATCTATTAAATCATTAGATCCCCCCCTCCCCCTCCCCTTCTAACACACACTAACAACGTAACATCTACATACACACAGCCCGCTCCAGACCGGTGATGTGTCTCCCTGCAGCGGCTTGTGCTCGCCTCTGACCCGGCCGATGGCCACGGCTCCCAGCACGATGCTCGCAACCCCCAGACCGACCTCCAGCACCGACAGGACCAGCAGACTCCACAGGATCTTCCGGCTGGAGCACATCCTGCCCCGGGCATCGCTCCAGGAGGAGGAGGAGGAGGAGAGAGGAGTAGGGATATCCACTGCCACTGCCCCCCCCCCCGATAGTGTGGGGGTAACTTTTAGCCCAGACACCGGAGGAAACTTGAGTATAGATCCGCGACTACGGGAGCCTGCAGCATGAATTCAGGCGGCGGAGCAGCGAGTAATTTTCCCGCTCTGTGGACACCGCGTCCTCTCCGTGTGGAGCGTGGACACCGATGCTGAAATGGGGCATCGGGGCAAACAGCCCATGGACATCTATCCCGCGGTTCAACTCGGCTCTGAGCGTCCGGGCGCTGTCCAAGGTACTTAAGCCCCTCCCCCCTCCCCCCCGCCCCTCTCTCTCTCTCTTTGCCCCCCCTCGAGACACCCCGTTTTATGCAGCAGAGGACAGGTGTATAAACAGGTCATAAAGGTGCACCGTGCCACTTTCGTATTCGCGTCTAAACTAAGCAGCATTCTGTGTCTTATTATCAAGGCTTGTTGGCGGACACGAGTTGCTGTCTCGCGCTATCTATCGAGCACACGCACAGCCGCGTGCTGTTTGCTGACTCCGCTACTGTACCGCTGCCCCAACAGATTCGGAGAAACCCAATGAATGTCCTGGTTGTAATTGTTTGCTTTATTGCAATCTTCCTGGAACTGCGTAGAAAAAAACTGCGTTTATGGTTTTGAGGGGTGATAAAATAATACGAATTTTATTACAACAACAGTCCAATAATTATAAATATTACAATTTGCTGACTGCTGTTGTCTGCTTGGGCACATTACTTCCTGAATTCATCAAGGATTTGAGATATACACACTTCACAGTTCAAATCTACTCAAAGGCTTGGTGTGACACACAGCACTTAACCTGCACTTACACATGCATGAAACATATGCATGCCCCCTCCAAAGCGTGCACACACACACACACACACACACAAACACACACACACACACACACACAAACACACACACACACACATACACACACACACCACAAAGCCAGAGTTGCGCCCCAGTGCACTTGGGATGTGACCAAGTCCATGTTATCCTGAACCATCTGCCCAGACATCTGTTTACTGTCCCGTTTGCCTTTTAGCCTGGCTCGGGTCTTGTTCTGGCCTGGTTTGACGCTGGTTCAGCTCCTGGTCTGGCCCTGGTCCACTGTCTGTGTCCTTAGCTTCACTGCTGACCCGTGACTGGGCCTCTGGTATGATCCTGACTCTGTGTAAACAGTTAAATTCTTCTTCTCTATGGTGCAGTCACTTAACTATTAACATGAATAGACAGAGATTCTACCAACCAGTTATGAACTAGTCTGATGACAGTCTTCTTAGCCACACAAATGATTCCCAATGATCAATGTTTGTCCATGTTGTCCAGCGTGTCCTATCTATTATTCTGGATCGTCTGTCTGTGTCAACATCAGCCTCCAAAAGCAACCAGTTTAGTAGATCAATACATATGGATCTAGGGTAGCCTTCGACTATGAAAGAATGTCGGCGCAGTGAAAAATAGTTAAGTCAAAGTGTAGGATTGCAGGTGTGGGAGAAAAGTGGCGTCCTGCGTACTGTATATCGGAGGGCCGTGATTGAATTCAGCCTGTGATAGGGATCGATGGAAGACTTGCTGACGCACTCTATCGTATCTCTCTATCACTTTCTTCGTCTCCCTCCCTCTCTCTCTCTCTCTCTCTCTCTCCCTCCCTATCTCCCTCTCTTGTCCCTCTTCTCTCCATGGCCCCTGGGTTAAAAATATAAGTGAGACAATTGTCAGACCCCCTCCTCCTGCTCCCATCTCAAGAACCCAAAGAACTCTGGGGGTCCGGTTTGTCTTGTCTTCCAGTGTGTGTGTGTGTGTGTGTATGTGTGTGTGAGAGAGAGCGATAGAGCGAGTGCGAGTGAGACTGTCACATCGGAGCCCCCCCATGCTGATACCGCGAGAAACTGCCTCGGCCTGTGCTATTCATAGCCATCTGCCACTCAATGTTGCATAACTGGGATGTGTGTGAATGTGTGAGTGTGCGTTTGTTTGTGTAGTGAAGTGTAGGAATAGGTGATTCCTCACTAAACCACACTCACAGACGAAGGTTCCAGAAAGAGAGCGTCCACGTCTCTGGCGGTTAGCCGAAGGAGAGGGAAAACGACAAAACGGAGACAGAGGGAGAGAGAGAGAAGGAGGGATGGGAAACAGATAAACAGACAAAAAGAGGAGAAAAAGTAAGTGTGTGAGAGAAAAACTGAGAGAGTAAGAGGGACAGGGAGCAAAGGAGAGGTTGAAGGGGATACAAAGAAAGAGAAGTCAACAGAGAGAGAGAAAGAAAGGGAGAGAGATAGAGAGAGAGACAGAAAGAGAGAGAGAAAGACAGAAAGAAAGAGAGAGACAGAGAGAGATAGAGAGAAAGAGAGACAGAAAGAGAGAGAGAAAGAGAAAGACAGCGAGAGAGGGAGAGAAAGAGAGAGAAAGACAGAGAGAGAGAGAAAGAAAGAGAGAGAGAGGGAGAGAGAGTGTCACATTCTGTCAGTCCCACGCTGCTCATCCTACGACCCACCGAGAGTTCCGGATGCAACGTGTTTGCTTGGCCACTGGCATCCTTTTGTGTCCATCCTCATTTGGAATGATTAACTCCTATTAAAATCATCCTGGGAAGACAAGGTGTGTGCGTGTGCATGTCTTAACGAATGGATGACTCTCTCCGAGCATCTTGGTCTATCTTTAGACCCAGGATGCCGTCTGCTTTGTTGTTGTTTCGGTTTCTACCCTGTTGCACTCTGGGAAATTAAGTCCAGGAGTCGTCGAAAATTACTTCCCGGGGCTTGTTGACCTAAACAATCTCTTTGCTTTAGGCAGTGTGTTCAGTGAGAGCTTGTGCTTTCAGCGCTGTGTGTGAGTACAGCAAGGGGTAACGCACACACATACACGCGCCCACTGCAATATCTTTGAGTTACAGTGGCAGTTTAAGACTGCTAAGGTGAAAAAGAGAGACGTTGGCAGGTTGCCTCAGACTATGGTGTCTCAGGAGGCCCATTAAAGCCCACCCGCCCTCAGCTTGCCTCCTAATCACCTGGAGCATGTAGCTGCGCTTCACCCCGAGTCACACAGCTGATAAACGTCAATCTGTCAAAGTCTCTGGGGAACGAGCTGTGGATCGAAACCCCCGCAGGCCACTTGAAGACCATCTGTAACTTTGCAAGTATTAAACCGTCAAATCTGCTCTCTTCTCCCCTCTGAATGGAGAGAGGATTTGTTCAGTTGCTCTCAGGTTGGTTTCACTGTGGAAGAAATTATATTTCCTGTGTACTTATATTAATCACTACTGAACACACCTTCTCTGAAGACTGTTGTAACGTCATTACCGCCTGACTGTCACTATCTATGTTTACATTCTTGTGCCCTATAAAAGAATGCTCTCTTGCCTTCGTCCGAGAGAGACTTGATTGAGACCTAAGCCTTGTACTGTCTTCATTTTGTTACCAGAGGTCTGGTCATTTCTCTCCCAATCTGCAGGTTGTTAAATACTTATTTAATCCAGAACTCAACTGAGCTGTCACTCCGTTTATGAAGAGACAGACAAAACACTTTCTTCAACACTCACACAGAGGGTCCTGAGAATATGTTACGTATCGTACGATTCACAAATCTATTTTCGGATTCACGTTGATCATTCGTTGAATCAAACATTCCTTCCCATGCAATGTTTTGTTGCTACGCATAAAAGCGTGAACACACACACACGCGCATAAAGTGGGCATATGGAAGCATATTGCAGCCTTCTGTCCATCCCACAGTGCATTGCAGTATCGCTTATTGGGCAGCAGGTTAGCACAGGCCAATCCAGTGTCCAATGATGTGAGACAACCGTATTACGCACAGCCCATTAACACCAACACACACCCACTTCAAAACCCACACAATTAAGCCAACACACACACACACACACACACACAGGCCAACACACACAGTGTCACAAAAGTCACAAAACCCATATCGTTAATTAATTTACTAATCAACACACACTTTCTCACACGGACACACACACACATATTTGTTTGCAAAGCATGATGTTTAAGATCACAGTGTTTCTCCCTTCAAACATTCCAGGTCACATCCAAACTGGGGGGGGGTGGGGGGGGGGGTGGGGGGGGGCATAGGAGTAGGGGGGTTGGGGGGCGGAGGAGGAGGGGGGATCCAAATCCAAACAGGAGGGGTTGAGTTAGTCATCTTGGATATGCACACGCACACTTACACACACGCACTTACACACGCACCTGTCCTGTACACTGTCCTGTGAGGGTTGTGGAGTGGAGGTGTGGAGGAGGGAAGGAGAGGGATTGTATTTCATCTCACACTGATGACTTAGAGAAAGTCCCTGAACCGGAGAAGAGAGAGCCGAGGCAGGAATTGGAGAGAGAGAGAGAGAGAGAGAGAGAGAGAGGGAGAGAGAGAGAGAGAGAGAGAGAGATGGAGGGAAGGAGGGAGGGAGGGACAGAGAGGAAGGATTTTGAGAGAAAGAAGCAGAGAGGAAAGAAAGAGAAGGATAGACGTTAAAAGGAAAATGGGTAGAGTAAAGAGAACGGCGATACCGTCGCTGATGAAAGAAAGCGAGCGGAAGAGAGGGGGAAGGTCGATGGAAAGGTTCTACAGTGGGAATTCTGGGAGAGACAACCTGTCCTAAAATCAATGTACTCTCAGACACACGGCAGAAGTACAAAGACACACACACACACACACACACGTGCGCGCTCACACAGGCACTCGCATGTCGCCGTCTCCCCTGACCTTAGCGAGACAGGATTCAACCGAAACAAACCCCCTCCAGCCTCAGTAACCTCGGCGGAGCGACCAGAGGGAGAAGGTCATGCGAGGTCACAGGTCGTTTCCATCCCTCCAAACTGCCCTTCCACCTCCCTGGATTCATGTTGTGCCAATGATTGGTGGATAGTCATTTGAAGAACCTGCTCATGTTCCATGGTGTGTGTGTGTGTCACAAGGAGAGGTGACAGGAGCGAGGCAGGCGATGTGACTGAGTGACGTTGATTCGATCTGGCACGCAATGTTTACGAGTTGACTCATAAAGACAGGGCAATCGTCGTGTTTGTCTGTTCTGCAGAGCGAAGCGGTTTGTGCGCTCCCTGCCAGCGTGCTTGTGCGTCCTTGCTTGACTTCTTGTGCGCGTTTGTGCTTGTGTGTATTTGTTCTTAAAATGGTGGGTGTTTGTGTGTGGGATGTGTGAGGGTTTGCCAGGACCAGATCCCCTGCTTTCAAGGACATTTCCCACCCCTGTCCTGGCCCTGGACACACCGCCCACCCGAGCAGAGAGGAAATGAGTGTGTTCTAAGTGCATGCTCATCACTGCAGAACCACAGAGAGCTACAGGGTAGCCTCAGTATCCGGCAGGGTTCGGAACCGCACACGCCCCCACATGCAAGGCTGGCTTCACAGTAGCAATCCCACCTTCAGAATGGAGTTAGAGTGGTATTTACATTCACTTAGACATCCCCCCCCCTTAGTATACAGTAAGCCCTAGAGGTGTGTCCGGCTTGTATGCTGTCTTTGGTAACTTTCGATCCTTCTCCCACCCCAGTCCACCTCAGGGTTTAGTCGTTAAGTGTTTTGTTTGTTGTTGCTGGCCTTAGCTAGATGGATGGTTGTTTTTCAAATGGTCTTTGTTTAGCTTCCTGGATTCCATGCTGTTTAAAATAGCTCTCGGAGACGTGTCGAATCAAATAGGAACACACACATGCTAACAAACACACACACGCAACCGTACACACATGTGGAAACGCAGACACAAGCCATACACACACCCACACTCAATACTGCTAGAAGAATAAACGGTAGAAATCTGGTTCCTGCTTCAGAGAAATGTGAAAGCTTTTTCTGCCCCCAACACACATCAAAACATTTAGATTGGATTCAACTTGAATGTCATTACACAAGTACAAGCACAGGGTAACGAAATGCAGTTAGCATCCAACCAGAAGTGCAAACTAGGTAGCATAAGCGGAATATACAGAGTATGTACAGGGTATTAAAATTAATTTGGTAGTACTAATATACAGCTGTATTGTACAAAATTGACTTTCCGTTCACGTTTTCTGTCTGGTAGTCTTTGAGATTATATTTATGTCTTATTGTAAGACCTTAAGTGAAGAAAAATACATTTCTACCTCTTGCCTACATAGTAATGTCAACCGCCATGAACAGTCCCTGGTGTATTGCATGCAACCGTGTCTCTCTGTGACTTGATTGGCTCCCGAGAGACGGTGCATATTATAAATCTTTTAGTCTCTGAAGACGCTCTTCCTTCCATATCAACGCATTAAACCGAACCGCTTGGTGGGAATCACAACCGCGATCGATAAACGTCTCATGGCTGCGCTAAATTAACGTCAAACTCCACCACTTCTGACTCAACCTCTGGTTCCTAAGGTGCTTGTTAACAAATGAGGGGAGATCGAAAGACTCCGGTGAACGATGTGTCATGGCCATGGTGTGACATTATTGATCAGAGAGATGGACACTGTTGTCATAATGAGCCCACCGCCAGAGCTCAAAGATGTGTGATGGGAGTTGTAGTTCTTACAGGGGTAATGCACCACTGAAACATCAACACTGCTGGATTGCTTTCATTAACTGAACGACCTATCTTCCTGTAGTAGTTTTTCCCAGACGTGTGGTTTAATTCACCCACCAGGATCACTGTGTTCCACTTCACTTGTTCCCAGTTATTTCGATCCGTAAATTATTAACCGACCGCTCATGCATTAACCATATTTCTCTCTTTTCTCCCTTTCTTTTCTCTGTCTTCCCTTTCTCTCATTTCTTTCCCCTTTCTCTTCTCTTCCCCTCGTTTCTCTCTCTCTCTACTCTCGCTCTTTCTTAAATACACCCCCCCCCTCCCTCCCCCTCACACACAAACATCGAGTCTGGCCGCACACTCACCCTGAGGAACAAAGGAAGCACTTTGACTGGCACGACTAATGTTACTCATACAAGCTTTTAAACGTGCTGTTGCAGCAGTGCGTGTGTGTGTGCGTGTGTGTGTGTGTGTGTGTGTGTGTGTGTGGAGTTCGGTCATGGTTCTCCACGGCCACGCCAGCCTTCTGATCACTGACCCAGGTGTAGGGTGGCCTGTCCATGTCTGCCGCGTCAGGCCTCAGACCAGCCAAGTAAACAAGGGCCTCATGAACTATTCATCGCATCAGACAAGAAACCGTGAACACACCGTGGTCACGCACGCACGAGATGCAGAAAACTGCCCACTTAGGAAGTTCCACAGGAAATAGGGGTGTGTGTGTGTGTGTGTGTGTATGTATGTGTGTGTGTGTGAGAGTGTGTGTCCCAGTGTCCAAGTGTCAGTAACCTGCTACTCATCAATGGTTCATCGTACTCTTCAACTTCAGTGAAATAGGATCTTTCTTTATTGGCTTAAGGAGAAAACGCCCACATTACAAAGCCCTTTCCAATGCACCAATGAATGACTCTGTAAGCATTAACACTCCTGATTCAGCTAATTGAGTCATCCAGACCTTCAGGACTGCACTCCGTGTAGATCTGTTAAGAGATTAAGTGATCACTGCGTAAACACACAACTCTTGTAACCTAACGTCTTCTCTTGCCTGTCTGATTGGATGATAAACTGTGTTTCGTTTCCTCGTATTTATACATGCGTAATGAAAATAAAGTTGAATCGAATCTGATCTAATTCCACTTCCCCCTCTCACTCTCACTCTCCCTCTCTCTCCTCACTCACGCACGCACGTATTGGTAAGGGATGCATTTTAAGGCAGGGCTGTATGGTGTCCTGCCAGGAAATGCACCCCCTGCTAACTTGGACTAGGAAATGCGTGTGAAAGTTTCATAATGTGTTTTATATGTGTTTGTGAAGGGACAGTTTGAAATCATTTTGAAAGCGCCCGTAACGGTTTACCAAGTCTGACCACCAGAGGGCGTCCACACATCATGAGGTCATCGAAACGGTCTCATCAGGCAGGTATGTGGAAGCAAATCAGTGACATCATGTTTTGAACGTTAATTGATTCAATACTTAATATAGCCACGTAAACACCACCAAATGTATGGATTTAGAATTCACTTAAACTTTTACAAATATGAATATGAAAATTCACAGATCAAAATTCAGGCTGCTCATATTTGAACAGTAAGAGTCAGATACCAAAACTTCTTTAATTCTTTAATTCTTTAAGAAAAATTCTTGCCAAAGTCATACGGTTAGCAAGGCTGAACTCCACCAATGAGAGCCCATTCCTAAAGCTCTCTCTGTACCCAGCAAACATGGCTCAGTCTGCATCTGAGTGGGTCAGCGTGTCATAACAAACTGGAAAGGAAAAGCCCCTGATTTCCTTCAAGGAAAGACAGTTTGAGCAACATTTGTGCAGCACACACCAACTCCCCTGAGGGCATGTTGCAAACCCACAATACTGATATTTCATATGGTCACAGACAGCAGTTAGTATTATTAAAAACAAGCCCCCTTTCTTCTTGTGATACACTTACATTCGTAGTCCTGGAAATCCTGACAATGCTCTGTGGAAGCCTTTGAGTGGTAAGTCAAACGGAAGCTCATATAGGGTGATTCAGAGGTGAAGGAGACACTGAGGCACACACACACACACACACACACACAGACTGCTACCACAGAGAGTATGTGGTCAAGTGACATCTGTGAATCTGTGTCCAGGGAGGTTTAGTAAACACTGATGATTTGTCATCAGAACCAAACCAAATTCAGGGGAAAATGGTGAAGAATCCCATCACGTCCCCACATTATTTTGTTTGCTGGAATGTAGCCCCCCCCCCCCCCCCCCCCCCCCACTAACCATGAGATCTAAATGTTCACCCCCTCACTGTGGTCCGAAAACACTATTCCCCCAGAGATCAATAACACATGAAAATCCTTGAGGTTGCCCGTCTCAGAAGCCACTCCCCATTCCTGGTTTCCCTCTCTTTCTTTCTCTCTCTCTCGATCTCTCTCTCTCTCGCTCTCTTTCTCTCCTTCTCTCTCTCTCTCGTTCCCCTTCTAGCTCCTTCTCTCTTCTTCTCTCTCTCTTTCCCCTTCTCTCCCTCCTCTCTCTCTCCTTCCCTCTCTCTCTTTTTCCTTCTCTCTCTTTCAGTCACTCTGCATGCTTTCTGGCATGTCTCCAGACCTGATGAAGTAACCTTGACAGGGTCGAGGGAGTGAACAGTAACACAGCAGTGGAAAGCAACCAGGCAGCGGCTGAAGAAAGGAAGGGATTCTCCAGGCTAGGATGGATGGCATCACCCCCCGATCGCAGATAATGAGCCCCTTCCCTGGGACAGAGAGCCCTTTCTCTTAGCCACTACGCTTTTACTTTCCAGGATAGATTTCTCCGGGGATGCCTGCTTTCCCCTGAAGCAGTTTTATCTGTTCTCCGACCGGGTCGTTTGGGAGGGGTGTGGGGGGGTGTGTGGGGGGGGGGGGGCGACCTTGGAGGTGTAGATAGGATTCGATCTCAGAACATGGGAAGTCACGTGGCTCAGCTGTTAAGGCATTGGGCTTGTGATCGGTCGCAAGTTCGATTCCCGGCTGTGGCTACATGATGTTTTGTCCTTGAGAAAGGCACTTCACCCTACTTGCCTCAGGGGGGAATGTCCCTGTACTTGCTTTAAGCTGCTCTGGATCAGAGCGTCTGCTAAATGATTAAATGTAAAATCATGCTTCCCTACCAACAGAATGACAAGAGCTTTTTATTTATTCGGGGGGGGGGGGGGGGGGGGGGTTACCGGTCACAGTTGAAGTGAGACTATAGCCTGGTTGTTGATCACTGGCTGCCCCAGCCAGTGTGGGACATGATGCTGCAGGAAGTTGCGGCTCTGGGTTTAACCCACGGATTGTGTGAGTGCTTGTGTCCACTTGTGACCACTAAGAGACGGTCTGAATGGCTCTGCTGGTAGACCGTGGGTTTTCCATGGTTAAGGCTGAGGGGAGACCGTGACAATCAGTTCTCTCTACATTTGTTTTGTTT
Organism: Neosalanx taihuensis; assembly: GCA_030340665.1. NCBI lineage: Eukaryota > Metazoa > Chordata > Actinopteri > Osmeriformes > Salangidae > Neosalanx > Neosalanx taihuensis. Next base: position 9,780,829 of record CM059306.1, read on the forward strand.
TTTTGTTGAATGCGACCCACCAAATTCCTATTTCTTCAGGTAGTGGATTCCCCTGCACTTAAAACTTATTTTATCTTGACATGAAATGATTCTCCTTGCATTTTTTCTCTGACCATTGGCGATTATTAATATATCTTAAAATATCTTTCAGATCAAGGAACTGAGTAGCACATGATCGAGTCAGCTGTGATGTCCCACCACCACCTAAATAAGCACACGCATACTACAAACGCACACTCACAAACACACAAACATAAAATCACACACATAGAGGAACTACAGTTTGGATGAGGAAACAAGACCCAGTCATTTCTGTTCTGTGTTTCCTTTCTGTGGAATGCTCGTCTAGACAACAACCTCAACTGGCTTTTCGCTGTCGTAGCTTGAGATGGAGCCATCAAGCCTCAGCTCACCCAGAAACGGAAGGCTTCATGCTGACGCCGTCACAGACGCAAAACCCTGGTTTGTGGGCTGCACTATAGGCTCAGATACCTCAACCACAGCCAGATGCAGCAGTCAAGATTACACCGTGTGGGAAGGATCTGCTTTGATTTGGGGGGATTCACCTGGCTGTGAACGTCACGTAAAGGTGGGGGAGGAGATTCCATGTTGGGTCAGGTGTGTGGGGTGGGGGGGGGGGGCTTTGTGTTCCACAGGACCTCAGTCAGAAGCAGAACACCTGTTCTGAGGTTGCTTGGTTCCTCTTCTATAGAGCACAGAGGTGTTGGAGGGAACGTTCTCTCCAGCTCACGCACACTTTCACCCCCTCAAGGGGAGTTTGGCCTTCACTGGAAATCAGTTGGATCCTTCTGTCTTCCTGTCGATACACTTCTGGCAGATATTCTTCTTGTGTTTTATGGCCAAGACGTGCGTTACTGCGCGCGCGGCATTCTTCCTGGGTGGGTTATCGCCAGGGTTACGACTTCTCACAGTACGCGCGGGGGTGAGCAGGCGTCGCTACCCGGCGTCGCTGATTGGTTCTCATTTCACCTTTGACCCCTCAGGTCACAGGGCACAGCACATCCACCTCCTTGCGAAAACAGTGTCTGCACTCAGCTAAAAAGGGCTGCAGGGAAGGGGGGAGGTGGTGGTGGGGGGGGGGGGGTGGGTACAAGCTGGCGTGTGTGAGGGCGGTTTTGAATGGGGTACAGTGTAATGGATGATGTAGGGGGACCGGAGGTTAGGGCGGGGGGGGCGGAAGGGGGGGGGCACTGGGTGGGGGCGGGCGGCGAACATTGATGAAACCAGACCACCGTGATGAAAGACCAGTCAAGCGCTAACGCAAACACAGCATGGAAAGGGGGGGGGGGGAGCGGTGGGGGGGGGGGGGGGGGGTCAGAGGTCTGACAGGGCTACTGTGGGAGGATGTTTCGTGTCAAACCTGCGCGGTTTACGACGCGCGCGTGATGTGCGTTTTCTCGCCGACAGTTGTTGATGCGCCCCAACCGAGGGATGAGACGGCATGCTTACCCTCAAGTTCCACTCCACTCCACTACTCCACTACTGCCTCCCTCCCCCCACTGCCCCTGTCGCCAAATCCAGAGAGAATGTGGCCCTGGGTAGGGGGTGGGTGTCTGGCTCTTAGAAACAACACACACTCACACACACTGTGTATGTTTGTGGTGCTCATTACCATAATTGAGAGTGACTGTTTAAATGGGATAAGAAGTGTTGGCACTCAATGGCCTCAGTCTTCATTGAGATGATGTGAATGAATAGAAGCGATAGGACTCTCCTCCCAGCATGTCTGAAAAGTGGTGTTTGGCCGTTTCTGGGCTTTTCGGACCCAGCTCTTCAGCCCATCCGGCAAGCTCAGCGAGGTTACTCCATGTAACTGGAACAGGTCCACCGCTTTGCAATAGCCAGAACCTCCTTGACTGGAGCTGAGCTACTGGACTCTCCTTTTTTATTACCCGCGCCTGGTTTCCCTCGACAAAACTAATTAGGGACTACACATTGACACAGAAGGGGGTGTATAACACGGTACAACAAACCAGTGTAAAGACGTTGGCCAGGTCATAAAGTGTGTGTGGGTGTGTGTTTTTGTGGTGGTCGAATTCTCCCCGCCTCCGCACCGTAGTAAAGCGCTTTTTCTCTCCATACGTGTGGGAGCGTCGTTGCCATGACGACGAGTGAGTCAGCGCGGCAGGATAAAAAAAAACCGCGGTTGGAATTCAATGATCGACTGAATCCTGCTCACGATGGCTTTAAAAAATGGCTCATTCAGCATGCTGATGTAGTCATACGGGCAGGATCAAAAGGACCCGGGGTAGGACAGCCGTCCCCAGCGCAGCCTGACTCAATACTTGCCTGGAATCGTTTATCTCACGCCAAGCGCGCTTTATGACGCGCCGCACTCGCCACTCCACCTGCGCGCGGGGATAGATGGACGGAACAGCGCGACGGAACAGCGCGACGGCTCCAGCCACTTTAGTTTCCACTTACTTTCGCTACTTTTCACCCTCGTTGGTCCTGATCAGTGACCGATGCTCTTTTGTAAAGCTCTCTCTTGGAAGTCGCTTTGGAAAAAAGCGTGCTTAATGAATCGATGTCAATGTAAGGTAGACCGCGTGCGAGCGCGCTCCGGAGAATTCCCACGCTTAAGCTGATTCCGATGTGAATAACACGCCTTCCAGGATTAAGAGGTTTCTGCTTAAAACCCTAAACTGTGACCATGTCTCAAAGCCCCGTGGTTTTCCGGCGCTGGTTTTTGATCGCGCGTAGGACGTTCGTGACCCGTTTTTTTGTTGGACGCCTTCATTAGAGACCCGGAATCCGCCCTGCAACCGGTGTCTTTACACTGGTCTTATTCTGCCCCTCTGGTGCTGAATATGACTCCCTGGCTATACTGTCACCTCCCTCTGCATGCTGTGCTTCCCTGCGTCTTTATATTGGTCTCTGCCTCCATCCCAGGCACCCAGTCCGGTGAGTGACAGATCGAATAAGATCACACCATCCTCTAACGTTTTCTTAACCTTTAGGCTACACACATAACATCAGTAACAGAATGACCCTGTCATAACATCACTGAGTGTTGGACGCAACACATAACCAAAAGCGGTATTCCATCCTTCCATGTCGACGATATAAACGCTCAGATTTGGTTTCAGATGATATCGATCCGGACTATCAGTCGATCGGTAGTGATCGGTTGTTAAAAGCTTCTGCTTCAGTGTGTCGCAGCTACGTGGATCTGGCTTAATTAGGTCAGGCTGGCTTGTTAAGCTGAATCAGTGATTCTGAGAAATGGAACGTTTCTCTCCTGCCCTACATTTCATCAATGACCCACTCACTGAATGAGACAAAGGCAAGTAGGCCTCATATGAAACAGTGTAGGCCTGCTTAAAGTTGGCTGAAAGGTTAGTTTTTCATCTGTTCAGGAGTCATGCAGATAAGTATACCCTTGGGGAAATTGTGAGCAAGCACATGTACAGATGTCCCGTTAGACTAATAAAGCTTCCCACATACTTCTTCACTGTTCCTGTTTTTGAACTCTAAAGTTTCAGTGTGTCCTCAGGTTGGGCTGTGAACACTTAACAGAGTTAACAGTGTTGAATGGTGTTGAATGGTAACAAGTCTTTCATATGTTGATCCTCCCCTCCCCTCCTCTGCCTGTCTTACTCCGCAGGTCGGATGTGTGGCTCTTCTCTTGTGTCGTCATGTGCGGATTGTCTCAGACAGGGGCCGCACTGTGCTTGGTGTTTTCAAGAGGTAAGATAAGAGCTGCCTCTGTGTGTGTGTGTGTGTGTGTGTGTGTGTGTGCGTGAGACAAAGGCCCCCATCCAGACAAAGAGAAAGAGGCAGATGCATTCCTCAGTAGTGATGCACAAAAGCTTTCATGTTGCCTAAAGATGTGTGTTTACTGTGTGTTTAAACACAGGCACGCAGGCCCTCTGAACTACGCGTGTGTGTGTGTGTTTGCGTGTGTTTGTAAACGTTCGGTGCTGCCGACGCCGTCGTATCATTCCTAACAAACATGCCCGCACGCCCGCTGAGCGTGCGAGCGCTGGTTTAATCCCGGGTTCTCGTAAAGGGCCGCTCCGCCCCCCACTTAAAGACCGCGAGAGACCATAAAGTGGACCAGAGTGACCACCAGACTAGCCGACGCGTAGAGCGGCTCCGGGGGAGAACAGAGCGTCCAGCCCTTTAAACGGGAGCGTGTTAAAGTCCGCTCAGGTGCTTTCCCACGCCCCCCCAAACCGCCGCACCCTCCCACCCCCCACCCCTTCTCCCGCTCTCCTGTCTCTGCCCTGAGACCCGGACCGTGACCGGGGGGCACCCAACCCCCCCCCCCCCACCATCACTTTCACTTGGTGCCAGCCCCAGGCGCAGGTACCGGAAAGTACCGGAGACTCCCGCTCGTGGGGGTATTGTTGCATAGAAGCCTGTAGCCTGAAGCTGACTGTTGAGAAGTCCTTCTTTATTTCCCGGTTAAGGTCAGCTCTGACTGGTCCAAGCGAATCCCAATAAACACTGACAGTCAACAGTGATTGGGTCCTGCTGGTTTGGTGTGATATGCCTGTTGGTATTTGTTGGGGCGGTGTGAAAGTGACAGTTATCTTTCTGAAGCGTTCTAAACCCAGCAGCCCAACAGAAGCATGTTTGGCCTGTTGTTGCTTTCTGAATGTTGCTGGGTTGACGCGGCACCAAAGTTCGCTAATCTTCTTTAGCCCATCAAAACAACTAAAGCTGTTAGCACATGACAGATCTGCTGTAGTTGGGACAAACGTCATAACTGTGATGTCAGGCGCCAGACGTTGCTTAACGCGCTCCCGGTCACCTCACAAGGAGCGACTCTAACGTAAACAAACCTCGCTGTTTTACCGTCTGTTGGTGACTGTGTGTTCTGTGGCTGCGGTCCAGAACACATGCGCTTACCGGCTTGTTCTACCAGCCTGGTTTTCTCCCTCCATATGATGACATCAGAGTGTGACTCCTGACCCTTGACCTCAGGGTTTTCTAGATGGAGCAGACCTGAGCGAGAAGTGTGACCTGGTGGTTAACCTGGCCAGAAGGGGGTGCGGCTACGAGTTCATTGAGCAGCCCGAGGTCAGGGTGGAGGTCAACGCCACGCTTAGCAGCACGCAGGTATCCCCTGGAGAGATCAGCATCACTCTCAGACCAGGTGAGAGACCAGCATCACAGACAATCCCATTTCATACCGATTAGCTCCGTCACTTAAAATATAGACCGAGAGGCCAGTGAATGACCGGCTGGGCGTCAGATAGCTCAATGGTTAAGGCGTTGGGCTCATGATCGGAATGTTGTGAGTTCGAACCCCGGCTGTGACTACATGACGTTGTGTCCTTGGGCAAGGCACTTCACCCTACTTCCCTCAGGGAGAATGTCCCTGTACTTACTGTAAGTCGCTTTGGATAAAAGCGTCTGCTGAATGCATAAATGTAAATGAATGACCCAGGTGAGTGACTTTGATGGTAGGAGACCGTCTGACCTGTGTGTGTGTGTGTGTGTGTGTGAAGGGTCTGAAGCTAGCTTCATAGTAGCTGTACAGCAGCTGGATAAATACCCCGTGGATCTTTACTACCTGGTGGACGTCTCAGCCTCCATGCAGGAGAACCTGGACCAGGTGAACTCCCCGTCATTCGCTTACACCATGGGTGTCCAATCCTGGTCCTCGAGGGCCGCAGTCCTGAAGGTTCTAGATGTTTCCCTGCTCCAGCACACCTGATTCTAATGAATGGGTTGTTATCAAGCTATGTGGAAGCCTGCATAAGCTGTTCATTTGAATCACGTGTGCTGTAGCAGGGAAACATCTAAAACCTTCAGGACAGCGGCCCTCGAGGACCAGGATTGGACACCCCTGGCTTACACACACACACACACACACACACACACACACGCACACACAGCTCCACCTGCCCCCCCCCCCCTTCCTCACCCTGTCTCCCTGTCCCAGCTCAAGTCAGTGGGCGTGGCTCTGTCCCATCGCATGACGGAACACTCTTCAGACCTGCGCTTGGGGTTCGGCTCCTTTGTGGACAAGCCTGTGTCCCCCTACATCAACGTGCACCCATCCAAGATAAGCAACCCCTGCAGGTAGGCATGGTAACCAGCATGGCTGGTAGGCATGGTAACTTGAGTCACTGGTAGGCATGATAACCAGCATGGCTGGTAGGCGTGGGAACTAGCATGGCTCGTAGGCATGGTAACCAGCATGGCTGGTAGGCATGGTAACTTGAGTCGCTGGTAGGCATGATAACCAGCATGGCTGGTAGGCATGGTAACCAGCATGGCTGCCTGCCTAGGAAGGGGCTGAGGGATTCCCAGATGATGAGCAGGCAGTCAGGAATTAGGAGGAGACTCTGAATAACAGACTCCTGTCCAGATGGATAGAAGGATGAGTGGGAAGGAGATGTTTTCATTTGAAGTTTGTTTTTAGTTTTTAGTTGATCTTCAACAAGAAACGATTCACTTTCTCAATTCCTCTGTCACTTTCTCTTATTTTCTCTCAATTCTCTCTCACTCTCTTTCTCCCTCTCTCTGTCTTTCACTTTCTCTTTCTGTCTCAATTTCTCTGTCTCACTTTCTCTTCTTTTTCTCACTCTCCTCTCTCCCTCTCTCCCTCTCTCTCCCCCTCTCTGTGTCTCAGTGATTATGAGATCCGTTGTCGGCCAGCTCACGGGTTCCACCACGTTCTGAGCATGACAGGAAACACGTCAGAGTTCACACGCACCATCAAACGCCAGAGGATCTCCGGCAACATGGACACCCCAGAGGGAGGTCTGGATGCCCTGCTGCAGGCCACTGTCTGCCAGGTACACAAGTGTCTGTGTGTGTGTGTGTGTGTGTGTGTGTGAGATCTCCCAGGGATAAACACATTGTCTCAGCGTGAACAGTAGCTGACAGGGTGGATTGCGGTGACATCATCGCGGAAGTATGAGGCAAGCCAACAGCATTACACACTCTGACTATGCTTGGTATGACATGTTTCTGCCCTAAAGGGGTCTTAATTCAGAGGGCTGTGAGTCACATGACCACACACAGAGAGAGAGGCATGGTGGGGGTCCTCCGGCTAAAAATAACGTTTCCCCCAAAGCTGCCGGCAGTGAGGAGGACTGTCACACGAACGCCCCCTCCCACACACTCACACACACACACACTCACACACACACTCATACACACACACACTTTACACACACACACATTCACACTTTACACAAAGACATACACACACACACTTTACACACGCACGCACACACTCACACTCACACACGCACCTTCTCACAATCACACACACACACTCAGACACACACAGACACGCTGTCTCTGCCTGACTGAACACAACTCATCTGGACGCTGACTCATCAGGATTTCACGCTCATTGGTTTCCATGAGTGCGAGTATTGAATCCATGACATCGTACGGCGATGAGAGCGCTGAGCTCCAGGAAGCAGGCGAGTGACCCGTCCTCCCCCCCTGTGTTAGGAGGAGGTGGGCTGGAGGCCTGAAGCCAAGCGGCTGCTGCTGCTCATGACCGACCAGCCATCTCACCTGGCTCTGGACAGCAGGCTGGGGGGCATCGTCACCCCCCACGACGGCCACTGTCACCTGGAGAACAACATCTACACTGAGAGCACCACCCTGGTGAGACACACACACATATATATATATATATATATATATATATAAGCAAAGACTGTACACAAACTATGCGCATGTACACACACACACACACACATCAGATGCATGTATGCCCACCACAGACTCACAAACATACATGCACACACACCACTCACACACACGTACACCTGCTGATGATGCGTGTGTGTGTGTGTGTGTTTCAGGACCACCCGAGTCTGGGTCTGATAGCTGAGAAGCTTCTGGAAAATCACATTCACTCCATTTTCGCCGTGGAGAAGCAGCAATATCAGTGGTATGAGGTACAGTGATGTCACCAACACTTAGACACGCGCGCCGCAAATCACACTCACAAATCTACACTCAGACACGTTTTCCATTTCTTTGCTACTGCTTTGTGTATCCTGCTCTCTCTTGATTCCCCCCCCCTTCTTCCTCTCTCTCTCTTTCTCTTCCCATCCCTCCCATCTCTTGTTCTGGCACGTTCTTTTTCACCTCCTCTCTTTTTCTCCGTCCCTCTCTCTCTCTCTCTCTCTCTCTCTTTCCTTGTCTCTCTCCCCAGGAGTTAGTGAGGTTGCTACCAGGGTCATACCTGGGGAAGTTGCTGTTCCAGGCCCCAAACCTGATCGAGTTGGTGGTGAACGCATACCAGGTAACACGGTCTCCACAGGCACCTCCGCATCTTCCTCCTCCCCTTCCTCCTCCTCCTGAACCCTTTCCTCCTCACTTCCTCCTGCTCCTGAACAATTCCTGCTCGCTTCCTCCTGTTTCCTGAAGCCCTTCTTCCTCACCTGCTCCTCACTTCCTCCTTCTCCTGAACATCCTTCCTCCTCTCTTCCTCCTCTCTGTAAAAGCCTTTGGATTGGTGATAGTGACAGGTTGTTGCTACGTTTCCCAATGGCAATTCTGAACATGTTGGTATTCTGTTCCCTGAGATGAAACCATGTACTGTAAGAGGCAGACATGGACCTGCAAGCCTCATATGCGTAGAGGACAGGGCAGGGAGATGAGAGACGGCAGGGGGTTGGGGGCAGGATGGGGGGGGGGGGGGGGGGTGTGGGGCTGGAGGGTTTGGGCTGAGTAGTTGGCAGCAGGGCCGGCCTGCAGTGGACTGGCACAGCGCTCCATTGTTTCGTTCGGGAATCTGTCGAACTCACAAATCTGCATGCACACACACACACGTGCACACACACACACACATACACTCTTCCAGCGGATACACAGAACAGAGCCCAGCATTATGAATGCCATCTGATCACCACGGAAACGTTGTCCTAATCGCTGTGCGAATACAAAGACGCTATTTTTGGACATGCCTGCTTCCCCCCCCCCCCCCCCCCCCCTTCCCATCAGCCTCTGTGTTTATCAGAGGACAGACGTACAATGGAGCCTTTCTGAGCCATGTGACAACCTGTGTTTATCTGTCCTCCACACTGTGCCTCTTCCCTCTGTCCTCTCTGCTGTTGTCCCTCTCCTCCTCCTCCGACTGGATTGAGCTAGTTCCCCCTCTCTTCCTTTCTTAAACAGAACTTGTGTGGTAAACAGTAAAACAAACATGGTTTCTTTTCTCCGGGCTCTTTCTCTCTTTCTCTCTTTCTCCTGGCTCAGCCTGCGAGGAACATGAGAGACAAACATGTTTTGACTTGTCTCCCTCTCTCTCTGTTGCTGTCTCCTTCTCTTCGTCTCATTTTCCTCTCTCTCTTGTCTCCTCTCTCTTTTCCCTCCTTTTCACCCTACCGCTCTCTCTCTTCCTCTCTCTCTCCCTCTCTCTCCTCTCTCTCTCCCCTCTCCCTCTCCTCTTCTCCTGCCTTTCCTCCCCATCTCCCTGTCTCTCTCTGTCCTCCAGAGGCTGCTGTCAGAGGTGGAGATTTCAGTATCAGTTGAGGATCGAGCGGTCAGCAGGTTCTGGGTGAAGGTCTCTCCTCTCTGTCCTAGTGGATCCATTTCCAGCAACAGCCGCAGCTGTTCTGCAGTGCAGCCCAACCAGACAGTAGGAACATTCTACTGGTGCACACACACACACACTCTTACACACACACATGCACACACACACACTCTTACACACACACATGCACACACACACACTTACACACACACACACACACATACACACACACATTCTTACAGACACACACCCTTACACACACACACACACACACACACACTCTCTTACACACACACACTCTAACATGCACACAGACACACACTCTTACACACCCGCACACACAGACACACACACACACACACACACACACACACACACACACACACTCTAACACGCACACATACACACACTCCCACCAACAACTACACACACATACACAGATGTCTTAGTGAGTAAGCTGTGCTGAGTAGCTTATAAGAAAATACATTTCGCAGGAAAATCAGCTGATCTGTTGATTCATCCGTGACATTGTTGAACTGCAGTGACAGATGCTGAAATCTGTTGTGTCTCTCTGCAGGTCTATTTTAATGTTACTATCGGACTGCTGTCTTGTCCGGTCAGTGATGATGATGATGATGATGATGAAGAGGATGTGTTGGTGATGGTCAGACCGGTGGGTTACAACGAGACCACCACGGTCAGGGTGCGATCTCTGTGCAGCTGCCGCTGCGGACCGGCCGGACGTTGCCGTGACGACACGCACTGCAGAGAGAACTCTGACGAAGACCGATACTCAGACCAAACGAATCGAGAGCCGAGTCGTGAGCAGGACCCGTGGAACACGACGACCTCCGAGCTGGACCCGGACTCCGACCTCGATCACACCTGCAGGGCGGAGGGGGCGGAGGGGGTCTGCAGTGGCCGGGGAGTGTGTGTTTGCGGGAGGTGTGTGTGTGACCAGAGCAATTTAGGAACAGTCCATGGGAAATACTGTGAAATGGATGACTTCTCATGCCCCTATGAACAGGGGTTACTGTGTGGAGGTAAACACACACACACACACACACACACTCAAACACTTCACACACACACAAAGGCACAGAAAGCGAATGTTTCATTGGCGTCTCATTGTGTGTCCCTCCCTCAGGACGGGGTGTGTGTGTGTTAGGTGAGTGTGAGTGTGCCGAGGGCTGGGCAGGTGAGATCTGCGGGTGTCCCGTTTCCACGGTGACCTGTCTGTCTAAGGATGGGTCGCTATGCAGCGGACGGGGCGCGTGCGTGTGCGGCAAATGCATGTGCGACGACGTCCAATTCTCCGGAGCCTTCTGTGAGCGGTGCCCCACCTGCCACAGCACCTGTAAATCCCACTGGTAACCCCTCTCTGTTCGCTCCTCCCGCCTGTCAATCAAGCACACCATTCGTTGAAGTCCCTGTCAATCAAAGCCTTCTACCCTATTACTAGGAGGTGTGTGGACTGTCACCTGTCTCATGGTCTCACACAGGAAGAGGCGTCACGCTGCAACCACACCTGTGCCCCATTGGTGGGTTACGTCGATGACATCACAGGTAGGGCTAAAGGCTTGCATTCTATTGGCCACAACGTTATGCCTTTTTATCAGGGTGATTGATGATCATTTCATCTCCATTCCTCTTTCTCTGTCTCTCTCTCCCTCTCTCTCTCTCTCTGTCTCTGTCTCTCTCTGTCTCTCTGTCTCTGTCTCTCTGTCTCTCTCTCCCCCTCTTTCTCTCTCTCTGTCTGTCTCTGTCTCTCTATGTCTCTGTCTCTCTCTCTCTGTCTCTGTCTCTCTGTCTCTCTCTCTGTCTCTCTTTCTCTCTCTCTGTGTGTGTCTCTCTCTCCCTTCCTTCTTCTTGGAGCAGGTCTATGGGGTGAGGTGTGGAGGCAGTGTGTTTACACCAGCCCTGACAGCTGTCGCTACAGGTTCCAGACAGGCCTGGTGTCTGGCAGAACACAGCTCCACATTAGCACAAACCCTGGTACGACTGACACACACACACACACACACACTTCAGCACACCCACCCACACTTACACACACACTTGAACACGCACACACACACACGCACGCTCAGAGCCAGTTCCGTTCACATGCCCTAACACGGCGTCCCAGTGATGAGTCAGCAACGGCTGTGTGACAGGAGGATCCTGGATATCCACCCTCCTGTCTCCTCCCGAGGTTTCACACTCACACTCACACACACACACACAAGTGTGTACACATGCACGCACGCACACAAGCAGCAACAACACACTCCTCCTCCAACTCCTGGAACAGTGCAGATCATTGTCTCACTCGCCCCTCTATTCCCCGACCCCCCCCTCCACCCCCCCGGGACTGTATTTTCCTGTACACGCCCACCCCTGAGCGCGGGGGCCAAGTTACCATAGCAACTGTTTAAAATGTGAGAGCCGAATTTATGCTCTTTGTGTAAAATGAGCTAATCCACATCACACCACAAACCAACAGTGTCTATATGTCATCTCTTTGATTGACAGATGTGTGTCTGTGTGACTGTGTGTGTGTGTGTGTGTGTGCGTGTGTCTGAATGTGTGTGTGTTTGTGCGTTTCTCTCTTGCTTCCTGTGTGTGATTGTGGGGGTAAATTGCAGCTCTGTCAGGATCAAACGACGAGCAGAAAGTGTTCCGGTGTGCAACTCTGTATCCAGATCAAATTACTTTGCATGTACTTTGTGTGTACTTTGTGTGTACTTTATTTTTAGTTCTCCAACTTACTTACGTCAGTCTTCTTGCGTGTCTGTGTGTGTGTGTAGAGTGTGTGTCTGGCAGGCGGTACATGCAGATGTTCCTGAGTGTGTGTGTGTTGACGCTGCTTACTGGCCTGGTGCTGGTGGTGGTGGTGGTGAAGTTACTGCTTCACAGAAGAAAGTCCTGGTCGCCAGGGGAAACCACTGACAACAACTACGACCTAACTGGCAAGGTGAGCCAGGCTAACAACCAGACTACATGTTCAGTCTTCAGAACAGATCCTTAACTTTGCATCCCTGTATCTTGTACTATTTTGTATTTTTATATTTGTAACTGCTACTCTGAGTGCTTTACTGGACCCTGCTGCTGTTGCAAACTGAAATTTCCCCACTACAAATAAAGGATTGTCTTATCTTATCTTAATCTGACCTCAACCCTGACCCTTGACATTTGACTGTCTGTATCCAGGACTTGACCTTTGTCCCGACCACCAGCGAGAAGACTGTCACGTACCGGAGAGACTGCCCATCGGACCACCCTGTTGAGATGCACATCCATGTTCCCAAGATGCCCCTTGGCGACCCCTGGAGCTAAGGGTCAGAGGTCGGCATCAGGGGACGTAAGGATGATGTCGAGTCATGATGGAGTCGTGCAGAATTATTTTTTGGCCAGTTGTTTTGATTCGGTGAAAGATCTCATGTTTTATGAAGCATGTAATGGCAGCAATAAGTGAACTTCCAAACTCTCATTAGATAATAATGTTTTCTAACTGCACTCACATTCAGTGGGGATTCAGTCATCATTTTGTGTGTGTTTGCATGTGCAAATGCTTCTTATTTATTTTATTTTAGCACGTAAAACACTACAAGTTTTAGATTTATTTTATTTTCATGACAGTGTACTTTAACCTGTTCTGCCATCAAACCTCAATTGTAGATTGTGCTAGCCTGCCACCTAGTGGACACTATGTGAATCACTATCATGCCAGTAAGGATTTATGGTAACGTTGCACAAAAATGATTGTCCTATGACTAGGATATTTCTTTGGATGTTGAATTTATGTTTGATATTTAAATTGTTTGTCATATTTCTGAGAGTCTGTGGTATACATGTAACTAGACAGTTTAGTTGTTTTACTTGATTTTAGTGTTTGTTAATAATAACAGGGGTGGAGTTTGCGCGCAGGTACTATTTTGGTGCGTTATACTACTGAGCACTGTGGAGGCTGCAGACCACAACAACACATTAACCTGGGTCGTACTGGAGATGCAGGGTTTGGAGGTACAGAGGGGGGCAGGGAGGGGGACAGGAAAGGGGGCAGGGAGGAAGGGAGACAGGGAGAGGGGCAGGGAGGGGGGCAGGGAGGGAGAGGGAGGAAAGGAGAGAGGAAGGGAGGGAGGGGGGCAGAGAGGGAGGGAGGGGATCAGGTAGGGAGAGGGTCAGGAGGGAGGGGGTCAGGAGGGAGGGGGTCAGGGGGGAGGGGGTCAGGGCGGAAGCCCTGTGGCAGCAGCAAAGGGCCGAAGGAGGTTGGGACAGAGATAGATATTACTGGTAATAGATTGTATATTCTACTTAGTGTGTGTAGTCTTTAGGAGATTATCCCTTATTAGTCACAGTAGGGCAGGCGAATGTGTTCAATGCATTGGCCAGGAATCGAATCTCAGCAATCGAATCCTACCACTGAACCATGGGTGTAGCCAAGGACAGGAGACTTGTCTTGGGGGGGAGGTCTTTTGAGTTGGGGGACCACAGTGGGTGGGGCCAGAGGAACTATACCTGTAGACTGGGTTCTGATACTTCACTACAACAGCAGTGTTATGACTATTGCTGAACAAAGGCAAAGTCGCTGCCAAGGCACTGGTTTAGAATCAGTTTATTTTTATTTTTCGGTAGTCTTGAACTGAATAATTCAGTGTGAAACTGGTCCTAGATCTGTGTGAAGGGTTAAGCTCATTCGTCATTCATATTTGTGTACACTGGCCATCCTTGATGAATGAATAACAGTCAACACAATGGAGTAACTATGATGTATTTCTGCTGAAGTACTTATCTGGATGAAAGACTGTTTAAAGGCATTGTGTGGATCTTAGGAGGGCTGGAATACCCCTTATCTTTCACGGTTTTTAAGGTACAATGGTTGATACTGTACAGCTACTGGATAGCAACTCACTGAAGGATTCCTCTCTTACTCAGCTCTTTGATCTTTATGTAACATGTTTAAGCAATCACTGATCTTTTTATAGCTCAAAACACTAATATAAATTTTTAGATTTGTGTGCTTTTCTTTTTTTACATTTTGATGAATTTTATTGTATATGTCTGTCATCCTAAAGTAGATATTCTTCAGTTGAGTCTAATTATAAATGCACTGTATCTCCACATGAGATTAAATCAGCAATAAGAATCATCTCTTTAAACCGGGCATTGAGTTTGAATGAAAACTCACTATTCATCTCTTTAAACCGGGCATTGAGTTTGAATGAAAACTCACTATTTGTAATAGTATTACAAATGTACTATTTGTAAATTCAAGCAACTGAAATGAAGTGTCGATTTTGCTTTGACTTTGGTGAAGCTGTTTGTGGTTTCGTATTTCTGATGTTGGAATAAACCAGGGGTGAGCAATCCTGGTCCTCGAGGGGCCGCTGTCATTATCAGGCTTCCACAGAGCTTAATAACAACCTGTTCATTTCAATCAGGTGTGTTGGAGCAGGGAAACATCTAAAGCCTTCAGGACAGCGGCCCTCGAGGACCAGATTGGACACCCCTGGACTAAACTGATCCTTCCTAACGTACCCAACTCTAGTGTCGCAATTGCCAGAAATAGACTCTAGGTGGCGCAACATTCAAACACTACAGTCAAAATCTTATGCCGCAACAGGTTTAGGTCCAGGCCACGACGGACTCATTCGAGTTTCACAAATGAATGACACTTTACATTGACATAATATCCAGCCCTATGGTTTACACTGCATATTATCAAGAATTTGGGTCGTTTTGAGGTAGTCGCCATATTTTCGTCATTGATCAAGTCGTTTGGTTTAAAGGTGAATTATATTTAAAAAGGCACCTGAGCAAAAAGTTTTTGAATATTTTGCGTCGTAAAAATGTGACTCTGACCTACAAAACCTCTCTGCGGGTTTATGCGTTATTGTTGAAATTATTATTCTGTAAAGAAAATAATTGGGTAATTTTATTGGTTATTTCCCTACGTATGATTACAAAAATCTTAAATAAATAACCTGACAGTTTGTTATGAGCTGGAATAATAATTTGAGCTACTTGAAAACGATGAATACGTTTTTTGATGACGATTTAATTATTTTACTAACCTCAGTTTTGCCAGATAAACCTGCCAACGATTAGATAATAAGTTTTTTATATATAAAAACGAAAATGTTTTTGGGCTATTCCGATAATGAAAAAGATGTAGACTTTTTCCACATTAATTAATTAAGTTTGTCTCTTTTACTGAAGCTATCCTCAAAGTCAAGCTGGTTTAATTCAACAAACATATTCTCGATTGATCAAAAACTTTAGTCTTTATTGGACTCAGAAACCAACAGATACATGCTCAGTTAAATTAAAATCTGACCTCCTTAAAACCTTAAATATGAATTCAAAGTGCGACTTACAGACCTCAAAATACAAGTTCAACTCATAGGTAATCAAATTAGGCATAATTTGAGTTTTGTTTCTCAATCCCCCAAAATGCGATGATGCACATTTAAACTGAGGAAAGCAACACGTTGAGTTCTTAACATTTATCCTACTTAGTTTTATGTGATGGCAGTCTTGCGATATTACACATCCATAAATTAACCGAGAGGTATAAAGTGTAAAATGCTGACATGATGAAATATTACAAATAAACCCAATGATGGCTGCTGAGGTATAAGGAGACAACTTTCATCCACAAACAAAGTTCAAGAATAAAGTGCCACATCCAAGTTTGAATAATATCCAAGAAGAACCCCTTATCGAGTGTAAACATGTAAATATATTTAGATGCCTACTGAAACGCAAACAACGACATAAAACAAATAGATCTTGATAGAATGACCCTTGACCTTATGATGGTTTGTTTTAGGGCAGCTGATTGGCTGCAGTAGGTTTACCGCCTTTTAGAATAAAAGTTTTCGCGGTGCAGATGACGTCATGCGTCGTGGCACGTGCGTGAACCGTCTAGTCCAGTAAGTTGTGTCCGTTCGCTGATTGGATAGTCTCCGGCGCGTGCAGCAGATCTGGGGACTGGCTCGGGCTCCCTGAGATGCTGCCGCGCTCGCTGTCCGTGTCGCTGCTCCTCTTACCGACCCCCGGTTCCCCCGGTGTCCCATCCTCGGACCCCTCCGCGGTGTGCGTCCTCACGTGCTTGTTAAGGTGATCGGAGCGCATGAAGCGCTTGTTGCACACCGTGCACGCGAACCGCTTCTCCCCGGTGTGCGTACGCAGGTGCCGCTGGAGCTCGTCCGAGCGCGTGAAGCGCTTGCCGCAGAAGAGCCAGTTGCACACGAACGGTCGCTCCCCGGTGTGCCAGCGCAAGTGCGCCTTCAGGTGCGAGGTCTTACCGTACACTTTACCGCAGCCCGGTATGTGGCAGCTGTGCAAGCCTCTCCGCCGAGGGCTCGTGCCCCCGGGTCCCAACCTCTCAGCCTCCTGGCAGTTCGGGCAATCACACGTGGCTCTGCCAGTATAGCGCCGGGATGATGACCGGGGAGAGCTCGAGACTGGAGGAACTCCGCTGAGCACCGATGCTCCGGGGCAGGAGTCCGTATAGGAGGCGGAGAGCGCCGGCCTGAAGCCGTCCAGGAGGTGCTGGGAGGGGGGTAACAGGTGCTGGGAGGGCCCGGGGCTGAAGGCGGGGTGGCTGTAGTCGGAACCGTAGCTGCTAAGTGGAGAGGGAAGCCCGTTTGGATTCTGCGCGTCCACCCAGCCGGTGCCCATGTCCCACCAGGAGGCCGTGCCGCCGGTCACGTTATTGACCTCTGACACTGGCTTGAACCACGGGTCGTAATGGACGCCCATTCTCGGATACATCCCCGTCAAACCATCCACTGCTGTGGGGAGTTTGGAGAGAAACATCGGACGCTGCGTGTGTGTTTGATCAGTTGGACTCTCGGAGGACGTCTGGTAAAGTGTGTAGTCGTTCCCAAACGGCGAACCGCACGAATTGGCCGTGGTTAAGGAGAAAGCGCTGCTGGAGACGGTAGATCCGTTAGACGAGTCTGCCAATCCGGTGAAGTTACTCCTGGAGGTCCCGGGGCCGGAGACTCCGAGGGAGGAGACGGTGTTGAGCCCCAGGCTGGAGCTGCCTGGTGCGGATCTTCTCCAGGGGTGAAAGCCCTTCCCGAGGCCGGAGAGGCCGTCTGATGGGGCAGGGAGGGGAGGGTGGCTGGGGTCGCCGATCTTGCTGCAGGTTGCGGCCAGCATGGCCAAGGGGTTGCAGCCTAAACGCGGTTCTTCCTGCGGAGACACACAAACGGATATATCTATGATATATATTTATATATATATAAAAACTCGTGCGTATGTCTCGTGCGTAACAAGACTTCAGAAATCTTCTTTTTTTAGTTTCCGATCTACTGTGTTGTTGAAACGTGAATAAAACGACGAAATGTCACGAATGATAAGCTATGGAATGCTGATTTTTTTTCAACAACAAAAAATCTTATTGTCATCAGGTCATTATAAAAAGCGAGGATATTTTAAATGTCATCTTTCTCCCAACAACACAGATCCTTTTAGCTCGTGTTTTATTCCCTCACCCTGGTCAACGTTGTCGAACTGACTTCAAGAGCCAAAGTGACAATCGTTCAGAATTCGATCGGACACAAACTCACCCCGAGAAGTGAAGCAGCCATGGCGAAGTGTTCCTCCGCTGTGGAGGGTGCTGAGGGTGGAGGGAGCTGAGGGTGGAAGTGTCCTCCGCTGTGGAGGGTGCTGAGTGTGTAACTGAAGGCTGCTTGTTTGGCAGACTCCTCTCCTCCTCTTCCTTCTCTCTAGTTGTAGCTCCGCCGAAGCTTTGAAGTGCCACTGGCCAGATTGAACCAATCAGCGACGAGCCTGCTCAGGAATGACACATTTTAACGTGAGGTCATTATTTAACTCACATCCCGCGGTTAACATCGGTGGAAATCCTTAAACTATCTTACTGTCTTATTTATAGAAACGCTATATCTCCGTTGGTCACGGCAATAGATGATTGACGGACCTGTAGCTAGGGTGCCTGGCCCGGGACAGGGCGTATTGGGTCAGCCCTGGGGAGGGAGAGGGAGGGGTAGAGGGAGGGGAAGGACATGATTTTTTGCCTCCCCCCTGTTTGAATTCATTCTGGTGAATTTGAAGTAAAAACGTCCTTCATTTCACACCTCATGTGGTTGTGTTTATTTGTGCCTTAATCCACAAAAGCACATAGGCCTCTATGGGTGTGTCCATAGCATAAGTATTTTGCATATTATAACACATAACATATTTATATTATGCCTTCAAATAACACTGCTTCTTTATTCCTTTCTTAATTTTCTAATGTATTTGCCATTTTGTTCGTTGTTGTTCTTTTTTTCTAATGTGTTGGCAATTTATTTTATTATAAAATTTGTAGTGTGGATTGGATACTTTTTAGTTTTTTTATTTATTCATTTTATTTAGAATAAAGCAGTGGAATTTAACTTAAGATATGTCATGTAGATCCACGAGACATTGAGAACCTTGGGAGCTTTTTTCTTCCGGACATACTCTTGTTCCGTCCTGCGCACGAGACCGCATTAGCATGCGGAGCGCACGCGAGTATAGGCTATTTAATTTGAATTTCAAATTTAATAAAACAGCGGGATATATAATCACGCGGAATTCTATTTGTTTGATTCCAACACATTTCAGTCTCCCTCGGTACAGACAGTCTCGGCCACTTTGTGTAATTAGGCTACGGGACGAAGTGGAAGAGTTGATTAAAAAGGTGATATTCTTCATCCACCCAGTTCCACGTGCTTTCCTGGACTATAGGTGATGGATGATCCGCGCGAAATGAATCTTGGTGTTTCTGCGCGAGGGATATTTGATAAAAAAACCTCTCTTGTCCTGGAGAAAATCTTTACAACCCAAATAATTCTGCGACTTTACACGACTAAAGTATTTCAAGGTTTTTGAAGCAGAAGATGATATTCCTCTATTGTTTCTCTCCGTAAATTCCTTCGGACGATTATCCTGTGAGAAGCCTTAAGTGGCGCTCAAGGTCGTTCGGTTTGTCCTACAAGGGCCCTCGAGGCATCTTGCGCGCACAGGTGCAGTTCACAGTAAACTTTCGGCTCTGTTCCGTTTAACCTGACCAATGCTTACGAGCACCCTGAACAGATGTCCCCCCTTTAGAAGCATTCTGTTCCCACAGTGTGTGTGCTGTGTGTGTTGTGTGTGTGTTGTGTGTGTGTGTGTTATGGCCCCTAATGAAACCCTGTCTGAAGCCAAACCTGTTCCTTTGGTGGATATAATGACCGCATTATCACGCGCCACCGAACGTCAACAAAACCCGCCATAGAGTGGCTTTCCAGTGATTCAGCGCGAATAGAAAAAGAAAGAGAGCGACATAAAGAGCCGATAATTCGGCGGGGAAAGGGTGTGTGTGAAGGATTTTATTTCTCATTGGAGTTTTTCTCCTCACCTTTGTTGTCAGAGTGGTTGGTAATCAATCAGGCCGCGCGCAGTTCTTCAGGGCAGTTGTAAAAAATAAACTCTATAGCAGGGTTGGGCAGTTGCCCGCTGGGGCAATTAGCTTGGAATCACAGACACAATTGCACGACACACGGGAAATATATTCTCTATCTGCCTGAAAGGAAACGAATCAACATTTTCTGTGGAAAAAAAACCCCGGGTTTAAACGGGACATAATCGGGGAACCACTGCCCCCGCAGTTCAAGTGAAACAAGTCCTTTATTCAACTAACATGTCTGCCACTTATGATTTGCCTGGAGCTCCCGTGGCTTCCTGTAATGACTCCCTAGGGAGGGCATGTCTGTTGTCAGTCAGGACCAGGCGGAAGGAAGCGTGTGTGGCTAAGCCTTTCCAGCTATAGCTCTAACCTTCCTGCTGCTCTAAAGCACCACAAAAGGCCACCGGCCACCTTATTTAGGCCAACTTTAAAACAAAATTAATAAACATGTGGACAATAAAACAGCGGTTATTTCCCCACCTCCCACTCTCCCTGCCGCCTCCCCCCCCCCCTCTCTCAGGTGAGCAGGTGAGGAGCTCGTCAGTCCTGCGATCAGCCCCTGAAGGGGATGGGTGGCATTAGCCATGCAGAAGGAACTGAGAAGGTCACGGAGGGCAACGCTCATCAGACCCTCGGTGGGAAGAATCCCTGGGAATGTAATTACACTGTTCATCTCCCTCATTCGCCATTCATGTATACAGCCCACTGTTTACGGACTGGCTGGTCTATGAGACGGACTCACACACAGGCAGATAGGGCCATGCAGAGGCAGACAGACAGGTAGATAGACAGGCAGGGAGACAGACTGACAAATGGATAGACAGGCAGTCAGACAGACAGACAGGCAGACAAACTGGCAGGCAGGCAGGCAGGCAGGGAGACAAGAAGACAGGCAGGCAGACAGGCAGGGAGACAAGAAGACAGGCAGGCAGGCAGACAGGCAGGCAGGCAGACAGGCAGCTAGGGTGCTGTGGCCCCTCCTGTAATCACAGCACTCTGTGCGGTCTTGTCTCCGTGTATTGACAGCCAAGTACACGTGCAAGCGCTTAGCTGAAGGTGAAATGAAATGGCCGTTTATCAGAAGCGCACGCACACACCCGCACACCCACCCACACACACACACACACACTCACACACACACACACACACACACACACACACACACACACACACACACACACACACACACACACACACACACACACACACACATACACACAGGTTGGGATCGTGATGGATGCAGGAAGCTTCATTAAGACATACATCACAGAGGTCGTTTAACTTGTCAACACAGCTGCTGCCTCCCTCTCCTCTGACGGAGGGAAAGAAAGAGTGACAGAGAAAGATGGGAAGCGGGCAGAGAGAGGAGGAGCTGTCAAGTGGACAGACTGATACGCTGAGAGAGCAAAGGAGAGGCTGAGATTGGGAATCTGAATTAAAAAGTGTACCAATCTCCTCCGTGCAGTCAGATCGGGTTGCCGTTCTCCCTGTTTTTGCTACGCACTCATACACCCACCCACCCACACACACACACACACCGCACAAAAAACACATACATACAGACACACACAGTCCTCATTAGAACGGCTTCCATCAACTTCTATGTTGTGTCGTTTTTTTGTTGTTGTATGGATCAGAGCGTTTCTAGATAGCTAATGAGATGCATCTGATGAAAGGGTTTATTGATTTGGTCAGATGGAGTGTCTATTCAAGTAGCAGTATTTATATGAAGGTGCTATTGTGAGTGGCCATCCGAGTGTGACTGTGTGTGTGTGTGTGTGTGTGCGCGTGTGTGTGTGCGTGTTGATTGCAGATCAATGTGGCATCTCTCTTTTTGTTGATTTACTATGGTCTTAAAAGTTTAATTGACACTTCACTGGAAACTCCCTCTCCACCTCCCTCTAGCCAATCAAAGCTGTGTATTTCACCATCCTAGGATTACTTCCTGTCTTGACTCGACCTCCATTTACTTCCTTCCTGTGCATCCTAAAATCCTGTCCTCATTTATGCAAGGATATGATTCTCAGATTCTAAATAGATGACTATAGTCTCCTTCTCCCTCTATCTCGCTCTCTCTCTGTCTCTCTCTCTATCTTGCTCCCTCTCTCTGTCTCTGTCTCTCTCTGTCTCTCTCTGTCTCTCTCTGTCTCTCTCTCTCTCTCTCTCTGTCTCTCTCTGTCTCTCTCTCTCTCTCTCTCTGTCTCTCTCTCTCTCTCTCTCTCTCTCTCTCTCTCTCTCTCCTCCTCCTCCTCTGCCCTGCTCTGATGATGCTGTGTGGAGATGTCTGATTGCTGTTAGCAGAGTGGAATAGAAAAGTGAAAGGTGGTGGTTAGGAGTGCAACCGCTAACGTCTCATCAGCCGCTGCCTTTCGTCATTCTCTCTCTCTGTCTCTCTCTCTCTACCTCCCTCTCTCTTCTGCACTGTCTCTTTCTCCCTCCCCCCCCCTCTCCAGTGACCAAAGGGTAGGGTTCACCCAGTTTGGGCGTGAGGTCACGGACCCACTGCTGCTGCGTTACCATGGCAGTGGAGAGGGACACTTATGTGGGCTAGAGTGACGTGTGGTGGTTACCATGGTAAAGGAGAACCGGATGGCAAGGTGTATAATCTGTTATAGAAGATTTACCACAGCTGCATCTGACACACACACACACACACACACACACACACACACACACACACACACACACACACACACAGTGATGTTTGACAGCCTCTTATCACCATTACTCTATTATACACACTAGAATAGAGCTGAGTTAAGCAAAGTGGAGAAGAAAAGCAACGAGAGGCGTTGGGAGATGGCAGGATTCAGGGAGAAAGGAGATGTGCTATTTAAATGCTTTTCGTGAACTAGCAGAACTGTTTGATGTTCTATGGCTGGTTTGTTGATTCATCCATCTGTCCACCTATCCATCCATCCTTCCATCCATCCATCCGATTCTACTTCCTTCTCTCTACCCATCCATCCCTCCTCACTCCAGACTCATCCCTCTCTCCTCTATTGTCCTTGCATCCTGACATTTCAAGCCAGTAACTGATTGCAGTCATTTTCTCAGAAGTATGCTCTTCTCGGAACGCATTTCAAATGTAGAGTCTCTCTCGCTCTCTCTCTCTTCTTCTTTCTCATCTTTCTATCGCTCTCTTGTCTTGATTAAATTCTTTCCTGACCCTCTCTACTCCTCACTAACACAGGCTCTGCCTTTTCCCTTCCAAGTCTGTACTCCGCTAACATTCCAAAGTGTTTGCTAACATAAACACATACACACACACACAGACACACACTCTCACACGCTTCCCTCTCACATGTTGGCAGATTAATTCACTCCTGTTCATCTTTCAACTCACTGTGTGGTATGTTCAGCGCCCTTCTGTGTGTGTATGTGTGTGTGTGTGTGTGTGTAGATTGATGGTTGGAAGCCCAACAGCATAATCAGACACTTCCAGACATCATTTTTCACTTTCAAACTTGATGGATGGACTTCCTCGGATCACTGTTACTACAGCGTAGAGGACCAGGTCATCATGAATGTATGTGTGTGTGTGATTGTGTGCATGCGAGATTGTGTATGATGATATTTTGAATTATCCAGCTACAGGTATAAATCCCTATTTGTTCTTCACTTGACACGAGCAAAGGTGTGTGTGCCGAACCTAAATTAATCTGCTCTTGTGTTTGTACATTGTGTGTGTGTTGTGTGTGTGGGTGTGGGTGGGGGCTCCTCCTGGCCTCTCATCAGCCAGCTGTCTGTCTGGAGGGAGGGGGTCATTAGGTAGACGGTAGCCCACTCCGGAGGCCTGTCTCCTGGGTGTCTTTTACACGCCTCCCCTTGGAGACAACCCGCCTGGACCATCTTGACTCCAATCACACGAAGGTCTGTGGCTCCTCAACTGGTGGTGGCTCAGGGGTGTGTATGTATGTGTGTGTGTACATATATGTGTGTGTGTGTGTGTGGGGGGGGGGGGGGGGTTGAGTGTGCAACATGGTGTGGCTGAGTGGAGTTTCCATGACTTAGACGTAAGCACTCTAAGAGGTAAAGCAATCTCTGTGTTAAGAACACACACACACACACTATTCATACTCCAGCCCTGGTTAACTAGTGCTGGCCCTGTTCATCTCGCTTCAGCTCAGCACAATGAAGACCGTAAAACCTGCCCTCTGAAAGAGAGGTGGGGAGGAGGAGAGGGGGTTAAGGGAAGGAGGGAAGGATGGCTGTTGTTAAATTGACTGGAAAAATGATCCCTTTCTTTTTATGCTAATTGCTATGTGACTAATTGTTAATTTATTCCAGAAAGCAATGTGAACACACTCATAATCGGAGAGTCCTCATGTTTGCTGAATGACAAATTCACAGCATCTGTATTGAAATTTTAAAAAGCATAAGACACAGGTACATGCAAAAACTGAGAGAGAAACGTCTCCATTACTGATAATTATAATAATTTGCCTTTTATTAGTATATTAATGATGTATTAATGTTTTCTTAATCCGGTATGAGTGTATTTCTGCCCACAAACACACACACACACACACACAAACACACACCACCAACAGAGTAATTCTGCCCTGTGTGGTCATTCATCAAGGAGGGAGGACAGAGGTGAGAAACAGATGAAAGGAGCAGAGGTCGAAGTGCGTCGCCCCCTCCCTCCTCTCTGCCTTGCTCTCTCTCTCTCTCTCTCTCTCTCTCTCTCTCTCTCTCTCTCTCTCTCTTCCGCCCTCTCTCCCTGTTTTCGCTCTCCCTCGTTCTCTCTCTCCTCTCTCTCTCCTCCCTCCTCTCTCCCTTTCTCCTCCTTCCTCTCTCTCTCCCTCCGTCCATTCTCTCCCTCCCTCTCTCCTTTCCCTCTCTCTCGCCCCCTCTTTCTATTTCTCCATCTGTGAACATAGCAAACTTTATGTTGAGTTTCTGGTTATTTTATGGGTGGTTGTCATTTGACATGAAGCATTTCCCCCCTCCTTCACCACAACATGTGTGTACACACACACACACACATCCTTACATAAACGCATACACCCTCAGGCTTCTGTTCAGCACATACACAGACAGAGAGAATCGTGGTCTTGGCGTCAAGTTTACCTGCCCCCACAGGACAAGTCAGGTCCTGTACAACACACACACGTGCACACACACACACACACACACAGAGGTAGAGAGACCTCTTATCTGCGATCTTTATGATGTGCTGCACCCTCCACTTAGCGCTGCTTTAAAGACCTTCCTGCACTCACACCAAACATGCTCCGTCTTCAAAGAAATTCACGCGGCGGACACACACTTCTTACACGCACACACACTCACGCACTCACGCAAACACACGCACACCACTCACGCAAACACACGCACACCTCCCTCGCTCTCCGTGGCGCTCCCCCCCCCCCCCTCGTTTTAACATAAATAACGATGGCACGCCCATAGACATCTCGCCCTCCGGTCCTCAGGTACCCTTCTTCCACGACCTCTTTGAATTCCCGCCAAACTGCCGCAGCAGGGACCTCGGTTTGACCCCCAGACCGCTGAGGTGTACCCTGTGATATCATCACCGGGGGACACACCGAGTACTCCTGCACCCCCCCCCCCCCCCCCCGGGAACAGCAGTTATCGCACACTTTTTCACAAACACAAAGGCTCAGAATGTGGACTGAAGTCTTTTGCTTTGATGTTAAAGCTGCACACACACACACACACACACACAGACACAACATGCCATACATTCAGGTCATTCAGACGGAGGCTTCGATGATTTGTGGAGGTGAGCAGTTACACTGTGCTTTATGGTCCTTTCTTGTTCGTTGCTCTTGAATGCCCGTTTCCATCAGCTTCGCTGTGACCATCTCCTAACACCAGGGAGTTATGGATAATTGCAATACAAATCTCCAGAAATACTTCACCTCTGATTCCAGCTCAAACTGACACACCTCCTTCCCACACACACACACACCTGTCGGTCTCTACGCTTTCCACACAAACATTCATTTCCATAATAGGACTATTATTCCAGGTGATTAAACAGCAAACGTTGTTTAGATTTGAAGGTGTCAAAATCTGTCTAATGCGCATCTTGTGAAGGCCTCGGCATTTCTGCCAGAGAACCAAAAAGACAGAGGTGATGGAAGAAAGGGTGAAGGGGAGGAGAGAGAGAGAATGAGAGAAAGGGAGAGAGAGAAAGAGAGAGAGGACAAGAGAGGAGAGAGAGACAGGAGAGAGAAAATTAGACAGAGACAGAGAGATCGACAGAGACAGAGAGGAAGAGGCATAAAGAGACAGACAGAGCGAGAGAGGGAGTGAGAAAGAGAGGAGAGAGAGACAGGAGAAAGAAAGAGAGAGATTGACGGAGAGACCAAAAACCAAAAAGACAGAGGTGATGGAAGAAATGGTGAAGGGGAGGAGAGAGAGAGAGAGAGAGAGAGAGAGAGAGAGAGGAGAAGAGAGAGAGAGAGACAGGAGAGAGAAAGAGAGAAAAATAGACAGAGACAGAGAGAAAGAAGCATAAAGAGACAGAGAAAAAGAGGAGAGAGACAGGAGAGAGATAGACAGAGACACAAACAGATAGACAGACATGTATTCATTTTATTTAGCAGACGCTTTTATCCAAAGCGACTTACATTAAGTACAGGGACATTTTTTCCTGAGGCAAGTAGGGTGAAGTGCCTTGCCCAAGGACACAACGTCATGTAGCCACAGCCGGGGCTCGATGTCACAACCTTCCGATCATGAGGTTGACGCCTTAACCATTGAGCCATCTGACCCCCAGAGACAGAGAGAAAGAGGCATAAAGAGACAGACAGAGAGAGAGAGGGAGAGAGTGTGAAGTAAGAAGACAACACGTCTGTCACTTCCTTTTTTTACGACAGAGAGAGAAGCTGCAACAAGATGGCCCCACCTCACTTGGCACGGCCGCTGACACCTTATTCAGGCAGGTTGTTTGCCTTTCATTCAGACACCAGGAAACATCCTTCACTGCGCTGTCAGAGCAGCGCTGCCAACATCATGTCAGGGTGCAGCCTCTCACACTCCACCCTGCCAAGAAAGTCAACACACGCATGTAGGCCGCAGGATGGACTGAACCGGCAACAATGCTGATCCGCAAACTCCTCTTCACGTGTTTACAAACACAGAGAAGTGGGAGAGAAGGGAGAGGGGAGGGAGGGAGGGAGGGGGGGGAGGGAGGGAGGGATTCGTAGAAGGAGAGAGGGAGGGAGGGATTCGTAGAAGGAAGGAGGAAGTGCGAGAGAAAATTAGAGATTGAGAGAAGGAGGGAGGGAGTTGAGAAAAGAGTGTTTGAACTGAGGCAGGTAGAGAAAAGGAATGTGTGCGTACACGTCCCTGATCCTGGTGGGATTTTACATGTGAGCAGCAGAAGATGAGGAGGCAGAGATCATCAGCCTGTTTTTACATTCACTGGAACTGGATGACAAAAGGATGAAAGGAGCGCCCAAACAGACCGTCTCACTCTTTCTCTCTGACACACACACACACACACACATACACACATTCACACACACACACACACACACACACACACACACACACACACACACACACACACACACACACACACACACACACAGTCACACACACACACACACACACATACATACACACACACAGTCTCACACACACACACACACACACACACACACACACACACATACACACACCTACATACACACACAGTCACACATACACACACCCACACACAATCACACACACACACATACACACACAGTCTCACACACACACAGTCTCACACACACACACACACACAAACTGGCCTGGGTCTGATCCTGTCTGGCTGGCACAGGGCTGCTCATGAGAGTTCTGCATTAAGATAATCCTTCATTCGTCCCGCAGAGGGAAGATTTGCAGGACTTGTTGCATTTCACCTGTCAACAAGTGTGTAGAGAGTGAAAACACACACACACATACACATGCACGCACAGCGCAGACGGTATGAACAAGCGAGGCGTCTGCCAGAACACTCACTCACAGGAACGGTCGTAAATCTCGGTGTCAGCACCCTAACCTTCAGGAGAGAGAGACAGACCGACGCCAGGGCTTGGTAGGACACACACGCCTACCTACGGAAACACGCATGCAGATGTGTGCTCGCCGTCAGGACCATTACGCATTTGCACGCATTCGCACGAAAGAATGCACTGAGTCACAGGTGCACAGAGGACAGACTGAACGGACAAGCTGGGTGTAGTTTGATGGCACAGCATTCAGTATCTATCTATCTAGAAGTTATTCATTAAAACATGAATTCACATATCGTTAGAAGAAATGTATTCTGTCGTGCAAATCTGCACCCAACTTGTATATTTGCAACAACAACAACATTGGAGTCGAGCAATCCAGTCTCTTGGAGCTGAAATGTGTTATTTGTTGTCAAAGCTGAATATCAGGTTTGGTACTCTGGACTAATGAGAAGGAGGATCAATATCATTTTTACATTTACAATGTTAGTCATTTAGCAGGTGCTTTTACCCAGAGTGACTTATAGCAAGTAGACGGAGGTACTTGCCCCTGAGGCAAGTAGGGTGAAGTGCCTTGCCCAAGGACACAACGTCATGTAGCCACAGCTGGGGTTCAAACCAGGGACCTTCTGACTACTAGCCCAACACCTTACACATACTGTTTCCCCCAAGAAGTAATATGTTTTTTATTATTATTTATTTTTATGAAACGAACAAAGCTGAAACAGTCAGCCCATCTTTTGGTTCTGAATATTTGTTTTAGACTGCGAGACACTAATACACTCTTCCATTCGCTGATATGTGTTACCCTGAGACAGAGTGAGCTGTAGGCGGGGAACCCTAACCGTGGGTGATGGAGGTCAGTTGACTGATGTTTCAGCAGTCTGCTGCCCTCTAGTGGTGGCCATGGCAACATTCTCTCAAGTTTGACTTGGGTAATTAATTTGCAAAATATTTAATACATATATATATATTTTTACATTTACATTTTTTACATTTTTTTATTTTTTACATTTTATCAAAAATTTCTGAAACGAAATCCTTCTATTAGTTCAAATACTCAGACAATACATGCATTGATGTGGAGAAAGTCAGAATGCGTATCATACTTCGATCGAATAGCGCAGATTTATCACATAAAATCATTCCTAATCTTTAACTGATATCCAGTCATTTTTGCCCATTACTTTCAGTCCTTCACAACTGTGGTAGATGCACTGCATTGTGACAGCCTTGGAACCCCCCTCCCCCCCGCCCCCCTCCCCCTCACTTCCTCAACTACAGACCCCCCCTCCCTCGCCCCCCTCCCCCCTCACTTCCTCAACTACAGACCCCCCCTCCCCCCCCCCCCCCTTCCACACCCCAAGCTTCCAATCCAGACCTCCGTTGCCTAGCAACGCCTTGTCCAGCAGCCCAGTGGGCGGGGCAAAGGGGTTTGGCTTCCGCAGTAATTACAGAGTGTGCATGTTTCTAGGGCACCGCAGGTGTGTGTGTGTGTGTGTTTGTGTGTGTGTGTGTGTGTGGTATTGTCAGAACATGCTTACTAGCACTGTAGTCTTTCTCATGAAAAAAGGATGCATGCCTAACCCTTTAACACCGGTATAACAAAACATTATATTTAGTTTCAATGCTCAACTTCTGATAATTCTTCCTCGACAGCAACAAGAGTTCACTGCTTAGACACAGCTGCACGCATATGTAAATCAGTCTCATTCAGGAACTATGTGTCCCTCAAATCAAAACAACAACACAAGAGAAGGTCAAATTATAACAATCCTGGATGGAAGCACTGGGGGTTATAACATGCTCAAAGTCTTATGGTGGCTTCTATCAGTATAGGAGAGAACACAGCTGTTATTGTGTATTACAAAGAAAATACATAGTGACTATACTGTGTCTCTCAGCTATAACAGGCCTAATACGCTATATTTTATGATCCTGTTCCAAGACATTGTCAAACGTCACTTGTTTATCAAGGCTGAAGAGTGTGTGGACCCTTATGATAAAGAGACAGAGCACACACACGCCTCCCGTCCCCATTCGCCCAACCCCCACACCGCCCAAGTCACCGCCCTTGTTCCTTCCTCTCACCCCAACATGACTACAACCAGAGCGCCGCTCTAACAGAGTCTAGCGCGCAAGGCATCCTGGGATTTGTAGTCCTTTCCGCCGGAGCACATTTCGAAGGCGAGGCTTCTCACAAATACAACTCCCATCTCAACCCTCGATCACTGAATCTGCTCATCCAATCTGAATATGTGGGAGGAGCGCGTCCGCCCACCAAAAAAAACACAGTTATTCCTTCTGTAAGCTTCAATTCAATGGTGCAACAAAAAAGAATACGAATTATTTCTTCGTGTTGATAACGGGGATTTTTCCATGAAGGACACCGGGAGGGCTTTTCAGATCAACCAACACGAAGAGCAAACGGAATAACGCGGATCGGAGGAGGGTGTTGGCCTGATGCTTAAATGGAAGTGGGTGGACCTCCCTGATCACACAGCACCAAGTCCAGATCTGGATATATCTGCAAAAGATCTAATATTGTCGTGATCGGAATGGTCTTGTGTCATTGGGAAATAGGCACATTTTGCGAGGCTTGAGATCGAGGGGAGCGGACACCGACTTATTCCCGTTATTTGGGGGTGGTTTAATTGTTGCCCGTGCTTGGTACCGCCCTTCCTGGCGGGTGGGGGGGCTTCAGAGACCCAGAGAGCTTCAGCGGTGAACGGGGAGCGACGATCCAGTGCGATCCAGCCGCTGAAAAAAAAAGAGGCCGTCCTTCTCCTATCGACTGCCAGCCTCCGTCACACCCCTGGCCGGCCTTTCTGTCCCCCTCTCCGGTATATTAATGCGTTATGAGTGGTAGGTACCCACCCCCCTTCTCCACCCCCCTTCTCCACCTCCTCTCATCCAGCCTGTCAGATAGCCATCCACTGTTTGAATTGGAAACAGCCTATTTTAATGCCCCCCCCCCCACTTCATTGCATAGTTTTGTTGGAAATCCTGTTCATGTCACTTAGACACAATACAGTTACTAATGCATTATTGCCAGGGGTCTTTTGCACACTAAGGCGTTTATGAACGCCTCCACGAATCGTTTTGTCGCTTTCCCCACAGACTCGAAGAAGGAAACATCGGGATCTGAAGGTGGGAAATCGTCTGGGAAAAAGGGAAAAAGTTCGAAATCGCAGGTATTTCACTCGATCGTACAGTGTTAATAAAGTGTACAGTGGAGTTGCAGGCCAATATTCAGTCCAGACAGCTCTGGGGGCGTTTCTCCTCTGCCTCTGACTTCCTGATTCTGTGGCAAGCCTCCAGATCAGGGCTGAACCAAGTGTGCAGTGTGGCTGCTCTTAAATACTGAAGACGTCTGCATAATCCTGAACCCATCTGAATGTGTCAGTATATTCGGGGGAAAAGTTGTTACAAGCTTAGCAAGGGTTAGGTATCAGGTTTGTTAGTGATGTGTGTCTTTCCAAGCTGCACGGTTACTGCCGGTCTGCTTATTCAATGAATGAGACTCCTGAGAGGTGTGTGTGGCATTAGATGTTTGCCTGCGACCTAGTTTTTCTTTCTTTCTTCTCGATTCGTGAGGGAGGAAGAGGCGAGAAAGGGAGGGAGGCATTTCTTCTTCTGCTCTGAGAACGGAGAATTGTGGTTCTCGCACGCCCGCCCACTCGTTTCCCGTAATACCGCCCACTTCTACTGACTGCTCTCTCTCTCTCTTTCTCTCTCTCCTCTTCCCCCCCCCCCCCCCCGCCTGTGTTTGTTCTCGCTCTCTTTCTGTGTGTTCTCTTTCCTCTGTGCCGTTTGCGTGCGTGTGTCTGCGTGCGTGAATACGCGTGTGTGCGTGCACGGGTGGCTCTCCTCTCTCTGTGTTCCTCTGTAGGATTCCTCCCAGCCATCTCCTCTCGCCCTCTTAGCAGCAACCTGCAGTAAGATTGGGGGCCAGGGGGGAGCCGACGGGCAGACCGGCCAGATTCAGTTACAGGGGGGGCAGATCCAGGTTCAGGGGGGGCAGATCCAGGGGCAGATAGTTCTGGACGCGGCCGGGGGGCAGGCTCTGTTGCCACAGCAACTGGAGCTGGTGCCTGCCCAGTTCACAGGGAACGGCTGGCAGATCATCACCACTGCACCCACTATGGCCAAGGAAATTACCAATCAACCTGTTGCCGTGACGTTAGCCACCACCTCGGCCAATGACAGCACTCCAGGGGGACGCAAGGTAAAGGGGCTGGTTGTTTCCCGCTAAATTAGCTCGTTTCATCAGCCGGTTCTGCTCAAGATTCATCACCAACTGAGGGCATTGTTACACTATGACACTTTTATTAAACTATCGTTATTGTTATAGTATACATTCTTGTGCTGATGTCATCATGGTTTTAGCTCAAGGTCAGGTCAATGTTTCGTTTTTCAGTTGGGGTCCAACTTTTCTAGTTCAGAACAAATTTTTTTCTGGTGGTGGGTTGAAATTCTCCAAACAAACTCAAAATGCGAGAGAGAGAACCCCACGAAGAGAACCCCCTCCATGTTGGGAAGGGCCTGGGGGTGGTAGACCTCAGCCTGGAGGGTGAACCCCCTCCATGTTGGGAAGGGCCTGGGGGTGGTAGACCTCAGCCTGGAGGGTGAACCCCCTCCATGTTGGGAAGGGCCTGGGGGTGGTAGACCTCAGCCTGGAGGGTGAACCCCCTCCATGTAGGGAAGGGCCTGGGGGTGGTAGACCTCAGCCTGGAGGGTGAACCCCCTCCATGTTGGGAAGGGCCTGGGGGTGGTAGACCTCAGCCTGGAGGGTGAACCCCCTCCATGTTGGGAAGGGCCTGGGGGTGGTAGACCTCAGCCTGGAGGGTGAACCCCCTCCATGTTGGGAAGGGCCTGGGGGTGGTAGACCTCAGCCTGGAGGGTAAACCCCCTCCATGTTGGGAAGGGCCTGGGGGTGGTAGACCTCAGCCTGGAGGGTGAACCCCCTCCATGTTGGGAAGGGCCTGGGGGTGGTAGACCTCAGCCTGGAGGGTAAACCCCCTCCATGTTGGGAAGGGCCTGGGGGTGGTAGACCTCAGCCTGGAGGGTGAACCCCCTCCATGTTGGGAAGGGCCTGGGGGTGGTAGACCTCAGCCTTGGATGGTGATACCCTGAGCTAACGTGTGCTGGTCTTCTCCCTGTTGTTGTGTTGTAGATGAAGGCAGTGGCAGGTACTCACAGCGTGCCGGCCAACCAGCAGCAGCAGTTCCAGATCATCCAGGTGCAGAACCTGCCGTCGGCAGGGGGCGGAGTCCAGTACCAGGTGATCCCCCACTTGCAGACGTCCGATGGCCAGCAGATCCACATCGGGCCCCAGACGACCTCCCTGGGGGGGCTGTCAGATCAGGTCCAGCTGATCCAGACTCAGAATCAACCCCAGACCCAGGCGATCCTCCAACCAGCCAATCAGCAGGCCATCCTGACAAGCTCAGCTAATCAGAGCGTCCCGTTGCAACTTCGTCCCGCCCAGTCGTTTCCTCTCCAGCTGCAGACCCTCCAGGGTTCTCAGACCCCAGTCATGACTACGTTACCCATAAACCTTGGCGGCATGACTCTGGCCCTTCCTGTCATTAATAACATAGGGGGAGGGGCTGTGCAGCTCATCCAATCGGCAGACGGAAGCATCTCCATCGCTAATGGCAACCAGCTGATGACAGCTGTTTCTGGAGCGGCCACTGTTCCTGTGTCATCTGGTTCCACGACAACCGTCGCCAGTGGCGACGGAGTGTCAGACGGAACGCAGATGGGCTCGGTAGGGTCGGAGGGCGGGGGAGCGGAAAGAGAGAACCTATCGCAGGGCAGCGAATCAGACTCTCAGAACCAGGCCAACGGGCTCCAGGCTCAGACGGAACCTGCTGGAAGCATCCAGCAAGTCATCGTGGGTCAGATGGGCCACCAAGTCCTCCAGCAGATCCAGAGCCAGCCCCAGCAGATCCAGACACTCCAGCTGGCTCCGGGACAGACCCTTCAGCCCATCCAAGCCTTCCAGAACCCAGCCCAGGTTCTGATCCGCACCCCTACCCTGTCCCCCTCCGGCCAGCTCACCTGGCAGACCCTGCAGCTGCCTGGAGGAATGTCTCTCCAGGGGGGGCTGGGGGCAGTACAGCAGCAGCTGACTCTAGCCCCCATGGGTGGAGGGTCGGTGGGTGGAGGGGGGCTGGTGTCCCTGGGGGGGGCGCCCCTCACCCTCAGTGCGGCGCAGATCAACCCAGGCTCGGGGGTGCAGACGGTCAGCATCGCAGGACTGGGCTCTGCAGGGGTACAGGTGCAAGGAGTGCCCCTCACCATCACCAGTCTACAGGGTAAGACTGCCCTTCAAATAACGTATTTAAAAATATGTATTTGTAAGGTCCCTTTTCTTGTTGCCAAGTAACAACGGACAAATCCCAGCATCCAATTCATCCCCTCTCCTCCTCCTCTTCCTCCTCCTCCTCAGTAAACCATAAAGCACCTGACAGCCACCGATAGTTACCTCTGCTGCTGCTGGTGTGTTTATATCCACAGGTCAAACACAAGGTCAGGAGGGGGGCAAAGTGCAGTCGTCCCCGGTGACGGTCACCGTGGGCAACATGGCGGGCTCGTCCCTCAGTCCTGACCAGCTGGGCTCGGTCCAGAGCTCGTCAGACCAGGAGGGGCTGCCCAGCAAGAGGCTACGACGCGTCGCCTGCTCCTGCCCCAACTGTCGAGACGGAGAGGGGAGGTACGCTCGTACACATGCCCCCACACACACGCATATACGCCCCCCATTACGAACTCCAACACACACACACATTTACATTACCTAGTCATTTAGCAGACGCTCTTATCCAGAGCGACTTACGGCAATTACAGGGACATTCCCCCCTGAGGCAAGTAGGGTGAAGTGCCTTGCCCAAGGACATGTCATGTTGATGCAGCCGGGGTTCGAACTGGAGACTTTTTTATTACTAGCAGTAGCCTAATGCCCTGACCCACTGTGATAAATGACCCACACACACGTGCACACATGTACAGCCCCACACACACAAACACACACATACACACACATGCACACAGACTCACCCTCCAAACACACACACACACACACACGCATGCAGATGCGTACACGCAGACGCCCCCCCCCACACACACACACACCCACACCCGTGGCGTGAGTGACTATCTGACCGGCGCGCGTGTGTTAGGAACAGTGGGGACCCATCGAAAAAGAAGCAGCACGTGTGTCACATGGAGGGCTGCGGGAAGGTGTACGGGAAAACGTCCCACCTGAGGGCCCACCTGCGCTGGCACACCGGGGAGAGGCCGTTCGTCTGCAACTGGATCTTCTGCGGCAAGAGGTTCACCAGGAGCGACGAGCTGCAGAGACACAGGAGGACGCACACGGGTAGGGAGACGCGCCAGCGCGCGGCCCATCGCCGCACGCACACACGCGGCGCCACGCACGCACATGCAGGCACGCAGAACCCACTCGCGCACGGTGACTGCGGAAAACGAAAAAAGCCTGGTTCTCTAACCCACCTCTCGCTCTATCTTTACCCCCCCCTCTTGCTATCTCCCCCCCTCTCTCTGTATCTCCCCCCCTTTCTTTCTCCTTCCCTCTCTCTCTCTCTATTTCCCCCTCTCTCTAACTCTCACGCTGTCTCCCCCCCTTTTCTCTCTTTCACACTCTATCTCCTGCCCTCTCTCTATCCCCCTCTTTCTCTCCACCCCCCCCCCCCCCCATCTCTCCCTCTCTCCGTCTTTCTCCCTCTCTCTCCAGGAGAGAAGCGTTTCGAGTGTCCGGAATGTTCCAAGAGGTTCATGCGCAGCGACCACCTCTCTAAGCACATCAAGACCCACCAGAACAAGAAGAGCGGAGCCTCGCTGGCCATCATCACCACGGACGACATGGAGGACGACAACCAGGAGGGCCTGAGCTCCCCTCCTCACATCGTCACCGTGGCGACGCTCTCCCAGGACTCCGACCCCGCCACGCCCACCACCTCCAATCACATGGAGGAAGAAGAGGAGGAAGAGGAGGACTTTGAATAGAGACTTTTTTAAGGCCTGTTTTTTTTTTTTTTTTTTTTCTATTGCTTAATGAAAAAATACTTTTAGAAAAGAGGAGAGTTGCAGTCGATCGAAGCTGAAATATAAACACGTCAGAGTCTAAAATGGAAGAAATCTAGCAAAGACACAGTTTAGCCCAAACATTATTAAATAGTAGTTTGGGCATTTATAAAAAAATTCGCTATGAGAGGTATAATGCAGGGGAAGGAATTATATAACATTTAGCACAATAGGAACCGCTTGGTTCTAAACCATAATGAAATAGAATTCTTTAGCTTAACAGAATCTCTATGCACAAATATGTATTTCTGCTTTGAACAGCTCTGATGATGGTGGCAAATCATGATGGAGGACTGTTCACATACAGGTGACACTGAGCAGTGTGTGAATAATGCGTGCGTGCGTGTGTGTGTGTGTACCTGAACTTACCTGCTATCAGTGAAGAGAAGATAACGATAAAGAATTGGGTTCGTTCTGCAGTTTAGTGTTAGTCTGCAGTCGGGTATTACTATCTTGGAAACCAGTCAACAGACAAACTGTTGTTAAAGGAAAGAGAGAGATCAGCAGAGATTTTGTTTAGAAAAAAACTAACAAACAAACAAAAAAAAAAGAGTAGAAAAAGCACATACGAGCAGAAAAAGATTTATAAACGATGCATTCCTATTGAGAAACGGTCGACATTTGAAATAGGTTTCTATGAAAAGAACAATCTAGCTTTCTACATGGTGGTATGTGTAGTCAAAGCAATACTTTAAAAGACAATCCAAATCAAGCCATGTTTACATTGTCTATCTGAGGTTTCTCTGACGATAAGCAGCCCCTCAGCTCTTTTTAGGAGGGGGAGTGGAAGAAGGACACTGAAAGCAGCTCTAGAGTCTTAAAACCCCCAAATAATTCCTAAGTGGCATTTTTTTTCTCAAAATGAATCCCAAAAAAACCCAAAAACAAACTGTGAGAAGATACAGGAAGTAAGAATCGCGTGTATTGACGTAAGGTCCAGGTGTCAAACTCCAGTCCTCGAGGGCCGCTGTCCTGAAGGTTTTAGATGTTTCCCTGCTCCAGCACACCTCCACAGAGCTTGATAACGACCCTTCATTATAATCAGGTGTGCTGGAGCAGGGCAACATCTAAAACCATCGGGACAGCGGCCCTCAAGGACTGGAGTTTGACACCCCTGGGTCACTGGCATAATGTCCTCGTGTGATTTTATTAATTCCATTTGCAAAATATTGGGTGTTCGCAAGACGTTAGTGCTGCTTTCTGGATGCCCCCCCCCCCCCCCCCCCCCCCTCCTGGTATAGGGTGTTCCGTACTACAATGCCTTAACACAAGCTGTAGTGCGGGAAGACTGAGTGGGACCGGGGAGAGAAGGGTTTGGACGAGAGGATGGCAAAAGGGGCGAGGGTTGTGACTTTGTCACCGATAACCAATGAACAGGGGGCGAATGCACTCAACGGTTAATACAGGATCTGCTTTCTCCCCTGCAAGTCACGAGCACCCCCCCCCTCGCCCCCCCGCCCCCTTCTCCTTATACACACACACACACACACACACACACACAGTGTGACTCCTCTGACAGACAGTAATACCCACATACACATACTTTTAATGTGCCACCACTGACAAGTCCCAAGCACACTCTCTCCTGCCCCCCCGCCCCCCTCTCTCCAGCTGCTTGGCTCTGTCCTTCTTTGAGTGGGGGGAGGGAGTGTGTGAAGGGGAGTGTGGGGGAGGTGAAGGGTGAGGGGAAGCGGGCACCATGTTAATTAAGCTACGTCGATGTTTCTGGTGGTGTTGTCAGTGTTTGTTCAAGTGTGTACATTTTTTTTTCTCTTTTTTTTTGGGGGGGGGGGGGGGGGGGGGGGGGGCTTTTATATATTTTTTTCCAAGTCCCATTCTGTATGTTACCACACAGAATGAGACTGCGTACGGCTAATTTATTATTGATCCTGATTTTGAATATTTGCCTTTGCTGAAGTGTATCGTGTGTTGGTTCTGAGGTTTTGTACAGCATGTTTCAGTTCTGGCCAAGTGCTACTCTCTTCTTTTAAATGTGCTTCTTTTCTACGTCCAAACACAGCTCTCCATCTCTTCTTCTCTTGGCGCCATAAACGTGTTTTAAAAAAATAGAAGAAGTAGAAAGCAAAAAAAAAATATATTATATATTGTTCAAAATGAAATGGTTGATACCAAACGATTTAGATGTTTTTGGTAATATTTTGTGTGAAACGATTTTCTTTCATATTTTCTAGTGACATCTCATTTGTAAATCTTTTTCTAAGATGTTTGTCCGTCTCCATGACATTTGATAATGGGTTTTTGCCAGGTTAGCCTGAAAGGCTCCAGTTTATTGATATTTTTAAAAATGACAGTTTGTACAAATGTGTTATGTCAATTCAAGAAGAAGAAAAAGTGAGAAATAAGAACTACCATAACACTTGCCTGCATAACACTTGACAATAAAGTGATTGAAACTGTTAAACCTGTTCAACTGCTACAGCTTCTCCATGTGGAGGAGCACAAACTTACCTACTCCTATATTTAAGATAGGATAAAAGCGTCTGCTAAATGAATAAATGTAAATGTAAGAGTACATCATGACAAACTGACCAACATGTATGGTAACCTTGCCCTGAATCCACTGCACACAGTTATAGTCTTTGAAATTTCGTGTAACCAAGGAAACCACAATCAGAAAGCCCTCCACGGTTTTTATGTTCTCAAGATAAGAAAATCAGCGACGACCTTGCGTTTGCGCGTTTGTAACTAATGTTTATCTGGCCGCAACATGTTCCATAAGCCCTTCACACACCGCTTCTCATGTGTCTGACGCTGTACGGTATAAATATTATTTAAAAAACTATTAAACACGCGGCCAACGAGATGCTTACCGCGTACTTCTCAAGATCAAATGGCTGGCTCTGTGGAGCGCTTCGGACATAGCCAGGTCAGGTTAACCGTGGAGGTGCTTAACTTTCACGGGTTCATCGGCAGGTCAGGCTAACCGTGGAGGTGCTGAACTTTCACGGGGTCATCGGTAGGTCAGGATAACCGTGCTGAACTCTCGCAGCCTCCTGACACGGGGGCCGTTTGAAGAGCCCAGCCCCTGCGGGAAGGCGGCAGGTTCTTACTCCCGTCCTGTCTGGCAGGTGAAACAGCAGGTCAGAATGTTGGAGCTCTTCAGCCCCCGAGGCCTCAACAGGACAGGAACATTCAGATACAAAGCAGGCGTCTCGTTAGGTCACTTAAGACCATTAAGACTAAATAACCTGTTTGATGTTCGACATGTACATGCATCACAGCACATACAAAGAGAACAAGTTCAATAGATATCAGGTCCAGAATGACAGTAAAAAACAAAGTGCTGGTGAACTAAAAACTTAATATATTTAACAAAAATGTTTTTCAAAAAGAAATTCTACTTCTTTCCAACCACAAAAGCTATTCCAACTGGGTGGGTCTAACTGCCATCATTTGTGGTGCCCGCAATATACAGAACACAAATTTTTCCATGACATCTATTCTATTTCTGGTGACCCTTTCTGTTTAATATGTTTCTGTCATGTATTTTGGAAATCAGTAAAGAAATACTTGGTAGATTTTTTCAACTTTATTCAGAAAGTATCACATGCATATCCAAAACAGTACCATACAACATGGTGTGCATCAGAAGGTTTTCAGATCACTCAGTATAGTGGTCTGATAAAAACAAATAAAAACAAACGTTTAACACTAAAGTGTTGGCTAAAAGGGGATTAGGTGCTGTGCAACAGTTCTGTTTGTGTGTGTGTGTGTGTGTGCGTGAGACTCTCCCAGTTTGTCCAGTGTGTATTTCTTCACACCCTACAGTAGATGTAGTCCTAGTCTAGTACTCCGGTCATCTGTCTTCACTTCAGATCCCTCTGAATACTGAGAGAGAGAGAGAGAGAGAGAGAGAGAGAGAGAGAGAAAGAGAGAGAGAGAGAGAGAGAACAGGGTTAGGTGTCTGTCGGCCACAGAGCTCGTCTAAACCCACCAGACTCTCCCTGCGTACCTTTGCAGGTACTGGTGGACGTTGCTTTTGCCGTTGTACTGAGCCAATCGGACGAGGTTTCCTGTGGCACAGCGACCCTCCTTCCTCCTGCACAGACTGCAGTTACACATTCCCCTGCAGAGCGGACACTTCCACGTCTAGGAGAGAGGGGAGGGAGGCGGAGGGGAGAGAGTGAAGGGGGGAGACGGAAAAGAGGAGGAGGAGAAAGAGAGCAGGAGCGGAGAAGGGAGACGGAGGAGAGAGAAGGAGGGGGGAATTAGAGAGAAAGAGAGGGGGAAGGAGATGGAGGGGAAAGAGAGAGGGGGAGACGGAAAAGAGCAGGGGCGGAAAAGGGAGACAGAGGAGAGAAAGAGGGGGAGATGGAGGGGGGGGTGGAGGAGAGAAAGAGAGGAACAGAGATGTGACACAGGTATAGATGTTGATGTTCACGAACAGACAAACAATATTTTTCCCCTCTTATAGTCTTATTGCATGTCGTTGATGGTATTAGAGTGTGTGTGTGTGTGTGTGTACTGACCGGGTTGAGCAAGGTTTCACACACATCCTCTCCATAGCGATTCCTCAGACAGGGGCCGCAGAACTGACCCTTGGCCCCGACACAGTAACCACTGCGACACACCGTCTTGGTGTCCAGAGTCTTCTGTCTGCACTGGTGACACGAGCTTCCCTGCAACACACAGCCCTGGGAGTTAGCACCTACCGGCTAATGCTAGCTACTCATAATAAACCTTGATACACCTGTCTTTCATACAACTTCACTTATCTACTAACTTCTCTACAGATAGACTATTTACAGTCACACTTATAACGTATATTAAACTGCAACTATCATTGCAAAAACAACACACTGAAAGACAGTAGATGCTGAAGGTTTGTTGACTTACGTTCTCCTTGTCCAGGATCTTGTCTTTGGACCTCTGCGCCACGTTGTCCAGCTCTTCCTGTGTGATGTCATCCACCGGCCTCACCTCGCTCCGCCTCTTCCTGCTGCCGCCACTCCGCCTCTTCCTGCCGCCGCCCGCCGCCTTCAGCTCATCGTCCACCTGGCCAATAGGAACGATCGACTGATGGATGTGTGCGAAGAGTGTCTGTGTGTGTAACTACCTCTATGAGCTTTCTGATGTCTGTCTGTGTGTGTGTGTCAGTACCTCGATCAGCTTCCTGATGTCTGTGTGTGTGTGTTTGGGTGTGTGTGTGAGTGTGTTTAACTACCTCTACCAGCTTCCTGATGTCTGTCTGTCTGTGTGTGTGTGTTTGGATGTGTGTGTGTGTTTAACTACCTCTATCAGCTTCTTGATGTCTGTTTGTGTGTCTGTCTGTATGTCTGTGTCTGTGTGTGTGTGTTTGTTTGGATGTGTGTGTGTGTTTAACTACCTCTATCAGCTTCTTGATGTTTGTTTGTGTGTCTGTCTGTATGTCTGTGTGTGTGTGTCAGTACCTCGATCAGCTTCCTGATGTCTATGATCTTAGCAGGTCTGCTCAGTCTGGTAGGCGATTCACTCTTCTTCTCCACCCCAAAGTTCTCAGGGGGGCGGGCCTTCCTTGACGGGTTCTTTCTCCCGCCCCCCTCCATCACCGCGCTAGCTCGTTTCCGCGGCGACGAATTCTCAGTCACGCGCCTTTTCTTCTGGAGAAACAAACAAACAAAAAACACCCACAATGCACCAGTGAAGACACAGAACAAAGTGAGGTTCAGTTACGACGTAGAAGTGGAAGGGGGTGTGGGCCTGGAGAGGTCTGGGGGAAGAGGAGGGGAGGCACGTGGACCTTACCCCCACCAGGGTGTACCCACCTTGGGGGAGGTTAAAGGGGTCAGCTCTGCCATGGAGCTCAGGTCAGCAAACAGCTTGGCCAGCTGGAACACAAAGCACAACATCGGTCACGCACAGGTAACAGGTCACCTGTGGGATGTCAGGATGGATCAACGATGAGGCGCAAGGGGTCGAGTGGAGTGGTGTCCAACTAGTGCCATCGAGGACCAAGAGGGTGCAGCTGATTTCACTAAATAGAGAAACTCCTTAGCTTGGTTGAGATGAATACCTGCACCCTTCTGGCCCTCGATGGCACTAGTTTGACACAGCTAATCTAGAATATTCCGAACAATACCCAAGTAGAAGGTGAAAAAAAGACTGAAGGTACATTGAAAAGGTTTGGATTATTGTTTACTTTGGGTGTTGAAAGTTGTATTGCATTTGTGTGTGTGTGTGTGTGTGTGTGTGTGAGGGGGGGGGGTATACCATGGCTTTGTTCTCTTGAATATTCTTGTCCCTTTTGCTCATAACATGAGGATGGACGTCCATCTGCACTTCATCCCTATCCTCCTCCTCCTCCTCTTCCTCTTTCATCTCAGGAAGTCTTCTACCTGCCTCTCCAGCACCGACGCTTCCATCGCCCACCTCAGCCACACCTCTTTTCAGCCTCGCCCTCTCACTGGCTCTCCGCTCGGGATGGGCTGCTCTGATTGGCTGGTGTTTATTAGGAGAATTCTCTTTTTTGAGGGCAGGAAGTCTTTTTGTGGGAAACCTGAAAAGCAGCCCAGGTTTGAGTGTTTGGTCACACACAAGGCTCAAATATACACACTGGTATGTAGTTGGAGTCAGGTGGCTCAGTGGTTAAGGCGTTGGGCTCATGATCGAAAGGTTGTGGGTTCGGTTCCCAGCTGTGACTACATGACGTTGTGTCCTTGGGCAAGGCACTTCACCCCACTTGCCTCGGGGAGAATGTCCCTGTACTTGCTGTAAGTCCCTTTGGATAAAAGCGTCTGCTAAATGAATAAATGTAAATGCATGTACACACCTAAAGGCCACACAAAGGCTCCTCCTCTTTGGTGGAACTGACTCTTCTCCTTCAGAATAGAATCCTGTATCAACATCACTCTCCTCTGACACAGCAGACTGGAAGGACACACAGCAGAGGGGAGTCAGAAGCGAGCCAGGTGATTCACGCCCCTTGTGCGAAGCGAAACGTTGGCGAATCGGATAGGATG
The DNA here is from genome assembly GCA_030340665.1 of Neosalanx taihuensis. Classification (NCBI taxonomy): domain Eukaryota; kingdom Metazoa; phylum Chordata; class Actinopteri; order Osmeriformes; family Salangidae; genus Neosalanx; species Neosalanx taihuensis. The sequence continues at coordinate 9,823,783 of CM059306.1, forward strand.
GTTTACCTGCATGTTTAAAGCATCAGTAAACTTGCCCTTGCTTCCCTCTTCCTCACTGAAGCCCTCAAACTCCTCATCCTCTGCCTCTGACTCAGCGAACATACGAACCAGCTCCTTGGTGATGAACTTTGACCTGAAACCCACAACCTGCAGCAGAAAGAAACACACGATTGTCAATAAATAAGCACGATTACGAGACACCGTTAGTGGATCTTGGTTTGGAAACTCGGCTGTTCGGCCGGGGGGGGGGGGACCCACCGGTTTCTCTGAAGCCCCAGAATACAGGCTGTCCCGGCTGTCTTCTGACACCGGCTCCACGGTGACACCGAAACCCTGGAAGTCTTCATCCTCGCTCGGAGTCTCAAAGATGTCAGCTAAAGCTCTGGGCGTCTAGGAACAATAGCGTCAAATACAACGTTGGTCATTCGTTCAGTTTGATCTTGCCGACATGATAATGGATGGTATTGTAATGAAAGTTAGGGTCAGGTGACTGTGTGGCTAGCTTGCTAGGCTAATTTAAATTACAAATCAACACTGAGTCTGTTGCTCAAGTTAGCTACAGCTAGTTAGCTGGGTCCAGTACATTAAACCCCCCAGTAATAACCAAGAAAGACAGACCCTTTACATATGCAACGTTCCATTTATTCAATGCATAAGCATGTATATGTATGCATTATAAGGTATATGATTTGCCAACCTACCTTTGATGAAAGGTTCATTGCAAAAAAGTGTGTAACTTTTCTTTTGGAGAAAGTTCCACCATGAATGGGAATCGTTTAAAAGACAACACGAGGTCTGATCCAAGATGGGGAGGAAAGGGGGGGTTTAGCTCAGCGAAGGACTTTCGTTCAAATGTATCTCCGTTAAATAAATGATTTTTTTACGAGTTAGATGGATTTCGAAATCGTATACAACAACGTTATGCAGTTTTTACGAGGATCAATGTTATGGATGAATTATGATACGGAAAGCTACCTTCAGGGTCTTCCTCACTCAGCTCCCCCCCCCCAAAAATCAGAATGGTACGTTCTAAACTCTTTAGTTTCGCGGGAAAAGTAAATGTGGGCGTGGCTTAAAAAGACTATAGCACTGCCAGCCATTATTTATGAAATACAGCCTAGAGCAGTGGTGCCCAACCCTGGTCCTCAGGGGCCCCATTGTCCTGCATGTTATAGATGTTTCCCCCCTTCCCACACACCTGATTGTAATTCTTGTTCGTTACCAGTATTCTTCAGAGCTTGATAATGACCCGTTCATTAGAATCAGGTGTGTTGGAGGAGGGAAACATCTAAAACATGCTGGACAGTGGCCCCTGAGGACCAGGGTTGGGGACCACTGATCTAAAACATGCAGGACAGTGGCCCCTGAGGACCAGGGTTGGGGACCACTGATCTAAAACATGCAGGACAGTGGCCCCTGAGGACCAGGGTTGGGGACCACTGATCTAAAACATGCAGGACAGTGGCCCCTGAGGACCAGGGTTGGGGACCACTGATCTAAAACATGCAGGCCAGTGGGGCCCCTGAGAACCAGGTTTGGGGACCACTGATCTAAAACATGCTGGACAGTGGGGCCCCTGAGGACCAGTGTTGGGGACCACTGTTCTAGGCTGTATTTCTCTACAGTGAACGACTTTACTGTTCATTAATCGTCAAACCCTGTGTAGTTGGTGGGCCTTCCTTCACTTTGTCCAACGGACACGGTGAAACTGTGTGTGTGTGTGTGTGTGTGTGTGTGTGTGTGTGTGTGTGTGAAAAATGTATGAGTTTAGCACACCTCCCCCCTCCTTCTCCCTTATTCAGCCTATTTACACAGGATGTCTGCTAGAAAGCAACGTCAACAGCACCTGCCCCTAGGATAAGAAGAAATACAACATGCACAATAATGCTTCTCTAAAGACGGTCGAGTTTTCCGTCACTCTTTTCTTTTTTTTTCCATCCCCCGCACGCGTTTTCTCTCCTACCACCGTCATTAGCCCGCTGAGGCACAGATTCGTCCGGTGACAGCGAAATGATACGGTTTACCGGCACTATCCGGGGAAATCACAGGGCTCCGCCCGCCGGGCGCACCGGGGGCACAGCAGGTAGCGCTTGTTTTGCTGTCAAGGCTGGTGCCAAACTAGGAGATGCGCAAATGAGAAACAGCTGTTAGAGCTTTGTGATCGGATCCTCTGCTTCCACTCCACCTACCCGGTTTACCGAGCTTGTGTGGTTATCTCCATGTTTCAGTGCTGGTGTAATTGTGTGGTATAAGACATGTATCCTCCACATGTATCCTAGGCCAATGGACGAATTATCCAACCTTGCTTCATCCCCAAACGTTTTGATATGTAATGTTTAAAAAGTAAACCATTGCGGTTTGAATCTGATACAAACAGTAAAGATCAAATACACTCCATCACTGTTCCTTCACACGCACGCGCGCGCACACACACCTGTGCCTCCTCATCTGTTTAAATAATGGGTTGAGATGACTGCGTCAGTTCGCACTAATATTTGAATTTAAGATCCGTTAATATACATCACTAAAAACATCACAACAAATTATCACATAAAACTTATAATTTATTCATTTTCAGTTAAAACTGACATAGTAAAACGCTCCTTTAGAAAAGACGTGTGGCTTTAGCAGTAGGGGTGAGGCCTGGGAACACGTATTGCAGTATGTTAACCGTTTTGTCTTTTTAAACAGATAAATAAGTACATCTCAAACATATATGCATGTATTTACAAGTCCAACGAATTACAGTGTTACAAAGCCTGTGTCCTCTTGCATTGTGAGCCAATGGGGGTTTGTCACATCATGCAAAACATACAACATAACTCTACATCGCCATGACAGGCAATTAAAACACAAAAACCCCTTCTCACCCTTAATTTTCACCATCTTTTGACGTTACAGGACAGCAACAGACATCGACATTACCTTAACTCGCTCTCCTCCAGGGACCTCTAGTGGCCAGAGAGGGGAACGACAAATACTTAAACATTCCAGCAGTAAAGAACTCCAACAACATTTTTTTTCCCCCGATACAAAAATCACAATTGCCCTGGAGAATCTAATTACAGTTAAGACTCGAGAATGGCACGTCGTCAAACCAGAAACATTCTTCCTATCTAGCGAAACATAAATAACCAAAATATTTTTTTTACAGTCGTAGTAACTAGTATAGCACTGGGATTTGGTTCCCTGCTATAACCATCAAAGTGCTGTGTGTGTGTGTGTGTATCATTGTACAAGTGTAGTGTAAACAGCAACCCCATGATCTGTTGGCAGAATGGGCTTCCTCAAAGTTGTGCCCACACAGGACATTCTCTTGAAGATAAACTCTGAGTTGCACCGCTCAATAACTCGAAAACATCTTCAGAACACTCTATGGTCTAACAGTTTCAAACTAAAGTATGACCCCCCTCAACATTGCTGACTAGGTATCTAATATGGCTGTATTTTTTATGGAATACAGTGAAATCTGTATTATAAGCATTGAAACAGTATCCCTTCAGTCGACAATATCTTTCTTTAAAACCCCGTTGCTACCATATCTAAATACAAAGCACAGCACTTTGAGATGCTAGGATGCAGGCGTGTGGCGATTCCAGTGCCGCTCTGCATATCCCATCTTAAAACATCTTTCTTCTGGGATAAAATAAAAAAATAAAAAATAGAGAAAAGGCAAAAACCAAAAGGACATATCGGAAATGAAACCCTGTTTCCAAGGCAACCCTGGAAACAGGTGGTTGACAGGGTATCATCATGCTACCCTGAAATCAGTCATCGTCATGACGCTCTGAAGGAGGACAGCAACAAAAAAACGAAACCAGTTTAAACGGTCTGGGACCAGAAATGTGTGTGTCTATCAATATAAGATAGCAGGGGGGTTCACATTGGCTGGGGGTGTGTGTGTGTGTGTGTGTGTGAGAGAGATTTCAAAGGCATGGCCACTGAAACTAGCTGCAACAAAGCCTCTCCTGCTAACCTCTGACCCAAAGTCAGATCACCCAACCAGGACCCAAACCTCAACTGTGGAGGGTCTGAGGAACGCCTGGTCTGGGGTCAGTTTAACCTCTGCTGCCCTGCCTCTGTACTGCGTCACCAGAACCCATCTGTATCGCTTGGCACCGAAACACACAGGAAAACGGCTCACCAATGGCTTGCACACCGACACAATGTAAATCTATTTACATTACAAAGTCATAGCACAGAGAGGGTTCGAGCGGTGACTGCTGTGGGGGTGGGATTCTACCGTTAAAGTAAACATATAACCGGAAACCCTGAAATGGCGACCGGGAAAATTGGCAAGGAACGAGATCCAGGGTGACTTCCACCCATGGAAGAGACTCTTAAAATACAAAAGGAGAAACACAGTCATTTGTTGTTGTTGCACGAAAACATCAAAGTAACATTCAGTCAAATACACTGTACAAACTCCGCCCCTATGGCGAGTTTGGCTAAATCAGAGCGTAATGGTTTGTGCACATTTTGCAGAGTGTGTAAGCGGCCAGTGCGAGTCCTTCCTAAACCCAGACATGGAGGTCATGAACCCGCCAGTGGCGTCCACGTCCACTCTGATAGGCTGTCCTGTCAAAGCAGAGCGGCTGGTGGTCCTGATTGGCTCCCTCCATCGCACCAGCAGTCACACAGCAACTGCAGTTCTCTTTTTCCACCAGCAGGGGGGGGAGGTGCTCGGGTTTGTCCAGGTAGAAACTGCGTTCGCCCGTGTTGAGCGTGTGTGTTGAGCCTTGTGTTTATTTTCCTGTACATGGCTCCAGGTTGTCTCATTTGCACACTCACACATACATACATACACACGCGCACACACGCACACGCACGCACGCACACACACTGGGTAACACTGTTGTTTGTGAGGTGCGTTCAGGCGCGTGGCTCCAGTTTGTGCGACAGCTCAAACAGCGTCTGCTGATTGTCGATAATGTGCAGGTAGTGAACGCTCGCCCTCACCTCCGCACTGTCACCCCCGACAACCTCGTTACCTAGGAGACAGGGCCAAGGACAAAAGACGTAATAATTAACATTCATTCCGAGACACCCCCCAGGCACCCCCTCACCCACACACAATAAAATAAATAAAAAAGTAAACATTTGAAGTTATATTAAGATTCTGAAACTGCCCCTTAAATTACTGGTTGCTTGGAAACTGTGCAGATAATGTGGGTGTGTTTTGATTTACTATAGGGAGTGGCAGTACGCTATGCTACCACCAAGTGGCACCAGAGTCAAGCGAACGACAGAACAGTCAACACTGCGCCGACTGGAACTCACCTGGTTGGTCGGATTGGCAGTGGCGAATCAGACGCACCGTGTCAGCGATCATGTGCTGAGGGGGAGGGGCACAGGAAGGAAGACAAATCAAATGAATGATAAAATGAACGCAGAGCGCACAACCGCAAACACACACATTACTTACCAGCTTCTCAAAGTTGACCAGGTTGTCGTGAAAGGTCTTGTTTCCTTCGTGGATGAAGGTGATGTCTGAGTTTGGAAAGAGACAAACTGTTAACTACAGCTGAGGGTCGGGAAGGGGGGGGACAGGAAGTGAGGTGTGTGCATGTGCAAGTAAGACAGTGTGCATAAGTCTTTACCTTTCAGTAGGAGAGGCATGAATGGGATCTTGGGTGGCTTCATCCTCTTGAAGGCCTCTCTGTAGGCCTTGTGATTCAGGGAGGGGTCCTAAGAGAGAGAGGGGGGGGGTGCAGGGGGCAGAGAGTGATTAAACTATTTCCAAAGTGACCGCCTGTTGTCACTGTCAGCCTGGTGCTGTGTGTTGGTTTGTGTCGGATGAGTTCAAACTCTTCTTACCGTGATCAACTCCAGCTCTGAGAAGAGCTTCTTGAACTTGCCGGGAACTTTCTGGAAGAGAGAAGGTGGGGATGGATGTGGTCAGGGAACGGTTTCTGTCTCTGTCACACACACACAAGCGCGCTCACGCACACACACACCTCCCAGGTCTGGTTGAGGCGACTGACAGCGGCGGTGTTGAGGCCCATGATGATAGCGAACGCCGAGTTCAGGTTCCTTTGTGCCTTGCAGCTATAACGCACACACACACACACACACACACACACACACAGTAAGCGCCTTAACACCAAACTAAGTCATCAGCGATCGCTGGGTGTGGACAGAGCCTAAAATCCTTACTGTGCTGCGATTTTGATGAACTTCTTGAGCAGCTGGACGCGTTTGTTGAGCGACACGCACATCAGGACCTCGGACATGACCCACTGCTGCACCTCGTTACAGCGCTGCATCAGCATGGCCAGCGCCGCCGTGTGGCCGCCCCCGGGAGCACGGCTCAGAGTGTAGTACACCAGCTCTTGCTGCAGGGAGAGACCCAGAGAAGAGGCAGGTCAGCAGACCCCCAGCAGGTCATCAGACCCCCAGCAGACCCTCGGCAGGTCATCAGACCCCCAGCAGGTCATCAGACCCCCATCAGACCCCCAGCAGACCCCCGGCAGGTCATCAGACCCCCAGCAGACCCCCAGCAGGGACTAGTGACACAACACAGGCTGCGAACACGCTCCTCACAGTAAGCAGGACAGGCACTGCAGATGGACAGAGGCGTGTGTGTGTGTGTGTGTACCTCATGTATGGAGTTGAAGAGGCTCCAGTCCAGGTGTGTAAGACAGGCAGCGATGTCCCAAGTGTTGATTCCCAACAGCCTCACTGTCCTCCGACTCAACTCTGTGCTGTCTGTCAGGGGAGCCTACACACACACACACACATAGATACAGACACACAACAATACACACAGACACATTTAAATGTCAATAATGAACTTCATGTGCACTTGGAATCATCACACATCAGAATCACATGTCTTGTTTCTATATAGAGCAGCAGATGTATGCGAGCAGCCTCAGTCTAGAGGCAGCCAGACTGACCAGGATCTCAGTGAAGTCTCTCCCACAGGCCAGCAGCTTGCTCTGAGGAGTCAGAGACTCTGAGTACACACAGTCACTGGGCTGCAACACACGCTTCTCTGCTTAGTAAACAGGAGGGGGGGGGAGAGGGGAGGAGGGAGGGAGAGACAGGGGGAGAGGGTGGAGAGGGAGGGGGGAGAGAGGGGGGAGAGAGAGGGGGAGGGGATGAAGAAAGGGGAGGGAGGGAGCAAGGGTGGAAGGAGAGAGAAAGAGAGAGAGAGAGAGAGAGAGAGAAGGAGAGAGAGAGGGAATTACAAAATGCTCTGAGATGAGGCAATGTGTTTTTTGTGTCAATACTGATCTAGGAATATGGAGGCAAGTGTGGGCGCAGGTGTATCCTGTGTGTGTGTGTGTGTGTGTACCTCCAGTTTGTGCAGCTACCACCAGCACCATGTCCTCCTCTGGTCTCTCCATCCTCTGGCCCACAATCCTCAGGAGCTCTTGCGCCTCCAGGGAGGGGTGCGTGTGGACGCTGAGGTACGAGTCGCTGCTCACGCACACACGGCACAGCACTGGGACAAGACCAGGCCTCCTGTTAGCTAAAGAGCTGGCGTGGGCCCGTCTCTCTGTGTGTGTGTGTGTGTGTGTGTGTACGTGTGTGTGTACGTGCACACTCACCTTCCTTGGCCTCGCCGCTCAGAGAGCTTCTGAGCTGAAGACAGTTCTCCTTCAAACTCAATTGCTGGAACAAAGGCTTAGTCTGAAGGAAAGGAGGGAGGGAGGGAGCGAGAGGAAGGAGGGAGGGAGGGAGCGGAAGGAGGGAGGGAGAGGGAGGGAGGGAGAGGAAGGAGGGAGAGAGGGAGAGGAAGGAGGGAGGGAGGGAGCGGAAGGAGGGAGGGAGAGGGAGGGAGGGAGGGAGAGGAAGGAGGGAGAGAGGGAGAGGAAGGAGGGAGGGAGCGGAAGGAGGAGGAGGGATTATGAAGAGGAAGGAGAGAGGGAGAAGGTCATTCTTTCAATCATCATTCCACTGCGTGCCGTTCATTTGCCACTGTCTCTCACTCACCTTGTGCTGTGGAGGGCAGTCATCCACGGTGCTGTAAGACATCATGAACACAAGGTGTCAGAAGAGAGAGACACAGAGACAGAGAGACACAGAGAGACAGAGAGACACAGACACACAGAGAGACAGAGAGACAGAGAGACACAGACACACAGAGACACACAGAGACACAGACACACAGAGAGACAGAGAGACACAGACACACAGAGAGACAGAGAGACACAGACACACAGAGACACACAGAGACACAGACACACAGAGAGACAGAGAGACACAGACACACAGAGACACACAGAGACACAGACACACAGAGAGACAGAGAGACACAGACACACAGAGAGACAGAGAGACACAGACACACAGAGACACACAGAGACACAGACACACAGAGAGACAGAGAGACACAGACACACAGAGACACACAGAGACACAGACACACAGAGAGACAGAGAGACACAGACACACAGAGAGACAGAGAGACACAGACACACAGAGACACACAGAGACACAGACACACAGAGAGACAGAGAGACACAGACACACAGAGAGACAGAGAGACACAGACACACAGAGACACACAGAGACACAGACACAGAGACACACAGGGACAGCACAAACACAGCGTCCCTTTCCACAGACCTCCACGCAGCCCGACACAAGACACACGCACAGAACTGTAGCGCATCTCATCCAGATAATGGGGTCCTTGTATCACTGTGCACACACGCGCACACACACCCACTCACTGTCTGCGTCGTAGAAGCTTCTGGAACTCCTTCAGGTCTTTTTCCAGGGTTGGAAACTCGTACAGATCCTCGAGCACACACCTGTACAGAGTCTGACAGATAGGAAACAGAGATCATCAGGTCACAGGACTCATAGCCTGGACATTGAGGTGACCCTATACATCCTGTCTATGTGTTAAAATGGCTATTGGGTTCTTCCAGACTTCCTGTCATCAACACAGAATCACGTGAATCATCATGACAGGTTTGTAGGGATGTTGTGTGCGTGTTACACAAGACTAAAGCTACGTACCACTACTATACATCAGACCAAGCAGGAAACCAAACACCCCCACACACCCCCACACACTACCACTCGCACACTTATCACTGTCATTGACTCGCTGCAGCACCCACCCCCTGTTCTCCTTTCTCCTCTGTTACTAGGCAACTATCACCTGGGTTACACACTCCCCGCAAGATTATCCCCATGCCAACCCTCACACTCCGGTTACCATGGTAACATAGCAGGGTGCTAGGGAGAAGGTTACGGAGGGACAAGAGCACTTTTGCTATTCAATCCCCCCCCCAGAATAAGAGAATAACAGAGAGAGAAATGGATAGACAGAGAGAGAGACAGAGAGACAGAGAGAGAGAGAGAGAGAGACAGAGAGAGACACAGAGAGAGAGACAGAGAGAGAGAGAGAAAGAGAGAGAGACAGAGAGAGACAGAGGGAGAGAGAGAGAGACAGAGAGAGACAGAGAGAGAGAAAGAGAGAGAGACAGAGAGAGACAGAGAGAGAGAGAGAGACAGAGAGAGACAGAGAGAGAGAGACAGAGAGAGGGCAGTAAAAGGAGGGATTCATACCTTCATGAAGCTCTTCACATGTTCCTCCTCTTTCAGGAAGTCCTTATATAGACGGCTCCAGTGAGAGACCAGCTGCAGCACCTTCCGCTTCCTGAAGAGGGCGTCCTTCCCCTCCTCCTGTCCACGGATACGCTTGCTGCTATAGGTAAACATCGTCAAGGAGACAGCAGCGGGTGTGTGGGGGTGTCCTTGTGGCTGTGTGCATGCGGGCATCCTGTAAGTGTATCCGGATGTAAAGGATATTGTCCAAGCAGAGCCTGGCAGAGGTCACTGGTGGACATGAAGACCAGGTAGGTCAACAGGAAGTCATCAAGGAGCATCTCTGGAAAAACAGGAAACGCATCACAGTCAGAAATAAACACCACCACCGTTCAGATGGGACAAAACTGTTTAGAAAGACCGATACTGCCTGTCCCCACTCTCTCTCTCTCTCTCTCTCTGTCCCTCACTGTCTCTTTCACGCTCACACACACACACACACACACACACACACACACACACACACACACACACACACACACACACACACACACACACACACACACACACACACACACACACACACACACACTCTCTCTCTCTCTCTCTCTCTCTCTCTCTCTCTCTCTTTTTGCTGATGCCTAACCCATCAAATCTTTATATCTCCCTAGCTCCACCAAATGTCGAGCCATCAAGATTCTCCCATCAGGATTTCTTCCAGGCCCCATAAACCTCCCTGACTACGGACCCAATATCTGTGAATCCTACAGCATTCCAAGGTGTGCATCTGTGTGTAAGAAAGGTGTGTTTGTGTGAGTGTCATAGAGCAGGGGAAAAGGGAGAGAGAGAGAAGCCGGACCGTGTGTGTGTGTGTGTGCATAGGTGTGTGTAATCAGCAGGTGATTGAAAAGGTCATGACCCCGACATGAACACACCCCAGCAGGTAAGGCTAACGACCCCTCGTTTGGTTTGCGCAGAGCGAAACTCCGTCCTTAGGAAAACTTGTGACCCGATTTTGGTTCCGTGGGGCAGAGAGGATGGAAAATCAATTATAGAGGAGTTGGAGAGGTTCTACATCAATAATTAAACTTCTATATTCTATTTAAAAATGGGCGGAAAACCCCCCAGATTTGAGACCACTGGACTCTAGTCTGTGGACTGGTGAAGGGGGACAGGAGAGAGGGACAGGTGGAGGACAGGTGGAGGAAATGAAAGGAGGAGAAAGTGAAAGATGGCGTGAGATGGAGAGAAGGGAGAAAGACTCATGGAAGACCACTGGACTCCTTTTTCTGTCTTCCATGATTCTTTCACCCTTCTGTCCACCTCGCTCCTCCTTTCATTTCCTCCTTTTCACACCCTCCAAACAGAGACTAAGAGATTGTGTAATCTTGATAATCTGTTGTGATCCGTCTAATGAATATCTATACAAGCTCATCTCCGCCAGCTAAACCAGCTAGCATCTCCACAGCCAGAGTAGCTCACCGCAGAACATGTCCCCGCTGCCGGAGGCCTGTTTGCTGGCTGCCTCCCCTCTTCCCCTCCCCCTGGTTCCGCAACCCTTCACAACTCTGGTGATTCAGATGCACCGAGATGGGATTTCAAGGCATCTGCACAGTTCACCGTAATTTTCGAGGTCCTAACATAGATCACATGACTTCTGAGGGTGTGACAACTGCAGAGACTTTGAACTGCCTCGCACCAAATCACAGCACTGAACCAGCTACGGTAATAGCCCATTAAAAACACTTTAATTGTTGAAAAAATCCCCCTTGTAACAGGTCTGGGCTTGGCTGTGGTTTGCATATGGTAACAAACACACTGTCAGACAATGGAACCCATCACCCCCAGGGTGTAGAAGAAGACATTCCTGACCAAGAATCAAAGGAAGGACTGGAACAGTAGACAGTAGAGAGAGAGAGAGAGAGAAGCTGGAGGAGTGGTGACACGTTGTTACGTTTGAAGTGGTGAGGACATTTCTGCTTCAGGGGTTGACAAAGTGTGTGTGTGTGTGTCTGTGTGTGTGAGAGAGAGACACAAACAGAGAGAGAGAGAGACAGACAGCGACACAGAGAGAGATAGAGAGACAGAAATAGAGAGACTTAGAGAGAGAGACAGGCAGAGACAGAGAGAGAGACATAGACAGAGAGACCGATAGAGACAGACAGAGAGAGACAGAAAGAGAGACAGAAAGAGAGAGAGAGTGTGTGTGTGTTGACTCACCGGACTCCCTGCTCTCTTGTGCCCCCCTCTGCTCATCCAAGCGCAGGTCACTGAGGAGATGTTCTAGAATCTTCAGCGGCGTTCCAGACACCACCACATACCTACGGGAGGAAGAGCAGAGGGAGTCTTCCTCACTGGAGCCTGGAGAAAGAGCGCTGCCTGTCCTGTCTCTCCCTCCCCCTCTCCCTCCCCCTCTCCCCTTCTTCCATCTGTCGTCCTCCTCGTCTTCATCGATGTAGGGAAGGTGAGAGACGTCAACACCAGAGACAGGGCAACTGTCACTACCCCCGCTGCTGTCATCATCCTCCTGATCCTCATCATCATCTTCATCATCATCATCTTCCTCTGGTTCTGCCAGGGTAGCAAATCTCTGAGCCATCCCCCGTTCCTCCAGAAGATGCTCCTACCGCATGCCCAGACACGGTGCTTTCTCCCTGGGTAAGCAGCCGGCCTGTTCCCCTTGTCAGCCCGGAGCTCCAGGATGCGTCTCTGCTCCGTCCCACTGAAGAAGCTCGCTGACACTGACACTCGCTGTGTTGTGCTCACAACACACACACCTACTGACACTTCCTGTACTGTCCCCGAGGCAAAGAAACACACCCTTTACAATAACACACACGCACGCTCCCACACACACGGAAGCAAACAGGCTGGCTTTCTTTCCCCCCCTTGAAAGACAAGAAAACGATTCAAAGCCTTTCTCTGTGCCTGGATATTTGTCGTTGGCGCAAGCAAGCACACTGCGCACACACACACTGCACGCACACTGCACACACACTGCACGCACACTGCACACACACACTGCATGGCCGGAACATGCGAAGACAGGCAGTTGGAGATGAAGATCGCTGAGACCCAGTTAGAGGAAGAGAGAGGGGGTGACTTCCTCCTCCCGTGTCAGGGTCCGTCCTCCAGCGCCCGCCCCCCCCCCCCCCCCCCCGCCCCCCCCGCTCAGGTCATCACAGGTCAGTGATTCCAGCCTGCTGTCAGCATCTGTTTCACTGCCTGTGTGTTTTGACGCCGCTCGAAGGGGCGAATCGAAACTGACCTCTTGTCTCCGTCCTCCTCTCTGGCTCCACCCCCCGACGACGTAGGGGAGGGGCGATCGGATGACGACGTCGCGGAGGATGTCACTCGCTGCAGCACAAGGACGTCCCTCCCTCTCTCCTTCAGACACACCCTCCCTGCTGCCTCCCCCTGCGAGGGACAGAGAGAGAAAGAGAGAGGGACAGAGAGAGAAAGAGAGAGGGACAGAGAGAGAAAGAGAGAGGGACAGAGAGAGAAAGAGAGAGGGACAGAGAGAGAGGGACAGAGAGAGAGAGGGACAGAGAAAGAGAGAGGGACAGAGAGAGAAAGAGAGAGGGACAGAGAGAGAGAGAAAGAGAGCGACAGAGAGAGAGACAAAGAGAGAGAGACAGACACAGAGAGAGAGAGTGAGAGAGAGAGACACAGAGTGAGACAGAGAGACAAGGAGAGAGACAGACACAGAGAGAGGGACAGAGAGAGAGAGACAGAGAGAGGGGGAGAGACAGAGACAAAGAGAGACAGAGATCAGTTAGGGGACATGGATCTGTTTCAGGATCACCACAGATGCCTAGGAACAGTCTCCTGGGAAAACTTGATTGTCATTCTATGGAGACAGCAACCAGATCTGCCCACCACCTGGTCAGACACTTTAACACACACACACACACACACAGACACACACACACACGCACACACAGACACCCACACACCCACACCCACACAGACACACACACCTGGGGGCAAGGGAGGGACGCTGACTGAATTCCAGATGGACAAGAAAGGGATTACCCAGTTAACCGAACTGAAGAACCAGCAGAGGATGGATGGACAGGGAGGTTACCTCTAGACCGGGAGGGACAGGGAGGTTACCTCTAGACCAGGAGGGACAGGGAGGTTACCTCTAGACCAGGAGGGACAGGGAGGTTACCTCTAGACCAGGAGGGACAGGGAGGTTACCTCTAGACCAGGAGGGACAGGGAGGTTACCTCTATACCAGGAGGGACAGGGAGGTTACCTCTAGACCAGGAGGGACAGGGAGGTTACCTCTAGACCAGGAGGGACAGGGAGGTTACCCCTAGACCAGGAGGGACAGGGAGGTTACCTCTAGACCAGGAGGGACAGGGAGGTTACCTCTAGACCAGGAGGAAGGGCAGAGACAGAGAAGGGACAGGAAGGAAGAGGAGCTGGAGAAGGACCGACAGGAATGGAGAGAGGGAGAGTAAGAGAGGAGGGATAGAGAGAGAGGGGGAGGGAGAAAGAGAGGAGGAGGTATAGATAGGGGAAGTGTAGAGAGGGAGGGAGAGAGGGAGAGAGAGAGGGTGGGTGGGAGGAGGGAGAGAGAGAGGAATGGAGGAGGTAGAGGGAGAAAAGTAGAGGGAATGAAGGCCAGCCAGAGAAAGAGGGATGAATAAAAGCCACAAAAAGAGGAGGGGTAGAATAGAGTGCTCTGCTTCTCTCTGTTTTTACCTCAGGACACAGCTGCTCATAGCACATCTGCCATCTATCCCCACAGACCCACACACAGACACATACACACACACACAGGCAGGCAGGCAGGCATACACACACACAGGCACACACACACACACCTCTCCCCGGGCTCTGTGATCTAAAGATTAAAGGAGCTCTGACACCTGAGACAGAAGGGTCTTGTCTCAGCCTAGACAAAACAATAGGCTGAGTGTGTGTGGGTGTGTGTGCTTGTCTCTAGACAATGCTCTGCTGGCTCATATCTTAAAGGCCACCTGTACAGGTGGTGGGTAGTTCAGATGTATCCCAGAGGTCTATTCTGAGTGCGTCTGTGTTCGTCTCAAGCCTCTCTGTTCTGTTGTCGTCGTCCCCCCCCTCCCCCCCCCCACCCACAATGTCCTGTCCACTGTGAGCAAAGCCAGCAGCACAGATCTCATCACTGTGGTTATGTAACCATGTACAGACACCTACATTAACAAACATTTGCCCCAGAGTGCACTGGGAAAAATGCTTGCGATGTTTCTGATAAAGAGAAAAAGTTTTATCTACCAAAAACAAACAGTCCTCTGTATACTGGCCAAAAACAACACACACACACACACACACACACTTGAAGACGTACACACAATCACAAAAACAACAACAAATCACACTGAGAAAATATACAGCCACTGACAGGAAACTCACATCTGAAATAAGGAGGGGAGGACTGGCCTGATAATTATACAAGCGAGAGAGATGAAAGGAGGGAGGAGGAGAGAGAGATGGAGAGGGAGAGAGATAGAGAGAGGGTAAGAGAGAGAGAAGGAGAAAGATGGACAGAGGGTGAGAGAGATGGAGAGAGATGAATAGAGGATGAGAGAAATGGAGAGAGGGTGAGAGAAGGAGAGAAGTGGAGAAAGGTTGAGAGAGAGAGATGGAGAGAGGGTGACAGAGATGGAGAAAAGGTGAGAGAGAGATGGACAGAGGGTGAGAAAGATGGGAATAGGGATGGAGAGGGCAAGAAAGAGAGAGATGGAAAGAAGGTGAGAGGGAGATGGAGAAAGGGAGAGAGAGAGATGGAGAGAGAGTGGTTGTAGTGGACTAGATTGCGTAGGGCTGTGGGATTTGGAAAGGGGCCAACATTACCATGGGCATGATCTGGACTGTTCTTTAGATGTGTTCACATCCAGGATGTACTAATGTACTGAGAAATATCACGTGAACGTGCGCACACACACACAGAACACGCACACACACACACACCAGTATCGTACTCCGAAAGGAAAGGAGGGCCTCATGGAAAGCCAACAGGAAACACAAACTGTTCCCTTCCTGTTCCTATCAACAACTTTGACTGTTTGTGTGTCGGTGTGTGTGTGTGTCAGTGTGTGTGTGTGTGTTGGAAGTGATACGGCCATATCTGTGTTGTGATAGGTTTGGGCCTTATTCCTTGTAATGGTTTCCTACGTCCTTGAATAAAGAAGTCAGCGGCATAGGGGGGCCATGTGTATGTCAGTGCCTGTGTGTGTGTGTTAGTACCTGTGTGTGTGTGTGTGTGTGAGTATCATTACCTGTGTGTGTCAGTACTTATGTGTGTGTGTCAGTACCTATGTGTGTGTGAGAGACAGTGTATACCTGTGTGTGTGTGTGAGAGAGTATCATTGCCTGTGTGTGTGTGTCAGTACCTATGTATGTGTTAGTGTGTGAGCGTCAGTATCTGTGTGTGTGTGTGAGACAGTGTATACCTGTGTGTGTGTGTGCGTGTGTTTGCCAGTGGGTGTCTGAGAAGAAACGTCAGCTCAGCCCACTTAAGAGAGAAATAAAAATCACTATGGAAACCACCTGCTCGGATGGCTCCACAGTGAATAGCCATGACAACAGAGGAAAGGGGGCGGAGTTCAGTGAATCCTGCTCCCTAACTGGGTTAGCCCCAGCATCATCAGTCTGCATCCAATCTCTCTACTGTGAATCACCGGATCAATTGTGAACTTTGCAGACGTTCCTTAATCAGTAAGGTTGAGTGAAAAAACAACACACACACGCACGCGCGCACACACACACACACACACACACACACACACACACACACGAGACCATTAGGGATCTCTTGAAATGCTGTTCTGAGGTTTTGCCTGCTTGTACAGAGCTGTATTCTTCTAGTGGCCCTGGTACAACAGCATGGCTTAACCCCTGATTAAACACCCACATCTCAGAGGACAGGCAGGAGGACTCCCAACACCAGCCTTCTGCTCTCCTGCACATGTTAAGACACCCACAACAACAATATGTGTTCTATAGTACATGTCCACAGTACACAGTATATCTGTGTGTGTGTGTGTGTGTGTGTGCAGATATGTGTGTGTAGATACTTGTGTGTAGAAACTTGTGAGTAGATGTGTATGTAGATGCATGGTGTGTGGAAGTGTGTGTGTTTGGATGTGTGTGTAGACGCGTGTGTGTAGGTGTGTAGATGTGTGTGTAGGTGTGTGTACAGGTGTGTAGATGCATGTGTAGATGCATGTGTGTGTAGATGTGTGTAGGTGTGTAGGTGTGTAGATGCATGTGCGTGTAGATGTGTGTAGGTGTGTAGATGCATGTGTGTGTGTAGGTGTGTAGATGTGTGTGTAGGTGTGTAGATGCATGTGTGGGTGTAGGTGTGTAGATGTGTGTGTAGGTATGTAGATGTGTGTGTAGGTGTGTAGATGCATGTGTGTGTGTGTAGGTGTGTAGATGTGTGTGTAGGTGTGTAGGTGTGTAGATGCAGGTGCGTGACAGTGTCAGGTTAGCAGACTCACAGTGGGGCCCCTCTCCGGCAGCTTGTAGTTCTGGTTCTGCAGCAGTCTGCAGCCGTCCTTGGCCAGCCTCTGGACCACCTCCAGGCGGGTGAGTTCCTCCCGGCCGCCCAGCGGGCCCACCCCTTCCCTGAGCGCACAGCCTCCGGCCAGCTGCAGCCCGGGGGGCAGGGAGAACAGGTACCTCAGCCCACAGTCCCACGACATCGGCACAGGTCACACACACACAAATGGTTAGGGGTGTGAGGGGGGTAACCACGCCTAAATCCGCCCCACCTCTGCTGAAAACGCAGTTTCCAAGTGCCCTGATGGAGAGTGTGATGTCTGCTCCTGCTGTCTAACTCCTTGTCCTGTTGTGTTCCTCCTACTTAACTCCCCACACAGCTCCACACTGTCCACTCCTCTCCGTCTCTGACCTGTCTGATCGACTGCCTCTCCTGGCAGTGATTTGGAGTTAGGCAGGAGTTTGTGTGTGTGTGTGTGTGTTCATCTCCCCCTCCCCTTTTAGGAGTGAGTGTGTGTCTCTCCCCCTCCCCTTTTAGGAGTGTGCGTCTTTTCCTGTTGGCCCGGCTCCAGAATGTTCCAGAAACGAGATGAGCGTCAGAGAGGAAGACGGGAGACAGAAGGACAGGGAGGAGAGGAAAGAGAGGGAGGAAAGGAAAAGGTGGACGTGGAGAGACACACGGAGGAGGGATTGATGGGAAATGGAGTGGTTAAGGAGGAGATGATGACTGTGTGTGTGTGTGTGCGTGTGTGTCCCCAGGGTGCGCTAGCTGGTATCACAGTCTCATCAGCACACTAGCATGTTTATTTAGATTGGGAATGAAAGCGGGACTTTTGATTGGCTCCGAGCAGGGCACCTCTTCCTGTGAGTTGAGAACTATCCCACGGTGCTAAACACACACACACACACACGTGTACACACACACATAGCCACACAAACGTGCTAACATTAAGGAACATCCAACCACCTATCGTGGAACAGGGGGCCACGGCCTGCAGAATAAACACCTACCCAGACACAAAATAAATGAATAATATATTTACATAATGCAGGAATATGCCATGTATGCACGGTCCCACGCTTAACTGTGTTAACTCCGAAAACATGGCCAACGACAAAGTCTTATCCCCCCTATCCCTCCCCCTCCCATCCCATCCCCTTCCCTCTCACACACACACACACACACACACACACACACACACACACACACACACACACACACACACACACACACACACACACACACACACACACACACACACACACACACACACACACACACACACACACACACACACACACACACACACACACACACACACACCTCCTATTAGAGCCACAACCCAGTTCCCTCTCCCTTGGGACTTCCTGTCCACACTCTTCCACTTCCTGTCCCTAGACACCGGGAACAACCAAAACATCCTAGAACAACATCTGTTCCTCTCCCTCTCCCCCCACTCCCCACCCCCCCCCCCCACACACACAATCAATCACTCCCACACACTCTCTCTCTGTCTGTGCCCTCCCCCTCCCCTCTCTACCTTTTCGTAACACCGGTAGCGCTTTCATAACGTTGTTAATATTACGCCCGGCCTTTAATTCCAGCTAATAGACTTGTTTTACTCCGCTCCATCTCTCCAGCATGATGGGGAACATGAATAACGGTCCTAGTGGGAGAGAGCTTTACCCAGTCCACGGTGCTGCGCCCCCCTCGCCCCGCTCCATATTAATAGCACCCTGAGTGAGTGTGTGTAGGAGCCGAGAACAAACAAGTGCTGCTGACGCACATGGAGCTGAACATCGCTCGTCCCATAGTCACTCTCTCTCTGTCACCCCCCTCCCCCTCTCTTTCTCTCCCTCCATCCCAACTCTCTCACTCCATCCCTGTCTGTCTCTCTCTCTCTACCTCTCTCTCCATCCCTCCTGTCTTTCTCACAGGATTTCCATCTCCGTCCTTCAATATACTTTCGACCGAGCGTCTGAGGAACTGAAAAAGCCAGATTTATCTCTGCAAATCAAACATGACTTCCTAACAGTTGTGACGCTTTGTGGAGTGACCAACTCTGAGACCAAAAGTCAAGAGAGTGTGTGTGTGTGTGTTTGTGTGTGTGTGTGTCTCACCGTGGCGGTCCCCTCACTCGAGGTGTGTTCTTGCTGATAGGGGGTCTCTGCAGTCTCGGCGTTGTCCTGCTCCGCCACTGCCAACCAATCACAACACAGGATGTCAGGGTGACAGCTCTCTCCACCAATCGCATTCAACGTCATCAGCGTTAGGCAGAGGGCGGGACAGGGGACAGGGGCACTTACTGCTCTTGCGGGCCTTCCGAGCCAACGCTGCAGCCAGCTCACTCTGAACCTGTAGAGATCAGGACCAGGAGCTCAGGGTTTGAATAACATGCAAAAAAGAAGGTCTTACACACACACACACACACACACACACGGTTACACACACACACACTTACACACACACACACGCACCGTGGATGTGAGGCGTTCCAGAGCTTTCATCTGGAGAATCTCGCTGCAAATGTCTCTGTTGCCCTCTGAGTCCTCCTCCGCCCTAGAACACACACACACACGCACACACGCACACACACACACACACACGCATGTTCATTGGCATTTGATCACCTAAAAGCAAGGGTGACCCCTGAACAGAGCTCTCCACTGCCCCCTGTCTTCAGAGAGGGAAACTGAAGCTGAAAAACACGCTCCTCAGGGTTCCTACATATGTACATGGTATGTGTGTATGGTGTGTGTATGGTGTGTGTGTGTGTGTGTGTGTGTGTTCACTCTCACTGCACTCCGCAGGTCTTGAACCCAGGTCTCCGGCATGGGAGGCGGACGCTCTAACAAGGAGGCTAAAGGCTGCAACCTCTAACATGAATCACTAGAGCATCCTTTGATATCAGAGGATGAAGTTTATTCACACAGCTACTACCAGCTGGCATCCGTTACATATGCTATGTGTGTATGGTGTGTATACGGTATGTGTGTGTACAGCATGTGTGTATGGTGTGTGTGTACGGTATATGTGTGTACAGCATGTGTGTATGGTGTGTGTGTGTGCGGTATGTGTGTGTACAGCATGTGTGTATGGTGTGTGTGTGTGTGTGTGTGTGGTATGTGTGTGTACAGCATGTGTGTATGGTGTGTGTGTATGGTGTTTGTGTATGGTGTGTGTGTACAGCATGTGTGTATGGTGTGTGTGGTATGTGTGTGTACAGCATGTGTGTATGGTGTGTGTGTGTGTATGGTGTGTGTGTATGGTGTGTGTGTGTGTGTGTGGTATGTGTGTGTACAGCATGTGTGTATGTGTGTATATGGTGTGTGTGTGTGTATGTATGGTGTGTGTGTACAGCATGTGTGTATGGTGTGTGTGTGTGTGCGGTATGTGTGTGTACAGCATGTGTGTATGGTGTGTGTGTGTGTGTGTGTGTATGTGTGTGTACAGCATGTGTGTATGGTGTGTGTGTGTGTATGGTGTGTGTGGTGAGAAAACAGTGCTTTGTTTAAGGATAAACTCAGAGCAGTGTTGAGTGCAGAAAGACCAGAATGTGCCTGCAGGCTGCTGATGTAATATATTCTTTAAAAAACGACTTGCTTGGATATCGCTCACCCACACACACACGCGCACGCACACACACACACACACGTATATTTGCATTAGATTTGGATTTCATCTGTGGCTCCAGCACAGCAGTACTAGCTGTTTGAGGAGGCGTGTGTGTGAGTGTGTGTGTGTGAGTGTGTGTGTGTGTGCGAGTGTGTGTTCTGTTGAAGCGTGCAGGATGATGGATGCAGCAGCAGCAGCACAGACAGTGATAACATCACACCCTCGCTCTCATCTCTATCAGGCCAGGGTCCCTCTGAAAGCACCTACAGTATGAATCACCTCATTTGGATGAACTTGAAGAGAGGAGCAGAGAAGAACAGAGAGGGGGATGGGAGGGCAGAGAGAGAGAGATGTATTACAGTGGAACTGCATGGTCGATTGTAGGCAACGTCTCTCTCTCTCTCTTCTCCCTCCTCTGTTCTAGTCAGTGTCGCAGGCTACAGCCACACTCGTTCACTCTCCCTGTCCTCCCTCTCTCTCTCTCTCTCTCTCTCGCTCTTTCTCTCTGAATGACAGATTGAGTTCAGTAGCAAGCTCAGCTAGAATCCCACACACAGGAGCGGGAATGGGGGGGGGGGGGGGGGGGGGGATCCTATCTGACACACTAGCACTTTCGCGCATGTGTGTTTGTGACAGTGTGTGTGTGTGAGACAGTGAGTGTGTGTGTCCCATGACAGATTGAGGGTTTATGTAGAGATTAGTGGGTTACACACTGATGAATCTAGTCAAAGTTGTCACAAGGACTTCTGCTTTGACACGGGTTTGACGCTCTTACAGGTTTATGCGTGTCTACGTGTGTGTGTGTGTGTGTGTTGGATCTGATGTACATGTAACACATAGTGAGCAAGGTGGGTTCTTCTGCAAAAACAAGGCTGCTCCACGTGCCTCTTCATGTTCACTGTCCCCAAACTGCAGGCACGGTTCTTCTGGTGTTTCACACCTGACTCAGACCTCTCCACCTCCCTCTTACCTCCTCACACCCTCACACCCTGTCTCCTTACACCCTGTCTCCTTACACCCTCATACCCTGTCTCCTCACACCCTCTTTCCTCACACCCTCTCTCCTCACACCCTCTCTCCTCACACCCTCATACCCTGTCTCCTTACACCCTGTCTCCTTACACCCTGTCTCCTTACACCCTCTCTCCTCACACCCTGTCTCCTCGCACCTTCTCTCCTCACACCCTCATACCCTGTCTCCTCACACCCTCTTTCCTCACACCCTCTCTCCTCACACCCTCTCTCCTCACACCCTCTCTCCTCGCACCCTGTCTCCTCGCACCCTGTCTCCTCGCACCCTGTCTCCTCGTACCCTCTCTCCTCACACCCTCTCTCCTCACACCCTCTCTCCTTACACCCTCACACCCTGTCTCCTCACACCCTCTCTCCTCACACCCTCTCTCCTTACACCCTCACACCCTCTCTCCTCACACCCTCTCTCCTCACACCCTGCCTCCTCGCACCCTGTCTCCTCGCACCCTGTGTCCTCGTACCCTCTCTCCTCACACCCTCTCTCCTTACACCCTCTCTCCTTACACCCTCACACCCTGTCTCCTCACACCCTCTCTCCTCACACCCTGTCTCCTCGCACCCCGTCTCCTCGCACCCCGTCTCCTCGCACCCCGTCTCCTCGCACCCTGTCTCCTCGTACCCTCTCTCCTCACACCCTCTTTCCTCACACCCTCTCTCCTTACACCCTCTCTCCTTCTACCCTCTCTCCTTCTACCCTCCCTGGAACCAGGATAACTTGGATAACAGGCTGGACCCATATCAGAGATGCTGCTCTAAACCAGGAGAGATGTGTACCGGGGGTAGACGGTTGGTTGGTCGGTGGGTTGTGATTGGCTACTCACTGGTTGTTGGCCCCGCCTCCAGAACGGAACTGGACGTAAGGGGCGAGCTGAAGGAGGAGCCTAACTGCCTCCTGCCACTCCCCCTCGCTGCGGAACTCACAGGAAGCAGATTCACATTCCTCGAAGCTGAACTGGTAGTATGAGTTGGAGTCTGCAAACACCACCCTCTGGTCCACTGTGGATGGACACACACACACACACAGATACAAATGCATCATTGGCTGTGTGTGTGTGCCTGCGTCTGTAAATATGCATGCATCTGTATTTTTGTGTGCATGTGTGTGCGTGTGTGTGTGTGTGTGTGTGTGTAGACATGTGTGTATGCATACACACCTGACAGCAGGATTCCCAGCTCCAGCAGAACTTGCCAGACACGCACACCCATTGTCCGGCAGCGCACATACACACACTGCTCACACAACCACTGCACCAGCTCAACTCCCACGTAGCTCCGCCTGCAGACACACACACACACACACAGCATTTTTATACGTGCACACATTTGAGCACAACACACAGGCCGTATCTTTTCGTACGTTAAAACCTTTCTTTTGAATTAAATCAATAATCATTGATTATTCATTAGTTTTACCGTGAGGCTTTCTCCTCTGAAACACTAAACGCTTTGCCTCTGCCTTCCCTCGGGGAACAGTATGGCCAGTGAGAGAGAGTGTGTGTGTGTGTGTGTGTGTCCGACTGCAGTGTGTGTGTGTGTGTGCATGTTGGTTCATCTGCCTAGCTGGCAGACATACTGTATTGATGGGTAAATGTGTGTTAATATAACACTGCTCTTTCTCTGAGTGTGTGTATCTCTCTGAGTGTGTGTATCTCTCAGTGTGTGTGTGTCTATGTGTGTGTGAGTGTGTGTGTTAAATGGACAGTTTTTGTTTGACTGGGACATGACCCAAATATCCCAATCAGGACAGAGATTATTGACAGGTGGTCAGCAGCCAAAAACTCAAACAGATTTACCCTCACATGACCCCCCCCGCCCCCCCCCCCCCCCCCCCCACACACACACACACACACACACAGAGCGACACAGACACGCACACACACACCAACCCACACCCACACAGTTACCTGATGATCCTGGCCAGGTGGATCTTGTCTTTAGCAGGATACGGTCCATGAGACAGGAAAGCATTCCTCACTGCTCGACCAGCACAGGGGAAACTCTGGGAACAGGACTGACACACACACACACACAGAGACACACAGAGAGACACACACACAGACACACACACAGAGACACACACACAGAGACACACAGAGAGACACACACACACACACACAGACACACACACAGAGGCACACACACACAGACACACACAGAGAGAGACACACACACACACACACACACACACACACAGACACAGACACACAGAGGCACACACACAGAGACACACAGAGAGAAACACACACACACAGACACACACAGACACACACAGACACACACACAGAGGCGCACACACACAGAGAGACACAGACACAAGCCCACACACACATACAGACGCACACACACACACACACAGAGACACAGACACACACAGATACAGACACACATGTGGACATTTCAATCATGTCATACAGCAAAGCAATTCAGACAACTCCAGACAGCAACGTGCAAAAAGGCTGGAGAATAATTTGTCTGATTTTCATTAGACGTTAAATCTCATGTTCTGGTGCTGTGACCCCTCTGACACACACACACACACACACACACACACACACACACACACACACACACACACAATCACTCTCTCTGCTTATTTACACTGCTGACTAAGAACCACCACCCCCTTCCCCCCTCCCCCACTGAGCTCACCTGTGGGCTGGGTAAACTCACTCACTTTCCTGCTCTACGCTCTGGTGACAATGACATCACCCCAGTGTGTGTGTGTGTGTGTGTGTGTGTCCTACCTTGTGTACAGTTGGTACAGAGCTCGGTCCAGGGATGGTATCAGGTGACTGCTGTTGAGACAAAAACCAATATACCCAGTTAGAGAACAGACCGACACACTGAACAAACCAGTTCGATTACCCAGAGGACAACAGTCAAAGGCTCATTGTAACTCGCTGCAGGCGTCACACCATCGCCCCTTCAATCTAAAACTGGAATCGCTGTTTTTTTGGTCAGCAAAAGATTTGCTTTGGCAAGAGGTCAAAAATGAAAGCCCTTAAACAGACTGTACCTGCACTCTTAAAGATTTAACTTCCTGTATGCAGGATTACAGTTAATCTATGGATTATAAATGTCAGCGCTAGATTATACAGGGTAAAACAAGGATAATAATCCCACAATCGTTTACTGTAAACCAGCTCTGGGGCCAACTCAAATCCCAAGGAGATGAAACGCATCTGGCCTTAAGTCTTGAACCCACATGAGGTACTTTTTAAATAATGTCCAGATAATCTACTCCCACGAGCAAGAAATCCCGGCAGGATTTGATGTCTCAGTAATGACAGAGAGCCCTGCTCCAAGCCAGCTGTACATCCCAGGCCAGTCAACCATGAACGGAGAGGCACTAAATAACCTGACAGCATCTGGATCTCATCCCTGTGTACCCTGGGTCTCCCCCAGTATGAACCCCAGTCCAGCACTCTGAACTCAGGATGCGCGTCATAGGACGGTGGCCAGTCTGAAATGAGTGGTACTATGGACAGGCCCAGACTGCTCAACCAGACAATCTGCTGCTGCCGTCCCCCCATCCCCCCACCCCCCCGTGATAGAGTTAGAGGACACGTGATTCAATAAACTGAGACGAAAGGTGCTGAGGAGGCAGTGTGGGAGATTCATCAGGGAGAATGATGGAGCAGTGAGTTAAAATATGAATACGACAGGAGAGAAGATGACAGAGAGAGAGAGTGGGAGAGAGAGAGAGAAAGAGAGAGAGATCTAGAAGTGAGTCAGAGATAGCAAGAAACAGAGAAACAGACTCT
This sequence comes from Neosalanx taihuensis, assembly GCA_030340665.1. NCBI lineage: Eukaryota > Metazoa > Chordata > Actinopteri > Osmeriformes > Salangidae > Neosalanx > Neosalanx taihuensis. The sequence goes on from CM059306.1 coordinate 9,849,199, forward strand.
GGCACAGCGCCAAAGACGAGAGACGGAGAGAGAAACGGATGAGAGTTGGATGGAGGGAAGAGGACAGAGAGAGAGACAGAGAGCAATGTGTGATATTCTCATTACCACGGCGACACTGTCTTCTCTGCTGGAAACCTCCAGAGATCTTCTGACACACAGTGCAAGTATGCCCTCAGATACTGCTGCTCACCTGACCTGATCTCACACTCTACACAGGAGTGTGTGGTGTGTGTGTGTGTGTGTTTGTGTGTGTGTGTGAAAATGAGTGAGTCAGAGTTTTTCCTCTCTGTTAAGAGAGATCTATCGATTAGCTCCAGTCCAGACATCATGTGCCAGTGTGTGAGTGTGTGTGTGTGTGTGTGTGTGTGTGTGTGTGTGTGTGTGTGTAAGTAGAAGGTTTAGTAGCAGACGTGTGCAGACTGTTTGGGTTGGTTGGCAATTGGAGCGCGCAGCACACGGTCGAGCAAGACTAAATAAATGTTCACTTCCACTCCCTTTCACCTCCCCCCCCTCTCTGGCCATCATCTTCATCCTCCTCATGCAGCAGACTAGCACCCACACAAACACACCCTGTTCTGAGACAAATGTGTCAAGCGCAGTCTATTACCCTTCACTACACCTTTACATCACCCCCCCTTCTCTCTCTCTCTCACACACACACCTCCCACACAAAGGGGCTCAGGGGACCGTGCCAGAGGCCATAACAGAATGACTGATCAATCCCACAAGCTCACTGAAGAGGAGGACAGAGAGAGGACAGTGAGAGAGAGAGAGGGAGAAAGAGAGAGAGAGGGAGAGAGAGGGAGAAAGAGGGAGAAAGAGGGAGAGCAAAAGGGAGCGCGAGAGAGAGAGAGGAAGAGAGAAAGAGAGAGAGAGCTAGGCGCTTGGAGAGAGGTGAGCTGGGACAGCAGGAGAAGAGAAAGCGAGAGACAGACTAGAAGAGAACGCGAAGACACGTTTATCTATGACAACTTCAAAGCAAGAATTCCGCGTATGAATTTCCACACACACATGGATGCGCATGTGTGTGTGTGCGCCGAAGAGAGCCGGGTCATTATCTGGGAGAAATGGATTACCCTCAGATTAGAATGCTGAGCGAAGCTGGGAGCTATAGTTTGACACGCTTGGCAGGCACACGCACACACACGCACACACACAGACACACACTAAGCTCTTGTCGACAAGGTTGTGCCTTCCTGATAGACCAGTCACACATACAAATGTGTGGGGAATAGTCAAAATCTAACACACACACACACACACACACACACACACACACACAGGGAAATAGTCAAAATCTAACACACACAGCTAAGAGACCATCCTGTGTAACACATCTGCTCGTCATGACCTTTGGCTAAGGAAGCACGACTGGCCTGCGTTGCTACGGTAATCCTGTCTGACTGATTCCAATAATCTGTCACTAAATCTCTGTTTCTCTGACAACTTGTCAGTATCTTTCTCCCCTAATCTCACTTGTACTTTACACCCCTGACTCACAATGCAGACGCGCGTGAGCCCAAGAGTACACAAACAGCAGTCTCACATATAAACACACAAACAAACACACACACACACACACACTCCCAGAGGCCACAGAGGGGTGAGTTTAATTAGAGAGCGGCGTGCTCCTCGTAAACATACTGAACGGAAATGTCACACACACACGCACACATCCATCCTGTGATTCGTCCTTCTCTGTCGTGTGCGTCTCAGTGTGAAAAGTCATCCAGCGGATTCCTCAGCCTGCCTGGACAGACGGCTCTGATGGTGGCTGCTCAGCATGGAGCCTGGGTGCTGGGCAGCAGAGTGGGACCAACCAGTGCTCTAACTACACAGACCAGGCTTTGATCAGCTTGAAAGGTCTGGGCATTTATCCTGAGCAGGAACCACAACCGTGTCTAGAAGGCTCCGATACAAGGATGAAGTTTCGGCTGAACTGATTACGGTTTTCAAAGGTCCCTGCAGGCAGGCAGATGAAGAGAGACAGACAGACAGACAGACAGACAGACAGACAGACAGACAGGCAGGCAGATAAAGAGAGACAGACAGGCAGAAAGAGACAGAGAGAGAGAGAGAGAGAGACAGACAGACAGACGGAGAGTCATGCAGAGAGGCAGACAGACAGGCAGGCAGACAGACAGACAGGCAGAGAGAGAAAGAGAGAGAGATAGCCAGGCAGAAAGAGATGGTCAGACAGAGAGAGACAGTCAGGCAGAGAGAGACAGTCAGGCAGAGAGAGAGACAGTCAGGCAGAGAGAGACAGTCAGGCAGACAGACAGGCAGAAGCCCCCTTTCCTAGGTGCCTGTGCGTGTTAACAGAACAAACAAGCTTTCCAGCCAGTGTCTTCACATCGCCTCTGCACAGAGCTCCTCTCATACCTTCACGCTACTTACCTCCGCCTGAACACAAACACACACACACCTCACTAAATCCAGTGACAAGGTTAATGAATGGGTCTGTCCACAGCCACGGATGTGGTGGTTCACTAACTAGTACTGCACACAGCTACCATGACAACCTCAAGACCTACTATCTTGCCCACACGTTGGAGGAATAGAGTGTTTACATTTATGGTTAATTAGAAAACCTTTTTGCATAAAAAAACAACCAATGCATGATTGGTGATTCGGTCACTGCACACTAACACTGCTTAACATTGCCGTGTTTGTCGAGGCGACAAATGTGGTTTGTACTACACCAACACCTGAATCGTGACGAGGATATGAAACGGCCGCGCGTGAGCTGGGGGGGCCGGCAGAAACGAGACAGCCCCCGCGCGCGCTAACGATTACCGTTCCGGTGGAAGGACACGGTTGACACTCACGCTCTTCTTTCGCAGGTGTAGCCCGTGCTTCAGAAGTCCCGGTAGATCCCGAATCTTGTGTTTCAACTGAGCCTGGTCCCGCGCGCTCCGGTTCCACCGCCAGCCCGCGAGCAGACCGTCCTCCGCGGGCTCGGAATCGTCCATGTCCAACCAGCCTTTTAGTCTCGAGCCCCTCCGCTGTCTTTCACACGCACCAGCTCCGCGTCTTCATTTCCATGTCTCGCGCGCTGACTCGCATCCGCAACAAACCTACGCTCGTTAAACGACCTACCGAATATCCGCAGCACGCGACACTGCTCCACCCAACGGCTCGAGCGTCCTCCTTCGCTATTAGTGTGTGTCGGTGTGGCGAGCGCGGGAGGAGGAGGGAGGGGGAGGTTGGTCACAGGTGCAGAGAAACGTCATTGTTCATGTCCACCTTTTCGATCCGGTTCGTCGCACACAGGTTTGACACAATCGTTTGACTCACAGTCTTGGTGTTTGTATGTTATGCATACATATTTATATGTAAATATACATTAATTTTTTTACTGAATCTGAAAAGCTTAAAAAAGAAAAAAAGGCGTCGTGTAACTCATACAAAATGGGGGTAGATACGTCATCGACTCACCTGGTTCAGATGATCATAGGTAAACAAAGGCTTGGCGTTGCGCGCGCGTGTACTTGCACGCGCCTCAGAAGTGCATTTTTTTCTCGTGTGAGCAATCCATGCACAGCAAATCATGTTTTACAGCGGGTACTCCATGACATAAGTGGACATCTGATGATGTGACATTAATCTGGCAGTTATTCATGTTGTAAAAACGGCTGTAATTCATCTAGGATCACTGCCATTTTCGACGCTCAGACCATTCTGTCGTCATTGTTTTATCTCAAACTCAACAGAGTCGTGGTTCAGCATTGCCCATCCTAGTGTTTTTAAGGGACAGCGTTTTAAAAATGTTATGTTCCCAGACATCTTCCCTGCCATCAGCCTGAGACAGCTAAAGGAACTGGGATGAGATGCTGGAGGGAGGGAGAGAAGAAGAAGACTAAATCAATTCCATCTGACTGGAGAAAGGCTTTCATCTTGGAAGACACCACACACACTCACACACACACACACACACACACGTCTCTTTATCCCACACTCATATTCCGAGCTCTTCAAACAAACTCTCGATTAAATATTGAAGGGAGCCCGTGGCGAACAGAGCGCAGATACAATTTCTCTGGAACCCTCTTCCCATTTAAGAACGAGAGTGGCAGATGGAGAGGAGAGAGAAGGAGACGAAATGAGAGGGGAGAGTGAATGGGGTGGGATGGGAAAGGTGGCAAGATATATCTGAGAATGAAATATTTCAGAGTAACAGGGGAGAAGGGAAGAAAGCGACAGAGAGAGAGAGAAGAGAGGAGAGGAGAGGCAGAGAGAAAGAGAGGAGAGAGAGAGAAAGAGAGGAGAGGCAGAGAGAGAAGAGAGGAGAGAGAAGAGGAGAGAAAGAGAGGAGAGGCAGAGAGGGAGAGGAGAGAGAGGAGAGAGGCAGAGAGAGAAGAGAGGAGAGAGAAGAGAGAGGCAGAGAGAGAGAAGAGGAGAGAGAAAGAGAGGAGAGAAGAGAGGCAGAGAGAGAGAGGAGAGAGAAGAGAGAGAGAACGATAAATACATGACTTGGTATAGTCATAAACATGATACAGGTGAAACCTCACACTTCTACCACTATGGGTGGGACAGACAGCCCTAACAATCCATTGTCTAAAATAAGGAACATGATAAACTGTACAGTCATAAACACAGACGGTTAAACTGGTTTTTATGGCAGGGTGAATCAGAGCACATGCTGTACAGAGATGGCAGAAGCACACACATCTTTCCCTCAAGTAGAAGATAGGTCAAATGATAGACTACACTGTATCCCGGAATTTAAAATAAAGATGTATGGGTTACATACTAGATATATGTTCATGGGTTACTCATGAGAAACCCCCCAAAAAAGTATTTGACCTAAACTTTGTTACTTGTCGTTTTTGTTCTATTGTGACCAGTAGGTGACTCAAGTAAGACTCCTTGGACTTCTTGCCAATGCCTCCAAAAATAATAATTTATCGCCACCTAGTGTTGGATGGGTGAACAAGCAAGCAGGAGCTTCCACGCTTTTATTTATTGTTGGTCAAGCAGCGAAGCTGCGAAGGAAAGAAAACACAAGTCCCTTGGCACAGATGATGCCAAGTTTCCTGTTGGACAGCTCTGTTGTACATTAATCCAGACAGGAAACACAACACCCCAGACCAACACGAACATCTCCCCTCTGCTGAAAGTCAAAGTGGTTAAAACTAAAACTTTTATTTTACATCTCAGCCAATTAGAATATCTTTTTTGTCTTTTTTTAACCTGCTCATCATGGCACCTGTGTGCCACTGTAGTAAACACGCCTCCACTGGGCTCTAACAACATCCATAACGAGTCTTCCTTGTCTTCACCGATGTTAATGAGTCTGCAGTCCGTTGCGACCCATTTAGTGAACATTAGTTATCTTAGCTGTTGTCGTCGTGTTGACTGCTGCACTCCGCCAGTGTAGTTTGACGAGCACTGATTGAAATCGTCTCGGTTTTAGCATCTGTGTTTGCAAAGATGTGCTTTGCACGGAGATGATACTTCAGACTCGTTGTACTACGACGGAAAGACAGTTTATCACTGCAGTATTTACAAACAATTTTTTTTAATCTAAACTCCCATTCGGAAGCTTTTTAAATCTAAATGTGCGGTTAAGCACACCAGGGTCCCTCTCCTCACTCATCCCTTCGCTACAGGTTAAAGTCTACGGCACTCTAGGACTACGGCAGGAGATTGTGGTCAGATTTGGTGACGTGATTAATTTGCTTTAAAATAAATAAATAACGCGTTAAGGTTTTCAGATTAATCACACGCGTTAACGTTGACAGCCCAAGTTATTATATATACACTTAGTATAGTGATGTGACTCACTGCTCTGGAAAGCACCGGAAACTTGGAGGTCCAGGCTATGACCAGGTGGAGGAGGCCAAGCACATACCCCAGGACTGCTGTCTGATCCTGGGCAGTGAATGTTGTACAGATGTTACAGTGGTCTTCTGTCTGCGTTGTGTATTCCTTCAAGTGATGGACTTTCCACACCAGGACTGCCGTCAATGCGCTTTTATTCTCTGGTAAACAAATTAACATAGGTACATCATTGGGGTCCCTAGATGCCCTCTCGCCCACTCCTCTTCCCAGCGTGGCACACCAAGAAAGGGAAAGCACTGGGCCATGGTCAAACATCTTCTTATATACATTAAGATTATCAACACAAAATCCTCAATAACATGACATGAAAGAACAACTAAAAGCTACATTAGCATTTTAAGCTAAGCGGAGATTCTTCGGATCTCGCCTGCTAGGTATTCATTGTTACCGAACTTTTAAAATGATAACAGAACACAAATACACACCTGGTAAACAAATTAACATAGGTACATCATTGGGGTCCCTAGATGCCCTCTCGCCCACTCCTGGTAAAGCAAAATATAAAAGAAAAAGCTAAAACATACAAGACGCTAACAACAGCTAAGTCACAAACTTATCCTTTACACATGGCTATATAAACTACATGACAACACATCAATTACACACAAAGACGCGACAAAACATAAAATAATGGCTAATAAAGTGATTATAGTATAAAATTACAGATTAAATAAACATCAATGTCCTATTGATGATATATTATTAACTATGCTCTCATTTGGGGATAACCTACCTCTTCCCAGCGTGGCACACCAAGAAAGGGAAGAGTTGAGGAGAGTATCAATATATAAACGCAAACACAAAAGATGGGGAGACAAGAGGGTCAAAAGGCTACAGAACGGAAACACCCGAGATGTACATGAAAACCAAAGTCTAAAACGTGTGTAATTATTAACAAACATAACCAGAACCAAACAAATACAATAATAGAAAATAAATCAAATTTATGCAGGATTTAACTCATAAATAATTAACTCTGTTACACAGACAGTTGCAACATGCCATTTATGCAGGTGCTGGAAGCCCTGTTTAAAGCTATGAATGACGCAAGTTTCAAGCTATGAATAAGGCTGCTACACTCAAATGATCAAAAGTTAGAATTCGTATTTGTTAAGGTGAGGCTATACCGTACTTGCACAAGTGCAAGTTGCACAAGTGGAAGTGGGGTTCAGGGTATGATGGGTGCTCAGCCAGCCTCCACATCCCAGCACCACCAGGCCGGACACGGCTAGGAGGGTCTGCCTTCGCCTCCTTCGCTCCATCCTCCATGATCGGAGGAGCCGATGGCTCTGATTAGCAGCCTCGCTTCCGTAATTCTGCCCCAGGGCAGTTGTGGCTACAATAGTATCTTACAAACGCTGAGTGTGGAGTGAAAGAATAAGGCTAAAAATTGTAAGCGTCTTTGAGTGTCATGAAAAGCCCTTTGTAAGTAGTGTGCATTATTATTATTAGTAATAGGTCAGGGGTCTTTTGATGTCAACAAAACAAATTTTAATGAAGTCTAAATGAAGTCCTATGGTTCAGTCCTATGGTTCCTATGGTTCAATTATTAGGGATGGTAGCCGCTGAATCCTGTGGTTCAGCCTGATCTGAACCTCTTGCTGTCCGTCTGGAAGCAGTTGGTCTCCTTCTTGCGCTTCAGACCGCGGGAAACATTCCCTACCTTGCGCTGGAAAAGCAAAGCAAGGTAATCAACCTCATCCTCCATAGAGGGACGCAGTGTCAGCTTCTTTAGCTCCGATGCCAGTTTGTTCATTTCCTCATCCGGTGGACAGAGGACAGGAAAGACATTTGAGCTGCTGAGAGGTGCCTGGAGGATGGAGTTGGAGCAGCGCTCAGTCTTCCTGTTGGCCTGTTCAAGAACACAAGACATTAGGATCTGTACGTCTTTACAGAATGTACAGTCAACAAGTAAATGATCCCTGCTATTTATATGAAACCATCCTTAGAATGTACCTTTCTTCCAGTAGCAGAAGATCCAAGACCCACAATGTAGCCAGCTGTCATTGACAGTCGTGCCAGCTGGGCAGCTAGGTCCTTCCCATCTACAACCACAACATTCACAAAAGGGTGATTTAACTTTCACAGCAAAAGGACCCAATGTGGAGAACTTCTACCAGATCTAAACACAAGCTGATGGCTTGACTGTTTCATTCTCACCGCAGTTCTGAGGGGCTCGTCTGAGCTTGGTAAAGGAGGAGGAGGTTCCTGATATCTCAGTCCTCATTACCAGATGGTTTCTTTTATTATCAGACACTGGAATAGTAAGGGAATAGGTGTTGGACTTTGTCAGTACTGAGCCAGTTGAACTTCCCAGACAAGTATCACATGATGTTGATCATTTTTCAAGCATTATAAAAAGAGTTTGCTGCTTACTTTGAGGTGGTGATGTCTCCTTGATACACTATACTCTCACTTTACTTCGATTCACTTAAACCTACACAGGTTGGGCAAAATTTCACAAGCATTAAGTCTTTTGAAATATATGGATATGAAACTTAACATTAAAAAGATAAAACATATAAAAGAAGAGCCCTTTCATTCTTACTTTAGGTCTTTAGGTCTTCGTGTCCGTTTGCAATGTGTTGAAAATCTCACTGCAGGTGATTTGATGTCATAAAGACAATTCCATTCAAGATTCCTTTTTTTTAATTTTGTATTTAGAAATTCTAGAATCCAACCCCATCCCTTGAAACAGCAGGTCAAACAACAACAACAACAACACGAACATGATAACTTTATTACACAGCCAATGCAAGTCCTGCTGTATATTTCTTTAAACAGATGTTTAAAAGATCACTGCAACAATTCTTTCCAAATTAATTATTGGCAAAATTAATAAAAATACTTCAAATACTGGATCCATATACATATTGTGTGAGAATTATACCCATACTGACAATGTTGCTACAACTGTATATCTTGATCAATCACTAACATATAATTCAATACTAATCACACCATTTATTGAAATCACTTTAACACATATCCAGATAAGTAGTACATTTGGGACTATAAAGGCCTGAGTTGCTGATGTCAAAGATCAAAATAACTAGAGTGTATTATTCCATGCAACTGTGTACAACCAGTGATGTCAAAGGTCAAAATAGCCAGGATTGTATTATCTCATGCAATCTTGTATGTGGAAGTGAAAAGCAGCGACCTAAGACCTTACTTACTAGTTAACTGCATTTGCGCATCACATATGATTTAAACATTGATGGAATGAAAATGTTTTCTATTAACATAAACAAATTCATCCTGTGATGGCGCTTTTATAGCAATGTGTGTGCAGTCAATATCTCCGATAACTTTAGGGAAACTGCAAATTGCGCTTTAATGTTGGCTTGTTCAACAGCATTATATGGGAATTTGATGTACCTGGATGACATTCGGATGATTCTGTCCCACACAGCTGGGATAGCTCGGCTCAGGGCTGACTGGCACACTCCGGACTCCACTCCTGTTGCCAGGAACCCCAGCAGCACCTGTGTGGGCACAGACAGGGGCAGACTGGGACAAAAAATCAGCCCTGGCATTTTGGACCAGACCGGCCCACAACATTTAGTCAGTCTTTTAGATGCAACTGTGCAAGTCTTTAAAACAACATACCTTGAGCCATGCAATGACTTAACAGGAATCAGTGAGGGTGGACACATGAAATACTTCCAAACTTGTCATTTATTAACAGTATAAAAATACACTACATCACAGTAATGAACAAAATTATGTTATTTAAAAAAAGTTTTATTTTCTTTCATTGTAGGCTAATTTAAATGGTCTCTAGCCAAGCTACATAAAACAGCCACATTTTCCAGGCCTAAATAGGAGCTTACCCAAGGACTACTAGTTGAACAAAGAAATGAGTGTGCTAACTCTTCACTTTTCACTCACATTTTTGGTGTGTGTGGCTTTAAATATGCCTAGGCTAGAATTACTGGAATTTACAGACCTGCTGCATTCACATAACATAGACAAAATGATATAATTTCAAAAGTGAGATATTTTCTCAAAAAAGTCAGCGGAAATGCAATAGTGAAATAACATGCCAGTTGTAAATTCGTAACTCCGGTTCTGAAGCACCCACAAACTCGTGTGAGGTCTCTCTGTAAAGGCCTGGACCTTGGGAACAATATCCGAGGGGGCACGAGTCTCCCACCCGCGCGCAACGGGCCACGGCGCAGCCTCAACCGGGGGTCGCCCAGAACGAAATACAGAGAGCACGCGGCCAGAAGTGCATGAATTCAATGAAGAAACACTACTATAAGAACAGAAAAAGTGCTTCCCCCTTATATATGCCTGTCTAGAAGCGGCCATGCTCCTCACTTTCAAGAAAAGGGTCAGAACCCACTTAGTCGGCGAATTTAATGGCACTTAGAATATTTTTTGTTGTTGTTGTAACACTGGCCTTGGTAACCGAAATCGGCTTATGAGCCAGTTATTGTTTGCAAGTAAATCCTCGCGTTCCCTAAAAACTCGCACACATCGGATTGCACCATTTGCAACGTCCTCAAACAACGCTAACGCTGCCATTGTTAATCCAATTTTATTTATCACATTGTGCATGCGTTTATATTCACCTATATGATTACAAACGCCTGGGTGTGTAAATTGTTCATAACGGTGTCTCTGATGTGCACATCACTCTGATGACTGTTTTCACATTATTAACAGTTTCCCAGCATCACCTCTAAGTGTCGCCAAAGGAACAATAGCTGTAGAAACGTGCGTACGACAGCTATGAAGTTGGCGTGGGGCACCGCACATTTCCACGGTCATTTCACGTTTGATACATCTGAACGTGAGCGTGGGAAAGGACGCACGCCACATTTCTGTGCGTACGCAACCTTTGTACGTGAGGCCCCAGATTATTCTTATTATTATTCTTATCTTATTATTCTTATTATACATCAGCGACACCGTTATGAACAATTTACACACCCAGGCGTTTGTAATCATATAGGTGAATATAAAAGCATGCGCAATGTGATGAATATGAATACAGATTGTATTAACAATGGCAGCGTTCGCGTTGTTTGAGGACCTTGCAAGTGGTGCAATCCGACGTGAGCGAGATTTTAGGGAAGGCGAGGATTTACTTGCAAACAATAACTGGCTCATAAGACGATATCGGTTACCAAGGCCAGTGTTACTGGAGTACGCAATTAGCAGCGATAGCCGGTTTCCCTCAGGTTATCGGAGATATTGACTGCACACACATTGCTATAAAAGCGCCATCACTGGATGAATTTGTTTATGTTAATAGAAAACATTTTAATTCCATTAATGTTCAAATCATATGTGATGCGCAAATGCAGTTAACTAAAATCGTGGCAAGGTGGCCTGGTTCAAAGCATGAGTCATTCATTCTAACTAACAGCATGGTTGGGAACAGGCTGTAGACTGAGAGGGAGAGAGGCTGGCTCAGGCTGTAGGCTGAGAGAGAGAGACAGACAGACAGATACAGAGCAAGACAGAGAGAGAGAGAGAAAGATAAAGACAGAGAGAGAGAGAGAGAGCAAGACAGAGAGAAACAGAGAGAAATAGAGACAGAGAGACAGACAGAGAGAGACAGGGAGACACAGAGAGAGAGACAGGGAGAGACAGACAGAGACAGAGCGAGAGAGAGAGAGACCGAGAGACAGAGAGAGAGAGAGACACGGAGAGAGAGAGAGAGATCTAGAAGTCAGAGATGGCAAGAAACAAAGAAACAGAGAGAGAGACAGAGAGAGAGACAGACAGACAGAGACAGAGCAAGACAGAGAGAGAGAGAGAGAAAGATAAAGACAGAGAGAGAGACAGACAGAGACAGAGATGGGGAGACAAGAGGGTCAAAAGGCTACAGAACGGAAACACCTGAGATGTACATGAAAACCAAAGTCTAAAACGTGTGTAATTATTAACAAACATAACCAGAACCAAACAAATACAATAATAGAAAATAAATCAAATTTATGCAGGATTTAACTAATAAATAATTAACTCTGTTACACAGACAGTTGCAACATGCCATTTATGCAGGTGCTGGAAGCCCTGTTTAAAGCTATGGATGACGCAAGTTTCAAGCTATGAATAAGGCTGCTACACTCAAATTATCAAAAGTTAGAATTCGTATTTGTTAAGGTGAGGCTATACCGTACTTGCACAAGTGCAAGTTGCACAAGTGGAAGTGGGGTTCAGGGTATGATGGGTGCTCAGCCAGCCTCCACATCCCAGCACCACCAGGCCGGACACGGCTAGGAGGGTCTGCATTCGCCTCCTTCGCTCCATCCTCCATGATCGGAGGAGCCGATGGCTCTGATTAGCAGCCTCGCTTCCGCAATTCTGCCCCAGGGCAGTTGTGGCTACAATAGTATCTTACAAACGCTGAGTGTGGAGTGAAAGAATAAGGCTAAAAATTGTAAGCGTCTTTGAGTGTCATGAAAAGCCCTTTGTAAGTAGTGTGCATTATTATTATTAGTAATAGGTCAGGGGTCTTTTGATGTCAACAAAACAAATTTTAATGAAGTCTAAATGAAGTCCTATGGTTCAGTCCTATGGTTCCTATGGTTCAATTATTAGGGATGGTAGCCGCTGAATCCTGTGGTTCAGCCTGATCTGAACCTCTTGCTGTCCGTCTGGAAGCAGTTGGTCTCCTTCTTGCGCTTCAGACCGCGGGAAACATTCCCTACCTTGCGCTGGAAAAGCAAAGCAAGGTAATCAACCTCATCCTCCATAGAGGGACGCAGTGTCAGCTTCTTTAGCTCCGATGCCAGTTTGTTCATTTCCTCATCCGGTGGACAGAGGACAGGAAAGACATTTGAGCTGCTGTGAGGTGCCTGGAGGATGGAGTTGGAGCAGCGCTCAGTCTTCCTGTTGGCCTGTTCAAGAACACAAGACATTAGGATCTGTACGTCTTTACAGAATGTACAGTCAACAAGTAAATGATCCCTGCTATTTATATGAAACCATCCTTAGAATGTACCTTTCTTCCAGTAGCAGAAGATCCAAGACCCACAATGTAGCCAGCTGTCATTGACAGTCGTGCCAGCTGGGCAGCTAGGTCCTTCCCATCTACAACCACAACATTCACAAAAGGGTGATTTAACTTTCACAGCAAAAGGACCAAATGTGGAGAACTTCTACCAGATCTAAACACAAGCTGATGGCTTGACTGTTTCATTCTCACCGCAGTTCTGAGGGGCTCGTCTGAGCTTGGTAAAGGAGGAGGAGGTTCCTGATATCTCAGTCCTCATTACCAGATGGTTTCTTTTATTATCAGACACTGGAATAGTAAGGGGATAGGTGTTGGACTTTGTCAGTACTGAGCCAGTTGAACTTCCCAGACAAGTATCACATGATGTTGATCATTTTTCAAGCATTATAAAAAGAGTTTGCTGCTTACTTTGAGGTGGTGATGTCTCCTTGATACACTATACTCTCACTTTACTTCGATTCACTTAAACCTACACAGGTTGGGCAAAATTTCACAAGCATTAAGTCTTTTGAAATATATGGATATGAAACTTAACATTAAAAAGATAAAACATACAATAGAAGAGCCCTTTCATTCTTACTTTAGGTCTTTAGGTCTTCGTGTCCGTTTGCAATGTGTTGAAAATCTCACTGCAGGTGATTTGATGTCATAAAGACAATTCCATTCAAGATTCCTTTTTTTAATTTTGTATTTAGAAATTCTAGAATCCAACCCCATCCCTTGAAACAGCAGGTCAAACAACAACAACAACAACAACATGAACATGATAACTTTATTACACAGCCAATGCAAGTCCTACTGTATATTTCTTTAAACAGATGTTTAAAAGATCACTGCAACAATTCTTTCCAAATTAATTATTGGCAAAATTAATAAAAATACTTCAAATACTGGATCCATATACATATTGTGTGAGAATTATACCCATAATGACAATGTTGCTACAACTGTATATCTTGATCAATCACTAACATATAATTCAATACTAATCACACCATTTATTGAAATCACTTTAACACATATCCAGATAAGTAGTACATTTGGGACTATAAAGGCCTGAGTTGCTGATGTCAAAGATCAAAATAACTAGAGTGTATTATTCCATGCAACTGTGTACAACCAGTGATGTCAAAGGTCAAAATAGCCAGGATTGTATTATCTCATGCAATCTTGTATGTGGAAGTGAAAAGCAGCGACCTAAGACCTTACTTACTAGTTAACTGCATTTGCGCATCACATATGATTTAAACATTGATGGAATGAAAATGTTTTCTATTAACATAAACAAATTCATCCTGTGATGGCGCTTTTATAGCAATGTGTGTGCAGTCAATATCTCCGATAACTTTAGGGAAACTGCAAATTGCGCTTTAATGTTGGCTTGTTCAACAGCATTATATGGGAATTTGATGTACCTGGATGACATTCGGATGATTCTGTCCCACACAGCTGGGATAGCTCGGCTCAGGGCTGACTGGCACACTCCGGACTCCACTCCTGTTGCCAGGAACCCCAGCAGCACCTGTGTGGGCACAGACAGGGGCAGACTGGGACCAAAAATCAGCCCTGGCATTTTGGACCAGACCGGCCCACAACATTTAGTCAGTCTTTTAGATGCAACTGTGCAAGTCTTTAAAACAACATACCTTGAGCCATGCAATGACTTAACAGGAATCAGTGAGGGTGGACACATGAAATACTTCCAAACTTGTCATTTATTAACAGTATAAAAATACACTGCATCACAGTAATGAACAAAATTATGTTATTTAAAAAAAGTTTTATTTTCTTTCATTGTAGGCTAATTTAAATGGTCTCTAGCCAAGCTACATAAAACAGCCACATTTTCCAGGCCTAAATAGGAGCTTACCCAAGGACTACTAGTTGAACAAAGAAATGAGTGTGCTAACTCTTCACTTTTCACTCACATTTTTGGTGTGTGTGGCTTTAAATATGCCTAGGCTAGAATTACTGGAATTTACAGACCTGCTGCATTCACATAACATAGACAAAATGATATAATTTCATAAGTGAGATATTTTCTCAAAAAAGTCAGCGGAAATGCAATAGTGAAATAACATGCCAGTTGTAAATTCGTAACTCCGGTTCTGAAGCACCCACAAACTCGTGTGAGGTCTCTCTGTAAAGGCCTGGACCTTGGGAACAATATCCGAGGGGGCACGAGTCTCCCACCCGCGCGCAACGGGCCACGGCGCAGCCTCAACCGGGGGTCGCCCAGAACGAAATACAGAGAGCACGCGGCCAGAAGTGCATGAATTCAATGAAGAAACACTACTATAAGAACAGAAAAAGTGCTTCCCCCTTATATATGCCTGTCTAGAAGCGGCCATGCTCCTCACTTTCAAGAAAAGGGTCAGAACCCACTTAGTCGGCGAATTTAATGGCACTTAGAATATTTGTTGTTGTTGTTGTAACACTGGCCTTGGTAACCGAAATCGGCTTATGAGCCAGTTATTGTTTGCAAGTAAATCCTCGCGTTCCCTAAAAACTCGCACACATCGGATTGCACCATTTGCAACGTCCTCAAACAACGCTAACGCTGCCATTGTTAATCCAATTTTATTTATCACATTGTGCATGCGTTTATATTCACCTATATGATTACAAACGCCTGGGTGTGTAAATTGTTCATAACGGTGTCTCTGATGTGCACATCACTCTGATGACTGTTTTCACATTATTAACAGTTTCCCAGCATCACCTCTAAGTGTCGCCAAAGGAACAATAGCTGTAGAAACGTGCGTACGACAGCTATGAAGTTGGCGTGGGGCACCGCACATTTCCACGGTCATTTCACGTTTGATACATCTGAACGTGAGCGTGGGAAAGGACGCACGCCACGTTTCTGTGCGTACGCAACCTTTGTACGTGAGGCCCCAGATTATTCTTATTATTATTCTTATCTTATTATTCTTATTATACATCAGCGACACCGTTATGAACAATTTACACACCCAGGCGTTTGTAATCATATAGGTGAATATAAAAGCATGCGCAATGTGATGAATATGAATACAGATTGTATTAACAATGGCAGCGTTCGCGTTGTTTGAGGACCTTGCAAGTGGTGCAATCCGACGTGAGCGAGATTTTAGGGAAGGCGAGGATTTACTTGCAAACAATAACTGGCTCATAAGACGATATCGGTTACCAAGGCCAGTGTTACTGGAGTACGCAATTAGCAGCGATAGCCGGTTTCCCTCAGGTTATCGGAGATATTGACTGCACACACATTGCTATAAAAGCGCCATCACTGGATGAATTTGTTTATGTTAATAGAAAACATTTTAATTCCATTAATGTTCAAATCATATGTGATGCGCAAATGCAGTTAACTAAAATCGTGGCAAGGTGGCCTGGTTCAAAGCATGAGTCATTCATTCTAACTAACAGCATGGTTGGGAACAGGCTGTAGACTGAGAGGGAGAGAGGCTGGCTCAGGCTGTAGGCTGAGAGAGAGAGACAGACAGACAGATACAGAGCAAGACAGAGAGAGAGAGAGAAAGATAAAGACAGAGAGAGAGAGAGAGAGCAAGACAGAGAGAAACAGAGAGAAATAGAGACAGAGAGACAGACAGAGAGAGACAGGGAGACACAGAGAGAGAGACAGGGAGAGACAGACAGAGACAGAGCGAGAGAGAGAGAGACCGAGAGACAGAGAGAGAGAGAGACACGGAGAGAGAGAGAGAGATCTAGAAGTCAGAGATGGCAAGAAACAAAGAAACAGAGAGAGAGACAGAGAGAGAGACAGACAGACAGAGACAGAGCAAGACAGAGAGAGAGAGAGAGAAAGATAAAGACAGAGAGAGAGACAGACAGAGACAGAGATGGGGAGACAAGAGGGTCAAAAGGCTACAGAACGGAAACACCTGAGATGTACATGAAAACCAAAGTCTAAAACGTGTGTAATTATTAACAAACATAACCAGAACCAAACAAATACAATAATAGAAAATAAATCAAATTTATGCAGGATTTAACTAATAAATAATTAACTCTGTTACACAGACAGTTGCAACATGCCATTTATGCAGGTGCTGGAAGCCCTGTTTAAAGCTATGGATGACGCAAGTTTCAAGCTATGAATAAGGCTGCTACACTCAAATTATCAAAAGTTAGAATTCGTATTTGTTAAGGTGAGGCTATACCGTACTTGCACAAGTGCAAGTTGCACAAGTGGAAGTGGGGTTCAGGGTATGATGGGTGCTCAGCCAGCCTCCACATCCCAGCACCACCAGGCCGGACACGGCTAGGAGGGTCTGCATTCGCCTCCTTCGCTCCATCCTCCATGATCGGAGGAGCCGATGGCTCTGATTAGCAGCCTCGCTTCCGCAATTCTGCCCCAGGGCAGTTGTGGCTACAATAGTATCTTACAAACGCTGAGTGTGGAGTGAAAGAATAAGGCTAAAAATTGTAAGCGTCTTTGAGTGTCATGAAAAGCCCTTTGTAAGTAGTGTGCATTATTATTATTAGTAATAGGTCAGGGGTCTTTTGATGTCAACAAAACAAATTTTAATGAAGTCTAAATGAAGTCCTATGGTTCAGTCCTATGGTTCCTATGGTTCAATTATTAGGGATGGTAGCCGCTGAATCCTGTGGTTCAGCCTGATCTGAACCTCTTGCTGTCCGTCTGGAAGCAGTTGGTCTCCTTCTTGCGCTTCAGACCGCGGGAAACATTCCCTACCTTGCGCTGGAAAAGCAAAGCAAGGTAATCAACCTCATCCTCCATAGAGGGACGCAGTGTCAGCTTCTTTAGCTCCGATGCCAGTTTGTTCATTTCCTCATCCGGTGGACAGAGGACAGGAAAGACATTTGAGCTGCTGTGAGGTGCCTGGAGGATGGAGTTGGAGCAGCGCTCAGTCTTCCTGTTGGCCTGTTCAAGAACACAAGACATTAGGATCTGTACGTCTTTACAGAATGTACAGTCAACAAGTAAATGATCCCTGCTATTTATATGAAACCATCCTTAGAATGTACCTTTCTTCCAGTAGCAGAAGATCCAAGACCCACAATGTAGCCAGCTGTCATTGACAGTCGTGCCAGCTGGGCAGCTAGGTCCTTCCCATCTACAACCACAACATTCACAAAAGGGTGATTTAACTTTCACAGCAAAAGGACCAAATGTGGAGAACTTCTACCAGATCTAAACACAAGCTGATGGCTTGACTGTTTCATTCTCACCGCAGTTCTGAGGGGCTCGTCTGAGCTTGGTAAAGGAGGAGGAGGTTCCTGATATCTCAGTCCTCATTACCAGATGGTTTCTTTTATTATCAGACACTGGAATAGTAAGGGGATAGGTGTTGGACTTTGTCAGTACTGAGCCAGTTGAACTTCCCAGACAAGTATCACATGATGTTGATCATTTTTCAAGCATTATAAAAAGAGTTTGCTGCTTACTTTGAGGTGGTGATGTCTCCTTGATACACTATACTCTCACTTTACTTCGATTCACTTAAACCTACACAGGTTGGGCAAAATTTCACAAGCATTAAGTCTTTTGAAATATATGGATATGAAACTTAACATTAAAAAGATAAAACATACAATAGAAGAGCCCTTTCATTCTTACTTTAGGTCTTTAGGTCTTCGTGTCCGTTTGCAATGTGTTGAAAATCTCACTGCAGGTGATTTGATGTCATAAAGACAATTCCATTCAAGATTCCTTTTTTTAATTTTGTATTTAGAAATTCTAGAATCCAACCCCATCCCTTGAAACAGCAGGTCAAACAACAACAACAACAACAACATGAACATGATAACTTTATTACACAGCCAATGCAAGTCCTACTGTATATTTCTTTAAACAGATGTTTAAAAGATCACTGCAACAATTCTTTCCAAATTAATTATTGGCAAAATTAATAAAAATACTTCAAATACTGGATCCATATACATATTGTGTGAGAATTATACCCATAATGACAATGTTGCTACAACTGTATATCTTGATCAATCACTAACATATAATTCAATACTAATCACACCATTTATTGAAATCACTTTAACACATATCCAGATAAGTAGTACATTTGGGACTATAAAGGCCTGAGTTGCTGATGTCAAAGATCAAAATAACTAGAGTGTATTATTCCATGCAACTGTGTACAACCAGTGATGTCAAAGGTCAAAATAGCCAGGATTGTATTATCTCATGCAATCTTGTATGTGGAAGTGAAAAGCAGCGACCTAAGACCTTACTTACTAGTTAACTGCATTTGCGCATCACATATGATTTAAACATTGATGGAATGAAAATGTTTTCTATTAACATAAACAAATTCATCCTGTGATGGCGCTTTTATAGCAATGTGTGTGCAGTCAATATCTCCGATAACTTTAGGGAAACTGCAAATTGCGCTTTAATGTTGGCTTGTTCAACAGCATTATATGGGAATTTGATGTACCTGGATGACATTCGGATGATTCTGTCCCACACAGCTGGGATAGCTCGGCTCAGGGCTGACTGGCACACTCCGGACTCCACTCCTGTTGCCAGGAACCCCAGCAGCACCTGTGTGGGCACAGACAGGGGCAGACTGGGACCAAAAATCAGCCCTGGCATTTTGGACCAGACCGGCCCACAACATTTAGTCAGTCTTTTAGATGCAACTGTGCAAGTCTTTAAAACAACATACCTTGAGCCATGCAATGACTTAACAGGAATCAGTGAGGGTGGACACATGAAATACTTCCAAACTTGTCATTTATTAACAGTATAAAAATACACTGCATCACAGTAATGAACAAAATTATGTTATTTAAAAAAAGTTTTATTTTCTTTCATTGTAGGCTAATTTAAATGGTCTCTAGCCAAGCTACATAAAACAGCCACATTTTCCAGGCCTAAATAGGAGCTTACCCAAGGACTACTAGTTGAACAAAGAAATGAGTGTGCTAACTCTTCACTTTTCACTCACATTTTTGGTGTGTGTGGCTTTAAATATGCCTAGGCTAGAATTACTGGAATTTACAGACCTGCTGCATTCACATAACATAGACAAAATGATATAATTTCATAAGTGAGATATTTTCTCAAAAAAGTCAGCGGAAATGCAATAGTGAAATAACATGCCAGTTGTAAATTCGTAACTCCGGTTCTGAAGCACCCACAAACTCGTGTGAGGTCTCTCTGTAAAGGCCTGGACCTTGGGAACAATATCCGAGGGGGCACGAGTCTCCCACCCGCGCGCAACGGGCCACGGCGCAGCCTCAACCGGGGGTCGCCCAGAACGAAATACAGAGAGCACGCGGCCAGAAGTGCATGAATTCAATGAAGAAACACTACTATAAGAACAGAAAAAGTGCTTCCCCCTTATATATGCCTGTCTAGAAGCGGCCATGCTCCTCACTTTCAAGAAAAGGGTCAGAACCCACTTAGTCGGCGAATTTAATGGCACTTAGAATATTTTTTGTTGTTGTTGTAACACTGGCCTTGGTAACCGAAATCGGCTTATGAGCCAGTTATTGTTTGCAAGTAAATCCTCGCGTTCCCTAAAAACTCGCACACATCGGATTGCACCATTTGCAACGTCCTCAAACAACGCTAACGCTGCCATTGTTAATCCAATTTTATTTATCACATTGTGCATGCGTTTATATTCACCTATATGATTACAAACGCCTGGGTGTGTAAATTGTTCATAACGGTGTCTCTGATGTGCACATCACTCTGATGACTGTTTTCACATTATTAACAGTTTCCCAGCATCACCTCTAAGTGTCGCCAAAGGAACAATAGCTGTAGAAACGTGCGTACGACAGCTATGAAGTTGGCGTGGGGCACCGCACATTTCCACGGTCATTTCACGTTTGATACATCTGAACGTGAGCGTGGGAAAGGACGCACGCCACATTTCTGTGCGTACGCAACCTTTGTACGTGAGGCCCCAGATTATTCTTATTATTATTCTTATCTTATTATTCTTATTATACATCAGCGACACCGTTATGAACAATTTACACACCCAGGCGTTTGTAATCATATAGGTGAATATAAAAGCATGCGCAATGTGATGAATATGAATACAGATTGTATTAACAATGGCAGCGTTCGCGTTGTTTGAGGACCTTGCAAGTGGTGCAATCCGACGTGAGCGAGATTTTAGGGAAGGCGAGGATTTACTTGCAAACAATAACTGGCTCATAAGACGATATCGGTTACCAAGGCCAGTGTTACTGGAGTACGCAATTAGCAGCGATAGCCGGTTTCCCTCAGGTTATCGGAGATATTGACTGCACACACATTGCTATAAAAGCGCCATCACTGGATGAATTTGTTTATGTTAATAAAAAACATTTTAATTCCATTAATGTTCAAATCATATGTGATGCGCAAATGCAGTTAACTAAAATCGTGGCAAGGTGGCCTGGTTCAAAGCATGAGTCATTCATTCTAACTAACAGCATGGTTGGGAACAGGCTGTAGACTGAGAGGGAGAGAGGCTGGCTCAGGCTGTAGGCTGAGAGAGAGAGACAGACAGACAGATACAGAGCAAGACAGAGAGAGAGAGAGAAAGATAAAGACAGAGAGAGAGAGAGAGAGCAAGACAGAGAGAAACAGAGAGAAATAGAGACAGAGAGACAGACAGAGAGAGACAGGGAGACACAGAGAGAGAGACAGGGAGAGACAGACAGAGACAGAGCGAGAGAGAGAGAGACCGAGAGACAGAGAGAGAGAGAGACACGGAGAGAGAGAGAGAGATCTAGAAGTCAGAGATGGCAAGAAACAAAGAAACAGAGAGAGAGACAGAGAGAGAGACAGACAGACAGAGACAGAGCAAGACAGAGAGAGAGAGAGAGAAAGATAAAGACAGAGAGAGAGACAGACAGAGACAGAGATGGGGAGACAAGAGGGTCAAAAGGCTACAGAACGGAAACACCTGAGATGTACATGAAAACCAAAGTCTAAAACGTGTGTAATTATTAACAAACATAACCAGAACCAAACAAATACAATAATAGAAAATAAATCAAATTTATGCAGGATTTAACTAATAAATAATTAACTCTGTTACACAGACAGTTGCAACATGCCATTTATGCAGGTGCTGGAAGCCCTGTTTAAAGCTATGGATGACGCAAGTTTCAAGCTATGAATAAGGCTGCTACACTCAAATTATCAAAAGTTAGAATTCGTATTTGTTAAGGTGAGGCTATACCGTACTTGCACAAGTGCAAGTTGCACAAGTGGAAGTGGGGTTCAGGGTATGATGGGTGCTCAGCCAGCCTCCACATCCCAGCACCACCAGGCCGGACACGGCTAGGAGGGTCTGCATTCGCCTCCTTCGCTCCATCCTCCATGATCGGAGGAGCCGATGGCTCTGATTAGCAGCCTCGCTTCCGCAATTCTGCCCCAGGGCAGTTGTGGCTACAATAGTATCTTACAAACGCTGAGTGTGGAGTGAAAGAATAAGGCTAAAAATTGTAAGCGTCTTTGAGTGTCATGAAAAGCCCTTTGTAAGTAGTGTGCATTATTATTATTAGTAATAGGTCAGGGGTCTTTTGATGTCAACAAAACAAATTTTAATGAAGTCTAAATGAAGTCCTATGGTTCAGTCCTATGGTTCCTATGGTTCAATTATTAGGGATGGTAGCCGCTGAATCCTGTGGTTCAGCCTGATCTGAACCTCTTGCTGTCCGTCTGGAAGCAGTTGGTCTCCTTCTTGCGCTTCAGACCGCGGGAAACATTCCCTACCTTGCGCTGGAAAAGCAAAGCAAGGTAATCAACCTCATCCTCCATAGAGGGACGCAGTGTCAGCTTCTTTAGCTCCGATGCCAGTTTGTGCATTTCCTCATCCGGTGGACAGAGGACAGGAAAGACATTTGAGCTGCTGTGAGGTGCCTGGAGGATGGAGTTGGAGCAGCGCTCAGTCTTCCTGTTGGCCTGTTCAAGAACACAAGACATTAGGATCTGTACGTCTTTACAGAATGTACAGTCAACAAGTAAATGATCCCTGCTATTTATATGAAACCATCCTTAGAATGTACCTTTCTTCCAGTAGCAGAAGATCCAAGACCCACAATGTAGCCAGCTGTCATTGACAGTCGTGCCAGCTGGGCAGCTAGGTCCTTCCCATCTACAACCACAACATTCACAAAAGGGTGATTTAACTTTCACAGCAAAAGGACCAAATGTGGAGAACTTCTACCAGATCTAAACACAAGCTGATGGCTTGACTGTTTCATTCTCACCGCAGTTCTGAGGGGCTCGTCTGAGCTTGGTAAAGGAGGAGGAGGTTCCTGATATCTCAGTCCTCATTACCAGATGGTTTCTTTTATTATCAGACACTGGAATAGTAAGGGGATAGGTGTTGGACTTTGTCAGTACTGAGCCAGTTGAACTTCCCAGACAAGTATCACATGATGTTGATCATTTTTCAAGCATTATAAAAAGAGTTTGCTGCTTACTTTGAGGTGGTGATGTCTCCTTGATACACTATACTCTCACTTTACTTCGATTCACTTAAACCTACACAGGTTGGGCAAAATTTCACAAGCATTAAGTCTTTTGAAATATATGGATATGAAACTTAACATTAAAAAGATAAAACATACAATAGAAGAGCCCTTTCATTCTTACTTTAGGTCTTTAGGTCTTCGTGTCCGTTTGCAATGTGTTGAAAATCTCACTGCAGGTGATTTGATGTCATAAAGACAATTCCATTCAAGATTCCTTTTTTTAATTTTGTATTTAGAAATTCTAGAATCCAACCCCATCCCTTGAAACAGCAGGTCAAACAACAACAACAACAACAACATGAACATGATAACTTTATTACACAGCCAATGCAAGTCCTACTGTATATTTCTTTAAACAGATGTTTAAAAGATCACTGCAACAATTCTTTCCAAATTAATTATCGGCAAAATTAATAAAAATACTTCAAATACTGGATCCATATACATATTGTGTGAGAATTATACCCATAATGACAATGTTGCTACAACTGTATATCTTGATCAATCACTAACATATAATTCAATACTAATCACACCATTTATTGAAATCACTTTAACACATATCCAGATAAGTAGTACATTTGGGACTATAAAGGCCTGAGTTGCTGATGTCAAAGATCAAAATAACTAGAGTGTATTATTCCATGCAACTGTGTACAACCAGTGATGTCAAAGGTCAAAATAGCCAGGATTGTATTATCTCATGCAATCTTGTATGTGGAAGTGAAAAGCAGCGACCTAAGACCTTACTTACTAGTTAACTGCATTTGCGCATCACATATGATTTAAACATTGATGGAATGAAAATGTTTTCTATTAACATAAACAAATTCATCCTGTGATGGCGCTTTTATAGCAATGTGTGTGCAGTCAATATCTCCGATAACTTTAGGGAAACTGCAAATTGCGCTTTAATGTTGGCTTGTTCAACAGCATTATATGGGAATTTGATGTACCTGGATGACATTCGGATGATTCTGTCCCACACAGCTGGGATAGCTCGGCTCAGGGCTGACTGGCACACTCCGGACTCCACTCCTGTTGCCAGGAACCCCAGCAGCACCTGTGTGGGCACAGACAGGGGCAGACTGGGACAAAAAATCAGCCCTGGCATTTTGGACCAGACCGGCCCACAACATTTAGTCAGTCTTTTAGATGCAACTGTGCAAGTCTTTAAAACAACATACCTTGAGCCATGCAATGACTTAACAGGAATCAGTGAGGGTGGACACATGAAATACTTCCAAACTTGTCATTTATTAACAGTATAAAAATACACTACCTCACAGTAATGAACAAAATTATGTTATTTAAAAAAGTTTTATTTTCTTTCATTGTAGGCTAATTTAAATGGTCTCTAGCCAAGCTACATAAAACAGCCACATTTTCCAGGCCTAAATAGGAGCTTACCCAAGGACTACTAGTTGAACAAAGAAATGAGTGTGCTAACTCTTCACTTTTCACTCACATTTTTGGTGTGTGTGGCTTTAAATATGCCTAGGCTAGAATTACTGGAATTTACAGACCTGCTGCATTCACATAACATAGACAAAATGATATAATTTCATAAGTGAGATATTTTCTCAAAAAAGTCAGCGGAAATGCAATAGTGAAATAACATGCCAGTTGTAAATTCGTAACTCCGGTTCTGAAGCACCCACAAACTCGTGTGAGGTCTCTCTGTAAAGGCCTGGACCTTGGGAACAATATCCGAGGGGGCACGAGTCTCCCACCCGCGCGCAACGGGCCACGGCGCAGCCTCAACCGGGGGTCGCCCAGAACGAAATACAGAGAGCACGCGGCCAGAAGTGCATGAATTCAATGAAGAAACACTACTATAAGAACAGAAAAAGTGCTTCCCCCTTATATATGCCTGTCTAGAAGCGGCCATGCTCCTCACTTTCAAGAAAAGGGTCAGAACCCACTTAGTCGGCGAATTTAATGGCACTTAGAATATTTTTTGTTGTTGTTGTAACACTGGCCTTGGTAACCGAAATCGGCTTATGAGCCAGTTATTGTTTGCAAGTAAATCCTCGCGTTCCCTAAAAACTCGCACACATCGGATTGCACCATTTGCAACGTCCTCAAACAACGCTAACGCTGCCATTGTTAATCCAATTTTATTTATCACATTGTGCATGCGTTTATATTCACCTATATGATTACAAACGCCTGGGTGTGTAAATTGTTCATAACGGTGTCTCTGATGTGCACATCACTCTGATGACTGTTTTCACATTATTAACAGTTTCCCAGCATCACCTCTAAGTGTCGCCAAAGGAACAATAGCTGTAGAAACGTGCGTACGACAGCTATGAAGTTGGCGTGGGGCACCGCACATTTCCACGGTCATTTCACATTTGATACATCTGAACGTGAGCGTGGGAAAGGACGCACGCCACGTTTCTGTGCGTACGCAACCTTTGTACGTGAGGCCCCAGATTATTCTTATTATTATTCTTATCTTATTATTCTTATTATACATCAGCGACACCGTTATGAACAATTTACACACCCAGGCGTTTGTAATCATATAGGTGAATATAAAAGCATGCACAATGTGATGAATATGAATACAGATTGTATTAACAATGGCAGCGTTCGCGTTGTTTGAGGACCTTGCAAGTGGTGCAATCCGACGTGAGCGAGATTTTAGGGAAGGCGAGGATTTACTTGCAAACAATAACTGGCTCATAAGACGATATCGGTTACCAAGGCCAGTGTTACTGGAGTACGCAATTAGCAGCGATAGCCGGTTTCCCTCAGGTTATCGGAGATATTGACTGCACACACATTGCTATAAAAGCGCCATCACTGGATGAATTTGTTTATGTTAATAGAAAACATTTTAATTCCATTAATGTTCAAATCATATGTGATGCGCAAATGCAGTTAACTAAAATCGTGGCAAGGTGGCCTGGTTCAAAGCATGAGTCATTCATTCTAACTAACAGCATGGTTGGGAACAGGCTGTAGACTGAGAGGGAGAGAGGCTGGCTCAGGCTGTAGGCTGAGAGAGAGAGACAGACAGACAGATACAGAGCAAGACAGAGAGAGAGAGAGCAAGACAGAGAGAGAGAGAGAGAGCAAGACAGAGAGAAACAGAGAGAAATAGAGACAGAGAGACAGACAGAGAGAGACAGGGAGACACAGAGAGAGAGACAGGGAGAGACAGACAGAGACAGAGCGAGAGAGAGAGAGACCGAGAGACAGAGAGAGAGAGAGACACGGAGAGAGAGAGAGAGATCTAGAAGTCAGAGATGGCAAGAAACAAAGAAACAGAGAGAGAGACAGAGAGAGAGACAGACAGACAGAGACAGAGCAAGACAGAGAGAGAGAGAGAGAAAGATAAAGACAGAGAGAGAGACAGACAGAGACAGAGATGGGGAGACAAGAGGGTCAAAAGGCTACAGAACGGAAACACCTGAGATGTACATGAAAACCAAAGTCTAAAACGTGTGTAATTATTAACAAACATAACCAGAACCAAACAAATACAATAATAGAAAATAAATCAAATTTATGCAGGATTTAACTAATAAATAATTAACTCTGTTACACAGACAGTTGCAACATGCCATTTATGCAGGTGCTGGAAGCCCTGTTTAAAGCTATGGATGACGCAAGTTTCAAGCTATGAATAAGGCTGCTACACTCAAATTATCAAAAGTTAGAATTCGTATTTGTTAAGGTGAGGCTATACCGTACTTGCACAAGTGCAAGTTGCACAAGTGGAAGTGGGGTTCAGGGTATGATGGGTGCTCAGCCAGCCTCCACATCCCAGCACCACCAGGCCGGACACGGCTAGGAGGGTCTGCATTCGCCTCCTTCGCTCCATCCTCCATGATCGGAGGAGCCGATGGCTCTGATTAGCAGCCTCGCTTCCGCAATTCTGCCCCAGGGCAGTTGTGGCTACAATAATATCTTACAAACGCTGAGTGTGGAGTGAAAGAATAAGGCTAAAAATTGTAAGCGTCTTTGAGTGTCATGAAAAGCCCTTTGTAAGTAGTGTGCATTATTATTATTAGTAATAGGTCAGGGGTCTTTTGATGTCAACAAAACAAATTTTAATGAAGTCTAAATGAAGTCCTATGGTTCAGTCCTATGGTTCCTATGGTTCAATTATTAGGGATGGTAGCCGCTGAATCCTGTGGTTCAGCCTGATCTGAACCTCTTGCTGTCCGTCTGGAAGCAGTTGGTCTCCTTCTTGCGCTTCAGACCGCGGGAAACATTCCCTACCTTGCGCTGGAAAAGCAAAGCAAGGTAATCAACCTCATCCTCCATAGAGGGACGCAGTGTCAGCTTCTTTAGCTCCGATGCCAGTTTGTTCATTTCCTCATCCGGTGGACAGAGGACAGGAAAGACATTTGAGCTGCTGTGAGGTGCCTGGAGGATGGAGTTGGAGCAGCGCTCAGTCTTCCTGTTGGCCTGTTCAAGAACACAAGACATTAGGATCTGTACGTCTTTACAGAATGTACAGTCAACAAGTAAATGATCCCTGCTATTTATATGAAACCATCCTTAGAATGTACCTTTCTTCCAGTAGCAGAAGATCCAAGACCCACAATGTAGCCAGCTGTCATTGACAGTCGTGCCAGCTGGGCAGCTAGGTCCTTCCCATCTACAACCACAACATTCACAAAAGGGTGATTTAACTTTCACAGCAAAAGGACCAAATGTGGAGAACTTCTACCAGATCTAAACACAAGCTGATGGCTTGACTGTTTCATTCTCACCGCAGTTCTGAGGGGCTCGTCTGAGCTTGGTAAAGGAGGAGGAGGTTCCTGATATCTCAGTCCTCATTACCAGATGGTTTCTTTTATTATCAGACACTGGAATAGTAAGGGGATAGGTGTTGGACTTTGTCAGTACTGAGCCAGTTGAACTTCCCAGACAAGTATCACATGATGTTGATCATTTTTCAAGCATTATAAAAAGAGTTTGCTGCTTACTTTGAGGTGGTGATGTCTCCTTGATACACTATACTCTCACTTTACTTCGATTCACTTAAACCTACACAGGTTGGGCAAAATTTCACAAGCATTAAGTCTTTTGAAATATATGGATATGAAACTTAACATTAAAAAGATAAAACATACAATAGAAGAGCCCTTTCATTCTTACTTTAGGTCTTTAGGTCTTCGTGTCCGTTTGCAATGTGTTGAAAATCTCACTGCAGGTGATTTGATGTCATAAAGACAATTCCATTCAAGATTCCTTTTTTTAATTTTGTATTTAGAAATTCTAGAATCCAACCCCATCCCTTGAAACAGCAG
Organism: Neosalanx taihuensis; assembly: GCA_030340665.1. NCBI lineage: Eukaryota > Metazoa > Chordata > Actinopteri > Osmeriformes > Salangidae > Neosalanx > Neosalanx taihuensis. The sequence goes on from CM059306.1 coordinate 9,877,774, forward strand.
GTCAAACAACAACAACAACAACAACATGAACATGATAACTTTATTACACAGCCAATGCAAGTCCTACTGTATATTTCTTTAAACAGATGTTTAAAAGATCACTGCAACAATTCTTTCCAAATTAATTATTGGCAAAATTAATAAAAATACTTCAAATACTGGATCCATATACATATTGTGTGAGAATTATACCCATAATGACAATGTTGCTACAACTGTATATCTTGATCAATCACTAACATATAATTCAATACTAATCACACCATTTATTGAAATCACTTTAACACATATCCAGATAAGTAGTACATTTGGGACTATAAAGGCCTGAGTTGCTGATGTCAAAGATCAAAATAACTAGAGTGTATTATTCCATGCAACTGTGTACAACCAGTGATGTCAAAGGTCAAAATAGCCATGATTGTATTATCTCATGCAATCTTGTATGTGGAAGTGAAAAGCAGCGACCTAAGACCTTACTTACTAGTTAACTGCATTTGCGCATCACATATGATTTAAACATTGATGGAATGAAAATGTTTTCTATTAACATAAACAAATTCATCCTGTGATGGCGCTTTTATAGCAATGTGTGTGCAGTCAATATCTCCGATAACTTTAGGGAAACTGCAAATTGCGCTTTAATGTTGGCTTGTTCAACAGCATTATATGGGAATTTGATGTACCTGGATGACATTCGGATGATTCTGTCCCACACAGCTGGGATAGCTCGGCTCAGGGCTGACTGGCACACTCCGGACTCCACTCCTGTTGCCAGGAACCCCAGCAGCACCTGTGTGGGCACAGACAGGGGCAGACTGGGACCAAAAATCAGCCCTGGCATTTTGGACCAGACCGGCCCACAACATTTAGTCAGTCTTTTAGATGCAACTGTGCAAGTCTTTAAAACAACATACCTTGAGCCATGCAATGACTTAACAGGAATCAGTGAGGGTGGACACATGAAATACTTCCAAACTTGTCATTTATTAACAGTATAAAAATACACTGCATCACAGTAATGAACAAAATTATGTTATTTAAAAAAAGTTTTATTTTCTTTCATTGTAGGCTAATTTAAATGGTCTCTAGCCAAGCTACATAAAACAGCCACATTTTCCAGGCCTAAATAGGAGCTTACCCAAGGACTACTAGTTGAACAAAGAAATGAGTGTGCTAACTCTTCACTTTTCACTCACATTTTTGGTGTGTGTGGCTTTAAATATGCCTAGGCTAGAATTACTGGAATTTACAGACCTGCTGCATTCACATAACATAGACAAAATGATATAATTTCAAAAGTGAGATATTTTCTCAAAAAAGTCAGCGGAAATGCAATAGTGAAATAACATGCCAGTTGTAAATTCGTAACTCCGGTTCTGAAGCACCCACAAACTCGTGTGAGGTCTCTCTGTAAAGGCCTGGACCTTGGGAACAATATCCGAGGGGGCACGAGTCTCCCACCCGCGCGCAACGGGCCACGGCGCAGCCTCAACCGGGGGTCGCCCAGAACGAAATACAGAGAGCACGCGGCCAGAAGTGCATGAATTCAATGAAGAAACACTACTATAAGAACAGAAAAAGTGCTTCCCCCTTATATATGCCTGTCTAGAAGCGGCCATGCTCCTCACTTTCAAGAAAAGGGTCAGAACCCACTTAGTCGGCGAATTTAATGGCACTTAGAATATTTTTTGTTGTTGTTGTAACACTGGCCTTGGTAACCGAAATCGGCTTATGAGCCAGTTATTGTTTGCAAGTAAATCCTCGCGTTCCCTAAAAACTCGCACACATCGGATTGCACCATTTGCACCGTCCTCAAACAACGTTAACGCTGCCATTGTTAATCCAATTTTATTTATCACATTGTGCATGTGTTTATATTCACCTATATGATTACAAACGCCTGGGTGTGTAAATTGTTCATAACGGTGTCTCTGATGTGCACATCACTCTGATTACTGTTTTCACATTATTAACAGTTTCCCAGCATCACCTCTAAGTGTCGCCAAAGGAACAATAGCTGTAGAAACGTGCGTACGACAGCTATGAAGTTGGCGTGGGGCACCGCACATTTCCACGGTCATTTCACGTTTGATACATCTGAACGTGAGCGTGGGAAAGGACGCACGCCACGTTTCTGTGCGTACGCAACCTTTGTACGTGAGGCCCCAGATTATTCTTATTATTATTCTTATCTTATTATTCTTATTATACATCAGCGACACCGTTATGAACAATTTACACACCCAGGCGTTTGTAATCATATAGGTGAATATAAAAGCATGCGCAATGTGATGAATATGAATACAGATTGTATTAACAATGGCAGCGTTCGCGTTGTTTGAGGACCTTGCAAGTGGTGCAATCCGACGTGAGCGAGATTTTAGGGAAGGCGAGGATTTACTTGCAAACAATAACTGGCTCATAAGACGATATCGGTTACCAAGGCCAGTGTTACTGGAGTACGCAATTAGCAGCGATAGCCGGTTTCCCTCAGGTTATCGGAGATATTGACTGCACACACATTGCTATAAAAGCGCCATCACAGGATGAATTTGTTTATGTTAATAGAAAACATTTTAATTCCATTAATGTTCAAATCATATGTGATGCGCAAATTAGATAAACCTTTATTTGTCCCCCAGGGGGTGGAAATTGCAGGTCCAGGTCCTATTTACATTGATTTTAATATTTCAAAGGAGGCGTGGACAGGGAGTAGTTCGGCACTTCTGCATGTGCGCTCAATTCCACGTTGTGATGTACAAAAGAAACGTGCTTGGATCCATGCCTACGCACACTTTGATACATCTGAATTTATTTGTGCGTACGACAGTTTCTGGGTTTTGGCGTACGCTAAGTTTCAGTAGGAAATCCACACAAGTCTTTGTACACGAGGCCCCTGTTTATAATCGAATATGAAACCAACATCAGGGTATTTATGACCTCTGTAGGCAACTTATTTCACGCACGCCTGTATCTCCGTTGCCCAGGCAAAATGTCGTGCATGGGAAAAGGGACTTTGTTTAACTATGACTAAAGTGGCCAGTGATCACCAGTTAACATGTTATTTACAAAAGCTTCCTGATCACATGATTTACCAGCGGTAAATAAATAAATGTGACTTTGCAATGTATACATTTTACATGTCAATTAGACGTTACATTATATAATTGGTAATTTTTACCAATTCTAATGGGTAATTCTTTGTGATATAGATGTATTTATTCAAGTATCAAATCATTCAATTATTTATTGGGGCCAGGGTTTGCGTTGTTGAATATATGCTATTTTGCCATTCTGGTGTTAAAGAGTTAATTTGTAATTTAATCTTTGCTATCTTCTCAAACGTTGTTGTGAAATTATCGACTGACAAAGAATCAGCATACAAAGATAAAGGAGAGAGAGACAGAGCGAGAGAGAGAGAGACCGAGAGACACAGAGAGAGAGACACACAGAGAGAGAGAGAGAGAGAGAGAGAGAGAGAGAGAGAGAGAGATCTAGAAGTCAGAGATAGCAAGAAACAAAAAAACAGAGAGAGAGACAGAGACAGAGAGAGAGACAGACAGACAGAGACAGAGCAAGACAGAGAGCGAGAGAGAGAGAGAGAGAAAGATATAGACAGAGAGAGAGACAGAGACAGAGCAAGACAGAGAGAGAGAGAGATAGAGACAGAGAGAGAGACAGACAGACAGAGACAGAGCAAGACAGAGAGAGAGAGAGAGAGAGAGAGAGAAAGATATAGACAGAGAGAGAGACAGAGACAGAGCAAGACAGAGAGAGAGAGAGATAGAGACAGAGAGAGAGACAGATAGAGAGAGACAGAGAGAGAGAGAGAGAGAGAGAGACAGAAAGACAGAGAGAGAGAGAGAGAGAGAGGTCAAACCAATATAAACATTGTTGGAAACCCTGCCAGACCATGTGACAAGTATATACCTTGCCCTATCACACAATCCCCTCACCTTGTCTGGTCCACATTGAGGTGTTGAGAGTATTTGAGGGCTTCATCATACATTATTGACTGCCTAGTGCAGCTTTCGTGCTCAGAGCTTGAACTTAGCAGCAGCCATGTCCGGCCGCCTTGTGGGAACCTGGCAGGACATGTTTATTCATGATGTGGTAGCTTAGTGTGTCCAATCGAAACGCAGGAAGGGGACTAGAGCGTGCATATTCATGAGTGACACTCGTAACCACGCCCTCCAAACTCGTGAAATTCTCTGAAGGGGATGTGTGTGTGTGTGTGTGTGTGTGCAGGGTTTCAGTGAGTGAGTGTGTGTGTGTGTTGTGGAGGCTTTCAGGAGCTCCTGTGTTCTCAGGGGCAGTCTGTAGGGCTGGGTTACACCTCTCTCATTTCATACACCCCTCCATCCGTCCCTCCGCACACTTCTCCTGGGTGGATTTTTCAGGGCCGTGCACACAGCCCCCATCCCCCCTTTCTGATACCTCTTCCCATACCGCTGTCCACTGGCTAGGCGCAAGGGCAGAAGAGGAGAAAGGGAGTAGAGAGAGAGGAGAGAGAAGAGAGGATTTTACTGCTGTGGAGAGAGGGAGAGGGATCATGGCTGGTCTCTTGGCGGTGTTGAAGTGCTGGGTCCTGCTGCAGACTGTGTGCCTGGCTCTGGCCCAAGTGGTGAGTTGACCAGGGGGGGCTTGGGATCCCAGGTACCCAGGCAGAGATTGCCTCTAGCTCGGGTAAAGTGAGGGGAAAAGTTCCCAGGACAGAGGTTTGGACTGGGGGTGTCCAAGGAATTTTCTGGCAACTACCTGAATTGTGATGTTGTGGTAGTTTGAAGTTTGAAGAAGCCAAAAGGTGACTGATTTGGACACAGGATGATAGTAATGATACCATATGCTTGTTTTATTTCTGTGTTTGATCTAGTTGGATGTATACATGTTCGCCTTGTGGTCTGTGTGGAATGTGTATGGGGTTCCATAAGATTCAACGTTGTATAAGCGATTCACCTGCATTGTCTGCCGACTATGACTACACAACACATGGACTATGGATGAAGGATCATTCGATATTCTGGATGACATTTCCAGCTTGCTTAAAGCTTTCTATTTTTGAGGAAAATGGGGAAAACCAAGAAACAGTTTTCATGAGGAAAGGAGAAAGTGGCCATTCACTTCTTTGACACACACAGACACACACACACACACACACACACACACACACACGCACACCGACACAGTCTTGTTACTGCGAAGCCCCCTATTCAAACACACACAGAATGTTTGGCCTGAAGTCCGTCTCCACCACATCACACCTCCATGGCATCCAGCAGAGAGTGTTTATCAAACGTCACACCCAAGGATGGACTTAATGGTGGAATTTTCAAGAACAAGCTGATCCATCTTCGCGGAGTGGATTTTCAAATTCTGGAAGGATTATGGCCGAATGTGGGGAAGGGTTTGGTAAACAGCCCTGGTCTGAAGCCCCCACCCCTACCTCCACCCCCCCACCACCACCCACCCCCACCCCAAACCACCTCCAGTACCCTCCCCCCTTCCTTCTCCACCTGTGAACCAAACTTTTATTTTCCTTCAGCTTGCTGTGCCACTAATATTCAGCCCGTTTGTGGAGTCAGGAGTAGGACCCACCGGCTTCCTCCCTTCTGATGCAAAGCTGAACTTTGTTGCATTCTTTGTACATCCTGGTCAAGCAGAGACCAGAGGTGTTCTGTATAAGTGGGGATTGGGGTGTTTGAAGTTTATGCAAAGCACACTGCAGTTAGAATTGTTATCTACTTTTCACACTTCTATGGTTTACTGCGTCTAAATAATATTCAAACATGTATTTTTTCTTTGCAATAAGTTGGTCAATTTCACTCTAGCATATATAACTTGCTGTTATTTAAACACAATCCCATCCAAACATTTTGATAATTTGATAATAATAACAGAATTGCATGGATATGGTAATATACCATGAGGGATTTCAAGAAGTTAGTTCTGATTCACATCAGTCTAACCTTTCCATCATATTTTCATTTCTTTCAGAGAGGTCCACCTGGACCTCAGGGCCAGGCAGGCCCGCCCGGCCCCTCCGGTACTCCAGGGTCCGATGGCATTGATGTGAGTATCCACGCTGCTGCGAGCAACCCCTAACAGGTTGTCACAAAGACCGTCATTGTGAAGGGGGAAATACCGATGGAGAGATCTGCTGCAGTACGGCTGCAGAACCACCTGAGAGCGCTCTGAATGAAAACACGACTTCACAAAAGGGCACTGTTCACTGCATAGAACGAGGGCTTTGAGACGTTTTTTTTTCTCTGCCTGCATCTCAAGGAGGGTTTGGGCTAATGTCACAGTAACGTGATACATTTGAGGTATTCTTAGCCTAAACGAAGACAGATTCTAGAAACACGGAGATAATTGACAAACGCAGTGAAATAAAGTATCTGAAGCGCTCTTACTTTTTTGGGGCTAGAGCTATAATTATTATGATTATTTGACTTAGCTGACATTTTCGTGCTGATTTAAATATAAAATGCGTAAAATTCCTGCCAATCTACGTACATAATTAACTTACAATGGATATATGTCTATATCGTCACTGAATTTGAGATCATATTGATCGTCTCCATTTGAACATTTTAGGTGTGGGCTGGGTAGTGGGACTACCAGTAAAGTATTCTGGGTGGAGTCAGTATGAAGGCCTAGTTTGCATGCGTACCAATTCAAGCAGTCTTTCCCTCCTATATGGCCTAGTGCACTGACCAGATCTAAAGGAAGACTGGATGGGTGTAAACAACAATCGCTTTGGATAAAAGCGTCTGCTAAATGAATAAATAAAATAATAAACAATAAATGGATCTAGACTCTAAGACTCTACTCATATGGATGACTAGTGTGTAAACAGTTAAGGAAAAACGAAACCTCACTTCTTCCTCTAACGGTCACCTGCTCTTGTGCCAACCTTGTGTTGTAATGTGAGGAACCGTTCACAGCAAAGTCACTAAACAAGGGGAATGATTAGGATGTGTTTATGTTCAGAGATCTTTGGTGGACGAACAGTTGAACATTGCTACAATCTGTGTGACCACTGGGTCTGTGTGCCTACTCAGACCAAGGTATTGACATATTTGATGCTAATGAACAACACTCTCTTTTTCTCCACCTCTTCTGTCTTTCTTAAGGGGGAAAAAGGACCTCCTGGGCCTCCCGGTCTCAGAGTAAGTTCTATCATCTGTGTGTGCGTGTGTGTGTGATAGATTGCACACGTGTGTGTGGGTGTCTAATGTGTCTGTGTGTGTTACAGGGGGCTAAGGGGGAACCAGGTGAGCCAGGTGCAGATGGACCTCCTGGGGAAAACGGCATCAACGTGAGTCATCCTCTCTGGTCCACGCATGTCATCACCTGGTCTACAAATATTTATCCAGGAAGTACACACCTAGTACCAGACACAAACCAGAAGTACACACCTAGTACCAGACACAAACCAGAAGTACACACCCAGTACCAGACACAAACCAGAAGTACACACCCAGTACCAGACACAAACCAGAAGTACACACCCAGTACCAGACACAAACCAGAAGTACACACCCAGTACTAGACACAAACCAGAAGTACACACCTAGTACTAGACACAAACCAGAAGTACACACCTAGTACCAGACACAAACCAGTAGTAAACACCCAGTACTAGACACAAACCAGAAGTACACACCCAGTACTAGACACAAACCAGAAGTACACACCCAGTACCAGACACAAACCAGAAGTACACACCTAGTACTAGACACAAACCAGAAGTACACACCTAGTACTAGACACAAACCAGAAGTACACACCTAGTACCAGAAACAAACCAGAAGTACACACCCAGTACTAGACACAAACCAGAAGTACACACCTAGTACCAGAAACAAACCAGACACCATATCCATCATCACTTGGATCTCAGGTGAAAGTTGTTTATATCTTCAATGACTTGACTTGAGTTGAATCCATGTACTGGTTCTGTCGTGAACCAGGAAGTGACCACAGTTCAGTTCACACAGTCACATGCTACCAGAAACAAAAACATTCTCCTGGGTTTTGGCTCGTAATCCCCTCTGGAATCTCCATAGCCTCTTAATCTCCAGGAAGTGTCAACCTTGATCAAGAGTTGGTTCTGTCGGGATGAAGGAAATTCAGGTCAGGTGGAGTAGTAGCTTAGTAAAGCAATGCCTTAACAGCCTCTCTCTCTCTCTCTCTCTCTCTCTCTCTCTCTCTCTCTCCCTCTCTCTCTCCCTCCAGGGTTTGATTGGCGCAAAGGGAGACAGAGGGCCTATTGGTAGCCCTGGACCCAAGGCAAGAATCTCTCTCTCTTTTTCCTAACTTGCCAACCTGGACTGTGAAAATATCATCTGTGTGAAAGAACACACACATTTACATACTGTAACACAAAAATGGTTCAAGGAAATTGATTGTTTGTTATTGTGCTGTGCAGGGTCAGCCTGGACCTGTTGGTGAGCCTGGACTTCCTGTAAGTACACCTGAAGCAGCATCACTTCAAACCACGCACCGCAAACCAGAACCTCATCAGAGGAGGGCTCTTTAAGACTCAGTTACCCACAATCCACTCTGGGTGGTGCTATTGGTCCACAGGAAATGCACAGCGACCGTTCATGTTTACACGTTGATGTCAGACGGTGACATGCATGGATGCAACAACAGTGAATGAATTAGTTCCTTTGTATAAATGCAATTTCCCAGACGCATGTTTACAATTTAATCATGCTGACAGATTAAACACACACTACTAGTTTCCTCATGACAGGGAATGACAGGGCCAGTCCCACTCTATCTGGTGTCATGGCTGTGCGGTTCTGTTCTCTATTGAATTACCGTTGCCGAAAGGCTAATTATTTTTCTTGATTTGATAATTGAAACATTGATGGCGTTTAACCCCTTAATCCCTCCTCCGTATCCCCTCTCTCTCTACTTCCTCCCTATAGGGACCTGGCCTTCCTGGATTGGCTGTAAGTGGATTTTAAGTGCCTATCAAATGCATTGGTCAAGTAGTAAAGTATGTCTTTTGTAATACACGCAACCAATTACTCACTAAGTCTTTTAATTGCTCCAATGAGACTGTGAATATTAATGAGTCTCTCTCTGAATAGGGTGCACCAGGGGCGATCGGTCTCCCTGGTGAGATTGGGGTGACTGGACCCAAGGTACGTTCTCTAGAGCTCTACAGTATCCCATGACTCCATGACATCCCCCCCCTGTCAATTCAGGACCGAGAACCCGGTCGACTGCAATCCTGGTCTCCATCACTTACTGTTCATAACTTACTTTGTCACTTACAGTTGGTCTGTTAGTCTTCCTCATGTGGTTTCCCCTCCTCTTCCTCTGTTCCTCTCAGGGTGCCATGGGTCCCCCCGGACCCCCTGGAATCCAAGGACCTGCAGGAAAACCAGTAAGTACATACCCAGTACCAGACAGAAACCAGGAAGTACATACACAGTACCAGACAGAAACCAGGAAGTACATACCCAGTACCAGACAGAAACCAGGAAGTACATACCCAGTACCAGACAGAAACCAGGAAGTACACACTCAGTACGAGAAACAAACTAGGATGTACATACCCAGGACCAGAAACACACCAGGAAGTACACACCAAGGACCAGAAACAAACCAGGAAGTACATACCCAGAACCAGAAACAAACCAGGAAGTACACACCAAGGACCAGAAACAAACAAGGATGTACACACTCAGTACTAGACAGAAACCAGGAAGTACCCAATCAGTACTAGACAGAAACCAGGAAGTTACACACTCGTCGTTTAACACTGAGCTATTTTACACCAAGCTGTTGGGAATATCAGTACAGTAATGTATAGGCCCAATCTATTCTGGGCTGTGTGTGTGTGTGTGTGTGTGTCACTGTGGTTAAGTGATTCCAGGTGGGGTGTAGCTCCATGGAGAGTGATGCAGACAGCTAAGCTAGGTTTAATTCTGTCCCAGAGTAAATAAAGTGCTATTAGATAAGACTTCCCTGTCTCATCTACCTGCTTACTGGATACATCAGGGCCAGGCTGGAGTCCACACTGTCTAACTATCCAGCACAGAGAGACAGGAGGAAAGAGAGATACCTGGCTCAGCTTGAGATTCAACCCGTGACCTGTCTCTCTCTCTGGCTTTCAGCGACCCTCCATCTTTCTCTGTCTCCAGCTTTCTTACACTAGTTGTGTATCAAAACATGTTTGTTTTCTCCCCCCCTCCATCCCCCCCTCCCTCCTCTCTCTCTCTCTCTCTCTCTCTCTCTCTCTCTCTCTCTCTCTCTCTCTCTCTCTCTCTCTCAGGGTCCTCCAGGGAAGTTCCTGGGAGGGGAAGAGGGTAGCGCAGAGTTCCAGGTAAGTCCATCTGAACTCAGATCCCTTCCCCTGTGCTTCTGACACCTCCCTCCAAACAACATCTTCTGAATACCAGTATGACTCAGCGGTAGGGAGGGAGGGCAGTCCCCTGAAATACATTACACAATCGTAAACATTGTTTTTAACCATCTTATCCTGAGCTTTTCTACTATTTAACGTTATGAAAGCTTATCTTTGGATTTGGAATATTTTGAATTGAACAATGACTTTTCAAGCCCTATTGACATGGTCCATAATAAAATGTGTAGACCTCCAAACTGAAAATCACTGCGGGGGTCCCTATAGACTCATGCAGGAACGTGGACCTTGCCAGCCCCCCACTCATTTCCATCTCTGGCTCGCTCCATCATTCCTTGGCTCCTTTTAATACCAGTAGATGCAGAACATAGCCTTGCCTTGTGAAGACTGTCAGATGCGTAAAGACTTTGTTTCCATGCCTACAATGCTCAGGGGTATGACATACAATAATAATCTCTCCCCATTTTGGCAGCCAGGCTTAAGAGATCAGAAACCGAGAAAGAGAATTTCCTACCAGTCGTAACATCACTTCAGTTGACGTTAATGATGTTTGATAGTTTCTCTAACGTCGCTCTCTCTCTTCTTAGTGTCCTCTCAACTGCCCAGCAGGTCCCAAAGGGCCCCAGGGTCTCCAAGGGGTCAAGGTGAGGCCGTTCATCTCCTCGTTTTGCTTTGCCCTGTGAAGACAGCTTCAGGTTATTCATGAGCTTGTGTTCTTACAGGGGCACAAAGGCCGCGCTGGTGTGCTTGGAGAGCCAGGAAGCATCGGAAAACTGGTGAGGGATACCGAACCTGTCTGTTTGTCTCTCTCTTTCTGTGTCTCTGTCTGTCTGTCTCTCTCTCTGTCTGTCTCTCTGAGTCTCTGTCTGTCTCTCTGTGTCTCTGTCTGTCTCTCTCTGTCTGTCTCTCTGAGTCTCTGTCTGTCTCTCTGAGTCTCTGTCTGTCTCTCTGTGTCTCTGTCTCTCTCTCTGTCTGTCTCTCTGAGTCTCTGTCTGTCTCTCTGTGTCTCTGTCTCTCTCTCTGTCTGTCTCTCTGAGTCTCTGTCTGTCTCTCTGTGTCTCTGTCTGTCTCTCTGTGTCTCTGTCTGTCTGTCTCTCTGTGTCTCTGTCTGTCTGTCTCTCTGTGTCTCTGTCTGTCTGTCTCTCTCTGAGTCTCTGTCTGTCTCTCTGAATCTCTGTCTGTCTCTCTGTGTCTCTGTCTGTCTCTGTGTCTCTATCTGTCTCTCTCTGTCTCTCTCTGTCTCTCTCTCTCTCTCTCTCTCTCTCTCTCTCTGTGTATGTCTGTCTCTCATTCTATCTCTCTCTCTGTCACTCTATTTGTCTAGCAGTATGTGTGCCTACTAAAGTGAAAGGAGCAGTATGGGCGCTGTTGCGCGCGCACACCCTCCAGCAGGACCAGCAGAAGCAGGGTTTAACTCTAATGAAGCCCCCCGAGGCACTTGACTGGCCCTAATCTGGGTGCGATTAGTCAGGCCTGGCGCTGGCAGACAGACAGCACGCAGCGAGCCCGATGAAAAGGATGGTGAAGAGTCAGACAGGGCGGGGGGGGGGGGATGAGAGGGGAGGACTTAAGGCAGGGGGGGGGGGGGGGGGGGGGACTCACCTGGGTGTATTAAGCAGAGCTAATGAGCACACCGAGGCCTCTGGAAGCCTCTGCAGCAGAGCCAGATCAGCCCTCCCTGATCTGAGAACAGCAGGCTCCGTCTCTCAGAAGCACAGCCAGAGCCCCGATCCTGAAACTCTGGGATCCGCAGCGCTCTGCAGGGCGAGGCTGGCTCTGAAGCAAGCTGCAGGTTACTCTGACTGGTCTGACTGCTTGGCACTGCAGAATAAAAGCTACTGACCTGCCTGGTAGTAGGAACATTATTATACACCTAATGGTACCATCATTACTTAGCAATGTTTACCTTAATAAACTAAGGTACTGCAGTGCCGTTACTGTAGGTGAGAGTGCGTAGTTTGGGGGTTTGTGTGGATCAGGCGATGGAGATGGACAAACTATGGTCAGGAGCTATAAGTTTGTTTTGATCCCAAACACAGAAATGCAATATACTCTCTCTCTCTCTCTCCCTCCCTCCCTCCCTCCCTCCCTCCCTCCCTCCCTCCCTCCCTCCCTCCCTCCCTCCCTCCCTCCCTCCCTCCCTCCCTCCCTCCCTCAGGGCACCAAGGGTGATGTTGGCATCTCAGGGGAGCAGGGCATCCCAGGACCTCCGGTAAAACACAATGTTCCGCTGTCACACACCCAATCCCAAACAATCCCAACCAGCAGTTCAGCCAGAGGCTTGCTGTGTCAACTCGTTCTCTTACATCCCTCCTTCTCTCTCCATTCCCCTCTCTCTCTCTCTATCTCTCTCTCTCTCTTTCTCCCTCTCTCTCTCTCTCTCTCTTCCTCCCTTCCTCTCTCACCCCTCTGTTTCAGGGTCCAATGGGTGTGAGGGGCTACCCTGGAATGATGGGACCAAAGGGTGAGGCGGTGAGTACGGCAGGACCTCCCCCTCCCCCCACCTCCTCTCCCCCGCTCTCCCTCCATCCCTAGCTCCATACTTCCTCCAAATGTCTCATCGTCCTTTTGCCGGAAACCGGTCACTTATGGCTTCAAAACCTTGTGCCAAGTAGGCAATGCCGGTCTGTTGGACTATACCAACACTATCTGTTTCCATGGATGGGACATATGGAAAGGATGCAAATATATCTCGCTCTCTCTAATGAGTTGGGGTTGTCCAGGTCCACTGTGCCTCCATCTGTAGTTAATGATGCGCTGCAGTCATCCATCTTAGCATTAGCGTTAGCCGTGTTAGCCAAGTTAGCACCCAAGCTTGCTGCCAAACAGACTGCTTGGCATTGTGTAGCGCCGATTAGCAATAAATGCTCTGCTCATTAGCCCCTTATCACAAAGATTGACATGATAACGCATGTTAACATGGAACTTGAGACGAGACGAGATGTAAACACAAACAGGAAATGACATAATTCCTTTGTTTCCCACAGGGCCCTCGGGGATATAAGGGCATTACTGGACCGGTTGGCATTCCAGGGCCCCCAGTAAGTACCAAGACACACACACACACACACTCTCTCCCTCTCTCTCCCTCTCTCTCCCTCTCTCTCTCTCTCTCTCTCTCTCTCTCTCTCTCTCTCTCTCTCTCTCTCTCTCTCCCTCTCTCTCTCTCTCTCTCTCTCTCTCTCTCTCTCTCTCTCTCTCACACACACACACACACACACACACACACATTCTGTCAGCTCAGCTCAGTTGCTCTGTGTTTTCTGTAGGGTGAGGAGGGACCCAAGGGGCCCCCTGGAGAGGCTGGAGTGAAAGGCATTGTGGTGAGTCTCTGTCCATCATCCCCCACGCTCCTCACTCACACACACACACACACACACACACACACACACACACACCGGAAAATCATCGCCCCTCGTCTACAGTCCGTCAATCATTACCTTCCCATGGAACTGCTCCCCCCCCCCCGCCTCCCCCGCCCCCCCCCCCCCGAATCCCGACGACAAGGATAATGATGCTGATAATGATGTGACCCACAGGGCAGCCAGGGGATCAGGGGGCCTCAGGGAGCCGTCGGCAAGAAGGGAGAGAACGTGAGTGAGCGTGCGCCCGTGGTTCAGCTCCATTAGATCCTGCCATGTTGGTTCGTCTGCTTAACCCCTGTCTGCTGTTCCAGGGCCTGCCAGGTATCGATGGGAAGGACGGCACACCTGGTATCCCTGGCATCAAGGTAGGGCACCCTGGCATGGACCCCCTGCCTGCCGGGAGCTCCAGATGGGCACAGGAACGAGGGTGATCAGGAGACCGTCTAGACTGAGGTGTTCTTGTCCTGTTTTGTCTTCCTACAGGGAGGCCCGGGGCAGGCTGGGAGACCTGGCCCACCTGGTCATCAGGGCACTGCAGTAAGTGACAGGTTTAGTGTCTGGAACATGTGAGTGTATGTGTGTGTGTGCACGTAAGTGTATGTCTGTGTATGTCAGCATATGTGTGTGTGTCAGCATGTGTGTGTTAGCGTGTGTGTGTGTTAGCGTGTGTGTTAGCGTGTGTGTTAGCGTGTGTGTGTCAACATATGTGTGTGTTAGCGTGTGTGTCAGCGTATTTGTGTGTGTTAGCGTGTGTGTGTCAGCGTATTTGTGTGTGTTAGCGTGTGTGTGTTAGCGTGTGTGTGTTAGCGTGTGTGTGTGTTAGCGTGTGTGTGTTTTAGTGTGTGTGTCAGCATATGTGTGTGTGTTAGCGTGTGTCTGTCAGCATGTGTGTGTTAGCATGTGTGTTAGCGTGTGCGTGTGTCTGCATGTGTGTGTGTGTCAGTATGTGTGTGTGTGTTAGCATGTGTGTCAGTGTGTGTTAGCTTCTACTTTTCTTTAGAGCTCAAATCCCCCAACAGAAAACCAATAAGCTGCTAGCAGACTAAAGGAGTATCAATACCAGTGATTTGTTTGGTTGGAAAACATCCAGGTTGACCTTTGACATGAGACATTTTTTTACTTAAACACCCTTGAAATTGCATCATTACGCTGAGCGAGTGATTCATCATCATCAGCTGTGTGTGTGTGTGTGTGGGGGGGGAGATAGTGCGTGTGTGTAACAATGAGGGGTAATGAAGCTTAACATACACAACTGCTGTATAAGAGCCACCAATGACACCAACGCAATTACTTAGCCCATTTTAGTTATGCATACACACACACACACACACACATACACACACACACACACACACACACACACACACTTTTACAGTGTACTCAGTGCAACCTTTTGACCTATGTGCTTTAACCTTTGACCTTGTGTCCCCTGTAGGGGTTACCTGGTAGTCCTGGAACCAAAGGTGCTGCTGGAATCAGGGTAGGCCTTTTCCCTCCTCTTCCTGCTGGTAGGAGGGCCATGGTTATCAAGGCTGTCCTCATGTTGCCTGCCAGGTGTGCCTGTAAACACACACCTTGGAAGTCAGGTGGCTGAGCGGTGATGAGGGTGATGGGTTTGAACCCTGGCTGTGCCAACATGATGTTGTGTCCTTGGGCAAGGCACTTCACCTTCACACTTGCCTCAGGGGGGAATGTCCCTGTACTTGCTGTAAGTCGCTCTGGATAAGAGCGTCTGCTGAATGACTGAATGTAAATGTAACTGTCTTTCTGATGTTCCCTGATGTTTTGTTGTACTTTCTAAATGTACTGTTAGCATGTCACTCTTCTAGATACTAGATAAGAAGGCAAAGTATTACAAGGTGATCTGATGTCCCTCCCTCCCTCCCTCCCTCCCTCCCTCCCTCCCTCCCTCCCTCCCTCCCTCCCTCCCTCCCTCCCTCCCTCCCTCCCTCCCTCCCTCACTCCCTCACTCCCTCCCTCACTCCCTCCCTCCCTCCCTCCCTCCCTCCCTCCCTCCCTCCCTCCCTCCCTCCCTCCCTCCCTCCCTCCCTCCCTCCCAGGGAGAGACGGGGCCCAGAGGCCATGTAGGAGCAGCCGGAGCCCCTGGACCTCAGGTACCCTGCAGCCCTCACACACTCACACCCTCACACACCCCCACACACTCACACACTCACACCCTTACACCCTCACACACTCACACTCACTCACACCCTCACACACTCACACCTACACCCTCACACACTCACACCCTCACACACTCACACCTACACCCTCACACTCACACCTACACCCTCACACACTCACACCCTCACACACTCACACACTCACACACTCACACCTACACCTTCACACACTCACACCCTCACACACTCACACCTACACCTTCACACACTCACACCCTCACACACTCACGCCCACACACCCTTACACACTCACGCCCACACACCCTCACATACTTACACACACACACACACACACACCCTCATGGGAAACACCCTACGGCACCCAGCCTTGGCTAACGCGGTACTACACACTCGTGTGTTTGTGTGTGTGTGTGTGTGTATTTACCTGTGCTCTCTCTGTCTCTGTGTCCCAGGGTGAGCCAGGCCTTCCTGGTGAGGCTGGTATGGAGGGTGTTCCAGGGCCTAAGGTACACACAGGTCACACTCCCTCCCAGCAGCACAACACTTTTCTTCCACTCCCTTCTGCCATGGCTGACCTCTCTCTCCTCCCTCCTTCTCTCAGGGCGACCGAGGACAGAGGGGCCCCGTGGGCCCGCAGGGCGCCGCCGGAAAGGAAGTGAGTCAGCTCGGCACAGGAAACTAGCGTGAAACTACCCAATCAGGAGTCTAGATCTGAATGACTGAATGTAGACTCAAGAGGTCTATACGGTCTTGTGAGTTTGCGTGAGTTCAGTCTGTGATTTTGTTCTGTTCTTACAGGGAGGTCCAGGAATGAGAGGGCCAATGGGCATCCCAGGAGCTCAAGGCATCACAGGCACCAAGGGAGACAAGGTGCATTTTTGTTTGGATGCATGAACCTCATTTCAGGACTTGATGCAGCGACCTGCCTGTAGGGGGCAGTGTTTACCCATTCATAACCAGCCTGCCTCCACACAGTCAATCACTTGCAAGGGGCCTAAGCAATATAAATGATAATCCGGGAACCATCATCTTGCATGTTTCAGAGATGAAACTACATCTTTCTTACTTTGTGGGCTCTCCCGTCTAAGGTTGAATCAATATATGCCGTCCTTGTCTCTTTATGGATTTATATATTGTGTATTTCACTTTATTCATTTATTTATTGTCTCACTAGGGATTCCAAGGAAAAGTTGGGGCGAAGGGAGACTTTGTAAGTAACGAGAACTTGTTCCAGAATCGGGTTTCTGATACGTTTGCCCTCGGCGGCTGTATTCAATAGGGAACGTTCCTTAACTTGGCTTTTACTTGACTTAACTCTGCTCTCTTCCTTTTCTGTTTGAAACTCTTTCACTATCTCTCATGCTGTCTCTCTCTCTCTCTCTCTCTCAACCTGTCTCTCTGTTCGTCTATTACCCGTCTCTCTCTTCCAGGGTGACCCAGGCGTGGAGGGGTTGGGTGGGGAGAAAGGGGAAAAGGTCAGTGGGATTTTTTCGCTACTTGCAGGACATTTGATGATTTCAAACTGCTGGTGTTTTGACACATGGGTGTGGGTGAGGTTTTGACTCTACCTCCTGTTGGTCCTGACAGGGTATGTCTGGTGAACCTGGACCCAAAGGACAGGTAAGAACAGGAACATTTACATATTCATTTAGATTGAACATGGCCTCTTCCTTCTCCCCATCGCGCCCCCATTATCCGTCAGATACGTCTCTTCATCCACGCTCTCTCCTTCTCCCTCTACCACAGCAAGGAGTGAGGGGTGACCCTGGACACAACGGCCCCACAGGGGACCCGGGTAAACCAGGGGACCAGGGCCCTGCAGGCCTGCCTGGCCCCAGGGGCCTCAACGGGGAGAGAGGTGTACCAGGCATGCCAGGTATCCTGGGTGCTCCGGTGAGTTTCTCCCCTGACACGGCCATGCAGCTGAGCGATCCTAGACACACAGAAGGAGACGATTTGTTATGCGGAGGTGTGCTTGATCAAGCTGTGCTGGTTTAGGATCTGTTAAGCTTGTGTTGAGCGTTGACGTCTCGTTTGATTGTTTACCTGCAGGGACGCGACGCGTCCGACCAACATATCATCGAGGTGGTTCTGAAGATGCTTCAAGGTGAGAGGCTCTCAATTTCCAACCTTAACGCCGCTCATTTCCTTCAGGCGTCCATCTTGTGACTCATCCAAAGAGTATTATTAGAGAGAATTGACAAGCTATCTCAAGATGAATTATTGTTTTTTTTTTTCCCTTCCTCCTTTCCAGAGAGGCTAGCAGCGGTAGCAGTAAGTGCTAAGAGGGCAGTGCTAGGGGGAGCCGGTGTCATGGGCCCCCCAGGTCCCCCTGGCCCACCAGGAGCCCCTGGCCCCCAGGGCCCCCACGGTCTCACAGGGGCCCGGGGAATCCCCGGCATCATCGGCTCGTCGGGCCAGATAGGCAACACCGGACTGAAAGGTAGAGTTGGGAGATCGTGTAGAGATAGAAGAGCAGTTCTTCAAAGATGAGGCAGGTGATGTTGGAAGGAGAAAGTAACGCTTGGTCCTTGTCCTCTTCCAGGAAAGAGAGGAGCGAAGGGAGATCGGGGGGAGCCAGGTCGTCCTCACGCAGGCCAGCCAGGACCCCCAGGAATCCCAGGTGAAAGCCCTCCGCTCTCCTCTCTCTTCCAGGAGATCTTCTCTCTAGTCGTCAGACAAGACACATCCAGCACACCCATGTCAAAAAAAAAGAAAAAGGAAAAAAAAAATCAAAGATGAACTGCTAATCCCTTTCTCATTCTCTCCATCTCCTCCTGTTTCTCTTCCTCCCCTCCCCGCTTCTCCTCTCTTTTTTCTCTATTATCTCTCCTCCACCTTTCTCCCAACATTCTTCCTCCCCCTCCTCCTCTAGGCCCTCCCGGTATCGACGGCGTGGCGAGGAACGGCAGACCGGGAGAGCGAGGACCCCAGGGTTCGGCAGGAGAGGCTGGACACCCCGGTAAGGCCGGTCCCCCCGGCCTCCCAGGGTTCTGCGAGGCTGCGGCTTGTCTGGCAGCCTCAGCCTACACCTCCCCCAGACTACAAGATGCTGCCAGGGTCAAAGGGCCCGGCGTCTAAAGACACATCCCTCCACCTGCTGCCCACGACACCTGGGAGAGAGAGAGAGGAGGAGGAGGAGAGGAGAGAGAGGAGGAGAGAGAGAGAGAGGAGGAGGAGGAGAGAGAGGAGGAGGAGAGAGAGAGAGAGAGGAGGAGGAGGAGAGAGAGGAGGAGGAGGAGAGGAGAGAGAGAGGAGGAGAGAGGAGAGAGAGAGGAGGAGGAGGAGAGAGAGGAGGAGGAGGAGAGGAGAGAGAGAGGAGGAGGAGGAGAGAGAGAGGAGGAGGAGGAGAGAGAGAGAGAGAGAGAGGAGGAGGAGAGAGGGAGAGAGAGAGAGAGAGAGGAGGAGGAGAGAGAGAGAGGAGGAGGAGAGGAGAGAGAGAGAAGGAGAGAGAGAGAGGAGAGAAGTAGTGAAGTTGCTTATCTCAGTTGGACACCATCAAGGGAGTGGGTGAGTGGGGGCGGATTTACGGCGACTGATGTGGCCCCCCCACACCCTGAAACGATGACCTTCAGTTCGATCTGTTTGGAGTCTCTGTTTGCAACCCCCCCCCCCACATCCACCCACCCACTCACCCCACCCACCACACTTTGACCCCGCCCCACCCCTATCACAGCCACTCACAGCCATCCACCCCTCTGCATTACCGAGCTCTGGGCTGGGGTTGGTGGTGGTCACTGTCAGTCATGCCTGACTATCCCGCCCCCTTACCCCAGAGAGAGAGCAAGGCCCATGTACGTCAACACCAAGAGGCCTGGACAGGGAGGAAAAGACACAAGACTTGGGAGTCCGATAATTGGTGCTGTTTTTTTCTTTTTATATCGTGGTCACTTTGTATGGTATTGTTTTATATCTGCAATATTAAGAAAATATATATTTTCAGAGTTGGGAGAGCAAGCGTACCCAATCCCTTCATCGCAAGTGATGCCTCGAAAGTGTACAATGAAGTACCAATAAATGATTACATTTTAAATTCCCACTCAATACTGTACCTTTGTAAGAAGTATTTCTGTAAGTTTGAGTGGAGGACCCTTTTTTTTTTACCTCACGTGTACAGGGCCTAGATAAATCTTTCCTCGCTAAACTTCTACCTAGAAACTAACGACTCGCTTAGTCTCGTCCTTTTGTTGCCTGGCAACCGCATTCGCTGACAAACACCCGTGTCTCATCATTCAATGCTGTAAATCTTTGTAAATGTGTGTGGATTACATGTCGAGAAAGAGGTTGACGTATGAACTGACAAGGCCCGATGTTAATGAATTCAATTGGCAATAAATGGTCACCATTTCTCCCGAAACAAATTATTTGTTTCCCATTTCAGTTACAAATGTGCTTTCTATGCCACTGTCAACATCCACAGCTGTGCCTGCTTTGCTGAGACAAGGACTGATTATTTTCATTAACAGAGACTATTTATTGTTCGTTATATGATTCACCTGTAAAGGATAAAAAAAGAAGTTTTTCTCTTCTTTTTCCTGGTTGTTCAGGTCAACCCAAATCAATAAAGAGGAACGTTTTGTAAAACTGAATGTTCTTCTCCATCATGTGAGGAAAGAATTCCATTTCAAGTCTTTGTTGAACCCCTTGGTTTAGTTTTGGTTGGCCTTTCCGTAGCCTGTGGCTGACCACATTAAGGTAGCTCTGGTGCGTAATAAAATCTCATGTTCCCAAAGCTGTTTTCTTTGGTCGTCAGACATCTTTTAAAAGCAGTGTCACCCGGCAGGTCACTCAGATCTTTACGGCTTTGTTCACGAAAAACCACAACACGTTTCTGCTTTAAAAACAAAAACTTTATTCTCTCCTTTTTTAAAATAATCAATAAAAAACAAACAAATTATTGGACGTAAAAACGGCATGAAGATGGGAACACGCTTGAGCTCTCGAACATGTACAGCCAATCGTCTGCCAGAAGAAGGATTACCAGATGGATGGCGACATTAAAACACCGTATTTCTTGCGAGTATCTCTTTCTCTGAAATACTATTACTTTACATCTGCTGCACCTCCGGAACAAGCTCTGTCGAAAGGACTGAAGTTTGGCTTCGGTAACGGACACGCTTGTTCATGTAAGAAAGGAATCGAGCTCTTTTTCAGTCGACTTGGTACAGTACAAAAGGGTTTTAGGACCAGCTTGAACCATTACAAATAAAAGTGACACAGACACTCGGTAAATTCTAAAAACACAAAGACGCCATTTTTAAAAAGTTCTCACTTTAAAAAACCTTGACCAACATGGTACCACGCAATATTATCATTTACGCTACTAATATTTTTTCTCCTAAAAGTATAAAAAGCAGCTATATATAAATATAAATATATACAAAACAGTCTCTCTTGTTTGGAAGGGAAAGCAGGTATACATGCACATATTTTTTTTGCTGCTCTCGCACAGAGAACATTTAGTCAACGTTACATTCAAGCATATCAACGAAACGAATTAACATTGGGATGGAATGAAAAGGGAGAGGAGTAATAGATGTAAAGCAGAATACCAGCTATGGCTGTCAGACTAAAGCAACGGAGAACAGAGCAGCTGCCAAATACTCCCACAGGCACATTAATCAATCGGAGCGAGTACAAGAAGTAGTGGGGTTGTTGTTCTGAGTACCGAACAAACTTCCAAGTGGTTGTTTTCGAGACGCAACCTAGCGTACGCAGACTTACGAAGCGCGTTCAGACCGTTCTAGCTGAAGGGATGTGAGGAGCGATGAAAGGAGGCACATCACAGGGAAAGGTGAGAGACAGAGAGGATCTGGGGCTTCGCATAGGAGAGACGCTCCCAGCTGTGCTCGTTCTGAGTGGACGCCTTGCCTCTGTGCTTGATTCTACCCAGACCGAAACGTCTGCAGCTATATGAGGAGGCCTGTGGGGGATTATTGGATTTTTGGGGTGGGGGTCGGGGGGTGCGCTTGATTTCGTTTCTTTGTGAACCGTAGCTATCAAAAAATGGTCTTAGGCTAGGTCTCTCCTCGCTTCAGTCTTTCCCTCAACCTCAGTTCCTTCTCAACCATCCTCTAAACCTTTCTCTCTAGTACGGGCCCTTCATAGGCGGGCCCTTAGGGTTGTATTCCACTTGGTGAGTCATACAGTCAGAGGGGTTACACCTGCCATCCTTCCCTGAGTGGCCTGGGGATCCTGGGGAGCCAGACACTCCTGGGACCCCCTGCTGTCCCACGGGGCCCGGGGGCCCCATCTTACCATAACCTGGGGGCCCTGGCACTCCTGTGGGGAAGGGGAACAGAAGAGAGTAAGAGCTTACCTACTTCCTGTCTTAGAAGGGAGGCTTGATAGTGAGTCTACAGGCCTAGCTGTCTGGACGTTGTGTTCCGTTGGCCCACAGAGGTGTGGTTCTTACCTGGAGCCCCAGGAGGACCTGTATCTCCCATCTCTCCAACACCCTTATCCCCCTTCACTCCTTGGGGGCCGCGGGGGCCTGGAAGAAGCAGAGAAGAGTAGCAGTGAGGCTGACGTTATACTCTGGATGTTTATCTAGAGCACAGGTGTCCCAACTCCAGTCCTCGAGGGCCCACTGTCCTGACGGTTTTAGATGTTTCCCTGCTCCAGCACACCTCCACAGAGCTTGATAACGACCCTGCTTTAGAATCAGGTGTGCCGGAGCAGGGAAACCACCCAAACCTTCAGGACAGCGGTCCTCGAGGACCTGGAGTTTGACACCCCTGATCTAGAGCACTGGTGTCAAAAGTCGTGCCATAGTAGAGAAACTCGTTAGTGAAATTAGCAGGGAGTCGTGCTTGAAAGACACGAAAACCTGCCCCCCTTTTGGCCCTCGACGGCAACGAGTTTGAGACCAATGATCTATTCTACAGGCACAGTGATCCGGTGTTACGTCGTGTGGCTGTGTTGGGGAGAGGCTGGAACCGAGAGTGACTTACCCACGGGGCCTACTGGTCCCTGCCTGCCCTCACGGCCGATTTGACCTGGAAGTCCAGGTGCCCCTGTGGAGCCTGGTCTCCCAGGGTTCCCATCCTTCCCGGGGGCCCCGGGGCGGCCAGGGGACGCTACCGACTCTGGCGCCTGCATACGGGACAGGTAGTAGGCCATTCTCTCTGGAGGGGGAGGGAGAGGGAGAGGGAGGGGGAGGTACGGAGTGAGAACGTGTGTGAGGTGTGTGCGTTTCTTATTGTGTCGCACCAGGGGGCGCTCTTACCATCAAATATCTTGATGACTTGCTGGCGGATGTAGCTCTTGATGTCGTCATAGTTGACAATCGCCTGGGAGACAGAAGGAGAGAGAACTATGAGATCGTAGAAACAGAAGACCCATAAGTCTCATGATAAAAAAAAAAAACCTGGCTCCATCCATTCCTCACAGAGAGACAGACACAGGCCAGGGACTCACGTCTTGTCCAGGCTGCCCTGCAGGTCCAGGGCTTCCAGACTGGCCTGGGGAGCCCGGGTTCCCCCTCTCCCCCCTGGGTCCCACCGGGCCAGGCATGGGCCCTGAATCCTTGGAGGAGTATCCCCCTCCAGGGAGGCCAGGGCGGCCTCGCTCCCCAGGGGACCCCTTCTCACCTGCGGCCCCCGTCTCTCCCTGCGGGGGAAGGAGAGGAACATGAGGACGTCACACACTGAATCTCTGAAAGCTGGATCTGAAAGACGAATCTCTGAAAGATTAATCTCTGAAAGTCCAATCTGAAAGACGAATCTTCTCACCATTCTCCCTCAAAACAACAAAATGAAAGCTGACAAGGAGGCCATAAAGAGGCGTTGTTTTCAGAGTGGAACCAGGCCGTAACCGGCCCTGTGCGGGGGCTTCACCCTGCCTCACCCTGCCTCACCCCTAACGCCACGATAAAACAGCGGAGCAGCCAATCACCACTCGGTAAACACTTCCACAGGCCCCCCGCAAACAGGCCTTCGAGCCAGACAGTGATTAATGGAGGACACAGCTGGACGTAATGAAGGGCTAATGTTGACGAGAGGGAGTAGGACGTTGCATCTCTTTCCTTTATCCTGTCTCAATGGAACTAAAAGGCCTGACAAAGCTCTCCTGCCTGCATGACTGATAGCCTCATCCAGCTACATCGCTTTCTTTACAGCTAATAGCATTATAGCTACAAGGGGAGAAGAACTCTATCACAATATCCACTGACTGTCGCAAGCTTCCAGGGAGCGCAGCAGGACTAGCTGTGCTCTTAGTGAGGGTGGTTGCCAGGTTTGGGAGCAGGGGGGTTGGTGAACTGATGACTGTGTTAAGTGAGGGGGCTGGTCTGGCAGAGGGGGCAGAGCGTGTTCAGCAGACCTCAGGGACAGGACGTCAACACTGGTAGCATCCGAAATGACCCTCGTCTTTGACCTGCATTCATCAGACTGACAGGAGGGCAGGCAGACAGGCAGGCAGACAGGCAGGCAGATAGGCAGGCAGATAGGCAGGCAGATAGGCAGACAGACAGACAGACATACATGCAGACAGACAGGCAGACAGGAAGATAGATAGACAGACAGACAAACAGGCAGACAGACAGACAGATAGACATACATACAGGAAGACAGACAGGCAGACAGGAAGATAGATAGACAGACAGGCAGGAAGATAGATAGACAGACAGGCAGGAAGATAGACAGGCAGACAGACAGACAGACAGACATACATACAGGCAGACAGACAGGAAGATAGATAGACAGACAGGCAGGAAGATAGACAGACAGGAAGATAGATAGACAGACAGGCAGGAAGATAGACAGACAGGCAGACAGGAAGATAGATAGACAGACAGGCAGGAAGATAGACAGACAGGCAGACAGGAAGATAGATAGACAGACAGGCAGGAAGATAGATAGACAGACAGGCAGGAAGATAGACAGACAGACAGGCAGACAGGAAGATAGATAGACAGACAGGCAGACAGACAGGAAGATAGATAGACAGACAGGCAGGAAGATAGACAGACAGGCAGACAGACAGGCAGGAAGATAGACAGACAGACAGGCAAACAGGCAGACAGACAGACAGACAGACAGGCAGACAGGAAGATAGATAGACAGACAGGCAGGAAGATAGACAGACAGACAGGCAGGCAGGAAGATAGACAGACAGGCAGACAGACAGGAAGATAGATAGACAGACTGACAGGCAGGAAGATAGACAGACAGGCAGACAGGAAGATAGATAGACAGACAGGCAGGAAGATAGACAGACAGACAGGCAGACAGGAAGATAGACAGACAGGCAGACAGGAAGATAGATAGACAGACAGGCAGGAAGATACACAGACAGACAGGCAGACAGGAAGATAGATAGACAGACAGGCAGGAAGATAGACAGGCAGACAGACAGACAGACAGGAAGATAGACAGACAGGCAGACAGACAGGAAGATAGACAGACAGACAGGAAGATAGACAGACAGACTTCTTACCTTCTGACCAGGTTGTCCGTTCTCTCCTGGTAAACCAGGTGTCCCCTGTGAATGGAAATGAATAGCAGTTGAGAGAAGTGTATAATAATTGTTGACGATGATGATAATTACTATGATTATTATTATGATGAGAAATAGAATATCTGAAGCACGGCTTACATCTTTCCCAGGAGGCCCATCACTGCCTGGCTCTCCCTGAGAGAGAGAGAGAGAGAGAGAGAGAGAGAGAGAGGGGGGGGGGGGGAGAGGGAGACGGAGAGAGAGAGGGAGACGGAGAGAGTGGGTGAGAGAGAAGAGAGGGAGAGAGAGAGGGAGAGAGGGGGGGGAGAGAGAGGGAGACGGAGAGAGAGAGAGGGAGACGGAGAGAGTGGGTGAGAGAGAAGAGAGAGAGGGAGAGAGAGAGGTTTAACAACAGGCTAACATGATGGAAGATGAGGAGGCTGACATGCACATCTGATCAGGAGCATCATGGGTACTGACCAACTGTCCTGGGTGTCCGGGGGGTCCTGGAGAGCCCCCCATGCCTGGCAACCCTCTCTCTCCTGCCTGGCCCTTCTCCCCCTTTATACCCTGGAGAGAGACGGGAAGAGAGAGAGAGAGACAGGAAGGGAGAGAGACAGGAAGAGAGAGACGGGGAGAG
Source organism: Neosalanx taihuensis (assembly GCA_030340665.1). Classification (NCBI taxonomy): domain Eukaryota; kingdom Metazoa; phylum Chordata; class Actinopteri; order Osmeriformes; family Salangidae; genus Neosalanx; species Neosalanx taihuensis. The sequence goes on from CM059306.1 coordinate 9,903,745, forward strand.
AGATGCAGGACGAGAGACACAGGAAGAGAGAGAGACAGACAGGAAGAGAGACAGGGAGAGAGACAGGAAGAGAGAGAGACAGGAAGAGAGAGAGACAGGAAGAGAGAGACGGGGAGAGAGATGCAGGACGAGAGACACAGGAAGAGAGAGAGACAGACAAGAAGAGAGACAGGGAGAGAGACACAGGAAGAGAGAGAGACAGACAGGAAGAGAGACAGGAAGAGACAGCGACAGAGAGACTACAGTTAGCTGAGTTGAGGGGTGGAGCCAGCGGCTGTGTGAGGCAGTAGCAGCACCTCCCCTCACCTCCCCGGCCGGTCCTGCAGGTCCAGCTGGTCCCACAGGTCCTGGAGGTCCCTACACAGACAAAACACCCCCCAGTTACCCTACTGACAACACACTGAACCAAACAACAACACGCCTTCACCGCCAGACTTCCTGCCTAGCTGAAGGTCAAAAGTCATGGACTCACTGCATGTCCGGCGGGGCCAGGTCGACCCTGAGGTCCGGGGGTCCCCTGGTCACCCTGCCAAGGCAACATACGTCAAGGTCAGTCTGTCCTGCTATACAGGGTCATGCTGTATGTCATGTGTACCTGTGATGTACAGGGCTGATACTGGGGACTGAGGTGGACGCTGTGGTCAACTGACCTCCAAGCCTGGACGTCCTGCCATACCAGGTGGACCTACAGGCCCAGCATCCCCCTGAGAGGAGAGGAGGAGGAAGAGAGGAGGAGGAAGGAGAGGTGGAGAAGGAGGAGAGGAGGAGAGTAGGAGGAAGGAGAGGTGGAGAAGGAGGAGGAAGACAGGAGGAGGAAGGAGAGGTGGAGAAGGAGGAGAGGAGGAGAGTAGGAGGAAGGAGAGGTGGGGAAGGAGGAGAGGAGGAGAGTAGGAGGAAGGAGAGGTGGAGAAGGAGGAGGAAGACAGGAGGAAGGAGAGGTGGGAAAGGAGGAGAGGAGGAGAGTAGGAGGAAGGAGAGGTGGAGAAGGACGAGGAGGAGAGTAGGAGGAAGGAGAGGTGGAGAAGGAGAAGAGAATGAGAAGGAGGATGAGAGGGAGGAGAAGAGGAGAGGGAGGAGGGGAAGAGGAGGAAGAAGGAGAGAAGGAGAAGGAGGAGGAGGAGAGGAAGAGGAGGAGGAAGAAGTGGAGGAAGCAGAGGAAAGGGCCATATAGAAGAAGGTGGTGGGGAATGGAACACAAGAGATCAGGTTTCAAAATCCAGACACAGGTACGCACCCTTCAATCCAAACACATTTCAACATGGTCTCATCTGTCTCCATCCTCAGCAGCATCAAACTGAATAAGTGATGAGTGAGAGCGAGAGAGGAAGAGAGGGAGAGAGGGAGAGAGGGAGAGAGGGAGAGAGAGAGGGGTTGCTCTCGTAGCTGACCTTCAGTCCAGGGAAGCCAACATGACCCGTCTTCCCTTTAAAACCCTGGGAAGACAAATCACAGGAAGTTCAGTTCAACACGCGTCAATCTCCGCAGGCCGTGAGCTCGGAACCCTCAGCGCCGCGGAACACAGCATCGGCATGGTAACGGACTACACTGAACACAGTCAGGCTAACGGCAGAGGGTAAAGCTTTAGCCCCAGCTTGATCACTGTCTATTAGCTGTACACGTCTCAGTGTCATGCAGGAGAGTGAGATAACGATCTTGGAATAAATGAGCATAAATAATGAGGGAAGCATCTGGGAAAAGAATGAAGACTGCCTGAGGTACAGATTAACACACACACGTGTTCATACACACACACACACACAATCCCTGCCTGCACACACACCACCCACTTTACTTTGGCTAGCTGATATTAATCAGAGGAGGATGCTCTCTCTGAGGAGATGAACATCTACATGAACTGCTCCATGTTGTGTTCCATGTAGAGGCTCCATACTTCCAAGCAGCGGGGGTGTTTGCTGTCCTGCTGAGGATCTAAGATGAGTCACGGAGCTCTGTCTCTCTCTCTCTCTCTGTGTCTGTCTCTCTCTCTCTCTCTCTCTGTGTCTCTCTGTCTCTCTCTCTCTCTCTCTGTGTCTCTCTGTCTCTCTCTCTCTGTGTCTCTCTGTCTGTCTCTCTCTCTGTCTCTCTCTCTCTCTCTGTCTCTCTGTCTCTCTCTGTGTCTCTCTGTCTCTCTCTCTCTCTGTGTGTGTCTCTCTCTCTGTCTCTCTCTCTCTGTGTCTCTCTGTCTCTCTCTCTCTCTCTGTCTCTCTGTCTGTCTCTCTCTCTCTCTGTCTCTCTCTCTGTCTCTCTCTCTCTGTCTCTCTCTCTCTGTGTCTCTCTGTCTCTCTCTCTCTCTGTCTCTCTCTCTCTCTCTCTCTCTGTGTGTCTCTCTGTCTCTCTTTGTGTCTCTCTCTCTCTCTTTGTGTCTCTCTCTGTCTGTCTGTCTGTCTGTCTGTCTCTCTCTCTGTCTGTCTGTCTCTCTCTCTCTCTGTCTCTCTCTCTCTCTCTGTGCAGAGATGATTAGACGTCTCGTCTCGTCTGTTGATGAGTCAACACTCACTGGGATTCCTCGAGGTCCGGGAGGTCCTACGACTCCTGGATCGCCCTGAGAGAGAGGGAGAGACAGAGAGAGAGGGGGGATAGAGGGAGAGAGAGGGAGAGGGAGAGAGAGGGGGAGAGAGAGAGAGAGAGAGAGAGAGAGGGGGAGAGAGAGAGAGAGGGAGAGAGACAACTGTGATGAAGCCAGTGCAGTAAGGCTTTAAGAGACCGTGCAGCCACACAGCTGTGTGTGTGCGTGTGTGTGTTTGTGTGTGTGTGTGTGTGTGTGTGTCAGGCCACTCTTACCGGCATGCCTGGTTTGCCATCTTTCCCATCCAGACCTTCGATACCAGGGGGTCCCTACACAGACACAGAGACAGGTGCGGCTTGAGAGGTGAAGGTCTTCACTGAACAAGCTCACAAACACCTTCAGACCACCTAGCCAGCAAGTCAACCAGCTAGCCACACAACCAGCCAGCTAGCCACACAACCAGCCAACTAGCCACACAACCAGCTAGCAAGCCACACAACCAGCCAGCTAGCCACACAACCAGCCAACTAGCCACACAACCAGCTAGCTAGCCACACAACCAGCCAACTAGCCACACAACCAGCTAGCTAGCCACACAACCAGCCAACTAGCCACACAACCAGCTAGCTAGCCACACAACCAGCCAACTAGCCACACAACCAGCTAGCTAGCCGCACAACCAGCCAGCTAGCCACACAACCAGCCAGCTAGCCTCACAACCAGCTAGCTAGCCTCACAACCAGCCAGCTAGCCTCACAACCAGCCAGCTAGCCTCACAACCAGCCAGCTAGCCTCCCAACCAGCCAGCTAACCGCGCAACCAGCCAGCTAGCCGCGCAACCAGCCAGCTAGCCACACAACCAGCCAGCTAGCCGCACAACCAGCCAGCTAGCCACACAACCAGCCAGCTAGCCGCACAACCAGCCAGCTAGCCGCGCAACCAGCCAGCTAGCCTGACAACCAGCCAGACGTACCATAACGCCTGGGGATCCAGGAGAGCCAGAGGGCCCCTGGGGGCCCTGGGGTCCTGCCTCTCCAGTATTACCCTGAGGGAGAGAGAAACAGATAAAGAAATATGGGGGGGGGGGTCTTCTGTTTAGTCCATATTATAACATCAATACAGACATGTGTTTATTTAACATTACAGGTGTTTATTTATCAAAAGGTAGTCCTACCTTTTCAGCCTTGGGCCCTGGGGGGCCGTCCCTTCCTGTTTTACCGGGGGGTCCTGGAGCCCCCTGGAATCACACAGTACAGATGGTCACCAAACACACACACAGTAATAATAATACCTCATTTAGCAGACGCTTTTATCCAAAGCGACTTACATCAAGTACAGTGACATTCCCCCTGAGGCAAGTAGGGTGAAGTGCCTTGCCCAAGGACACAACGTCACATAGCCACAGCCAGGGTTCGATCTCACAACCTTCCGATCATGAGGCCAACGCCTTAACCAGCTGAGCCATCTGACTCCCACAGTATAGATGGCAGTACACAGAGAGGAATGTGCTCTGACAGTATTTACTCACTGGAGGTCCTGGGAACCCAGCTTGGCCTTGGAAACCCTAGAGAGACACACAGCAGGAAACAGGTGAGTGTGTGTGAGTGTGTGTGTGTGTGTGGTGTGTTAACCAGCAGAGCCATAAACCTCAGCTACCTGTTCTCCCTTCTCTCCTGCAGATCCTGCCAGGCCTGTCTCCCCCTTAGGTCCCTGAGAGGAACACACAGCATGAAAACATCCACGTTTAGACATGGAGAACCCTAGAACCCTTAAAAGAACATAGAGTGAAAAGAACACTGACCGGTGGGCCAGCCTGGCCCTGGTACCCTGGGAGTCCTGGAGAACCCTGTAGCAGACAGGAAGGAGAACCCCATCACATCCTGTTCTATCAGTTTCAGTACTAACACAGGTACATTTAAAATTGAGCTACGGTTTGGTTGGTTGAGGTTAGTTTTGGTGTTTGGTCAGGTGTTAGGTTTGGAGGTACGTCATTGGATGATGAGTGTTGCTGGTGGTGCTTACCGATTCGCCTTTCAGTCCAGCACTTCCTGCGCTTCCTCTGTCACCCTTCAAACCCTGACAAAACAAACATGGTCAGTTTCTCTATCTATCTATCTATCTATCTATCTATCTATCTATCTATCTATCTATCTATCTATCTATCTATCTATCTATCTATCTATCTATCTATGCAACCCCTCCCTCCCTCCTTCTCTTCCCCCTCCCTCTCTCGATCCGTTCCAACCAGGGTCCCATGGTAACCCCAGCTAGATTCATGTGATGTAAGAATGGCGTGGGGCATCTTACAGGAAGTCCAGGCGGTCCCATGGAGCCCGGGTATCCAGGAGTCCCAGGAGGCCCCTGGGGAACACAGCACCAGGAGAACATGGGGAGGTGTCAGAGATGTCATCACATGGTCAGCTTGTCTGGGCGTGACCTCAATGTACTGGACGGTGCGACACTCACATGCTCTCCCTTCAAGCCCGGCGGTCCAGGAGAACCTCTCTCGCCCTGCTGACCCTGAGGACAGAGAGAGAGAGAGAGAGGCAGGGAGCGAGGGAGGGAGGGAGGGAGGGAGGGAGGGAGGGAGAAAGGGGGTGAACGAGAGAAGAACAAGATGAGCCACACGGAAATTTAGCCATTTAGCAGACGCTCTCATCCAGAGCGACTCACAGCAAGTACAGGGACATTCCCCCCTGAGGCAAGTAGGGAGAAGTACCTTGCCCAAGGACACAACGTCATGTTGTCACATCCGGGGGTTCGAACCAGGGACCCTCTAATTAATAGCCAGATGCCCTAACCGCCTGCCCCACACGACTCTGCACATGTCCTCCACAAATGTCACCGTGTTGCCTGCACGCACATACACACGGTGGTACACTAAATCGCCCTCCCCGCCGCATCGCTAACTTGCACAGCGTCGATCTGAGGCAGAGGCCCAGTCAATACTGGACGAGAGACACAGCGGTCTGGCCTTTACGATTCACCCACTGGGATTATCCGTGTGTCTGGTTCTGAGAAGGCGTCCTTGGTTGCGGTGAGAGGCTCTCGGTGGGGTCCTGGGAGAGGACACTGGATCCATGACCGTGACACAACACAGCCGGTCAGCCTGCCTCCCTCTGACTGACTGGCGCATTCATCCATTTTTTAACATAATCGATCTCCGTAGCGCACTCTTCCTCTCTCTTTCCCCACTCCTCCCTCCAATCCATCTCTCGCCCCCGCCCAGCGCAGAGCGCAATTCAAAAGAGATTCATCTCGGATGATCTATCAACGCTGCTGAGTTGGGTGTGGGGGGGGGGGGGGGGGGTGGGGGTAACTTTCAGCTGCTGCTCCTTGATCCAAGACTAAATTAAAGAAAGTTGAATATGTGTGATGAAGGAGAGAGAGAGAGAGGGGGAGAGCAGAAAAAGCACACTCGAGCGCGAGCGCGCGCACGCACACGGACGAACCGCACACACCGCAGACAAATACCCCCCACACACACCCCCCCCCCCCCCACACACACGCGCGCACACACCTGGCATGAAACACGAGCACATGGTAAACAGATTGCTCGCCGGAGCTGTCACTTCTTCCGTCCCTGACTTCACCCTGCGGAACACAATAGCTGCTTCTGAGGGGAATAATCTGCCTCTCTGTCCCCAGCGCTGAAACACTCTCCATCACCCGGACAGGACGAATAATTGAACAACCGGAGAGACAATGGGATCGTTTCCTCATCTGAGAGAATTTTCATTAACGAGAAGCGGAGAGAGAGAGAGAGAGAGATGGGAGAGAGCGAGAGACGGAGAGAGAGAGAGAGAGAGAGAGAGAGAGAGAGAGAGGGAGGGAGACGGAGAGCATCGCTGGCAGAACGGGCGCTGTCAGGTTTGCAGGGACGAGGCCCACTCGTCTAAAGAGGGAGGGCTCAAGACTTGTTCCTAGTTTTCTGAAAAGAGGAACGGGGGGCCAGGAGAGGGTGGAAAAGAAGACGATAAGTGGATACTCACAGGTAAACCTGACGGCCCCTGAGGACCAGGGAATCCCGGAGGGCCCTGTGGACAGAGAGAAAGGAGGGGGGGGGGGGGAGGAGAGGGTGAAACATTCGATGATAATGAGTCTCACATGTCTAAAAAAAAAAAGACACAGAGGCAGAAAGTAGGACTGTTTTCTGTAGTCGACTCTTCCAGAATGTACTTCTGCCCACGACCACCAGGGGGCTCTGTGGCTTCACAGCAAAAAGGAGGGCATGCAAGTTCCAGAACGATCCGTGGAAACTTTGACACACGAAACCACATGATCTGTTCCAAACCTATAAAACAAAAGGATTGTGCCTTCCCCCTCTTCTGCACGCTCATGCAAACACGATCCTGCTAACGCGTGGCTGATGTGTCCGACACCAGGAGGGAGTTCGGAGGCTTCAGTCAGGCATGGCAGCCCCTCTCACACACCCTCGCATGCATGTCTGATTAATACTGCGTTTGACCGGACCAGCGGCTAACCAAACACAATTAGAGGCAGGAAGGGGAAGTGATGTATTCACACCGTAAAACACAATGAAGGATCCCAACCCTGGTACTAATGAGACTAAGATTAAGGCCCTCAGCGCTCTGGTACGGTGCTCTGCGATAGTGTTGTGTAGTAGTGTCATGTAGTACTGGTGTGTAGCAGTGTTGTGTCGTAATATTGAGTAGTACTGTTGTGTGGTAGTGTCGCGTAGTACTATCGTGTAGTTGTGTAGTTGTGTAGTATTGTGTTTTGTAGTAGTATTGTGTAGTGTTGTATTGTGTAGTAGTGTTGTATAGCAGCATTGTGTAATACTGTTGTGTAGTAGTGTTGTGTAGTAGTATTGCAGGATAATGTTGTGAAGTAGTATTGTTTAGTAGTGCTGTGCAGTAGTATTGTGTGCTGCTGTTGTGTAGTATTATTGTGTAGTTGTGTAACGTTGTGTAGTGTTGTGTGAATGTGATGTCTCACCATGAGCCCTGGCTGCCCTGCTTGACCTCTCTGACCCGGGGTGCCCTGGAGGGGGAAACAAGGACAGAGGAAAGTTAACACACACACACATTCCAAAGATTATAGTGACAAAAACACAACCAGCAGTACACACACACACACACCCACACACATACATACCGGGTCTCCTGGCTGTCCTGGACTTCCTGGGTGGCCTTGTACTCCAGGACAGGGGGGGCTGTTGCCGTTCGTGGTGGTCTGACACACACAGAGGATAGAGTTCTTATGTGAGAAGGGAAGTGTGTGTGTGTATAGTGAGTGTGATTGTGATCTCTGTCTCACCGGAACTTGAACCGCCTCCTCGCTCTGCAGCCTCTGCAAACACTGAGCACAGAAAGAGCCGAGTCAGACAGGAAGACTGGGTCACGCTGCCCAGGGACATCACATGAAGGACCAGGCTAAGGACCCTCCCAGGGAGGGCGGCTGAAACCCCACCCCAGACACGCCTCCCCAGCTCCAGCCTCAAAGGGCCCATCCAGGCCCTGCCATGAGCCCCTCTCCCTCTGCATGCTAGCTCCACACGCACTTCACGCACCGCACATTCATCCAGAGGCTTCACCTCCCAGTTATCAATGCATCCACAGATACAGTGCAACGACTCCCCTCCACACTGGGGTCTTTCCCAGGCCGATCGCTCACCTTCTCACAGCCATCCTGGGGGACCACAGCCGGCTTGCCCTGGTCGCCTTTCTCCCCCTTGGTACCAACCACACCTGGTACCCCTGGCAAGCCCTGGGTACAGTCTGTGCAAGGCTCCTGTGGCACACACACACGCACACACACACGTGCACACACACGTGCACACCCCCCACGCACAGTTCATTCAAGTTAATATATCCCATGATTCAAGGGAATGAAAAGTGTTGCCTGCGGTTTATCCCCGTTGCCGGGCGACTCACCTTATCGTCTGGAGGGTCCTGAGGTAACAGGAGGTGCTGGGGGATGGGGGGCTGCGGAAGGTTCCGGGGGGGAGGGCGCAGGGGTGGGGGAGGAAGGTGACATCAATCAATACACAGTCCTCCACGATCGCCCACAAATAATTCAGTTTCAACCCTGACAGTGGACAGTCGAGTTTCTTCTTGAGAAAGGAGAATGTTCTAGAAGGACCCAGCTGTCTGTCTTTCCTTCCTCCCAGATCTGATCTAACAGAGCCGGATGGGTGAAAGCAACATGGCCGACCGCACCCAGCAGGGCTTGGTGGCTAGCTGGCTTCCACCTATCAAGTCGCGGAGAGATCGGGACAGGAGAGACGACTCGAGAATGAAAAAAAACGACTTGACTGTCAGGGTTGCATTCAAAGTGACCCTCACCAGCCCCCGGACCAACAGACAGCTTGTGAAACTGACCAGAACCAAATAGTGTGTCTGAGGGTGATATCACTACACCCGGAGGGCCTGTTCCTCTATCAAATCCACAAATCTCTCCCTTCCCCCTTCACTTCCTTATGCGTAAGCAGTCTGACTGGATGGCAGTCTGACTGGATGGCTGTCTGACTGGATGGCTGTCTGACTGGATGGCTGTCTGTCTGGATGGCTGTCTGTCTGTCTGTCAGAAACATCACTAAAGCCTTCCTACCTGCACAATCTAGTAAGATCAGTCCCTGATTCAGGGCAGGAAGGACAGCTTCCGGAAGTTTCCAGAGACAAGGCCGTATTCAGGGCATTTTGCGTGCTTCGCAAAACGGTTCATGACAACGTACACAACGTTGTTCTTGAGATATGCTGGGGTTGTTGTTTAGTGACCATACGGTCTCGACAGTATTTCTATTAGCCTTTTCTATTTCTTAGCCTTGAACTTTATTTGAGTTCCAAAACTCCTGCACTTTGGCACTTTTTCTACGTGGCTTTGGGTAAATGTGTCTTATTGTTCGCATTCTACAGGTAGACTAGTGTCCGTAGAAGACTGATCTTAAATTTGGTAAACTATTCGGCTGTATGCTCTTATAGTTTTTCTGTTGGCACTTATTAGTTCTCCCGATGTATGTTTCATAATCTATAAGCCTGCTATCATGTTGCTATGCTCAATGACCTATGCTCTTTTGTAAAGCTCTCTCTTGTAAGTTGCTTTAGATAAAAGTGTCTGCTGAATGAATAAATGTAAATGTATAGAAGCCTGAATGTAGATGTGTGTCTCGAATGCAACTCCCAGGCACCATACAGTCCATGACCTTCTCCATGGAAACTACTGTCTCAAGACACCGACAGAGATCACAACACAAGAAGAGAAATATCTGTAAGGAACACCGTCTGTGCTTTGCTGGTCTGCAGAAGGCCAAGGTGCTGTGTGTGAAGTGTGTGAAGGCTGGAAGACCATGTCTCTCCCGTACTGAGGTACAGAAACATGACCTGACATGCCCCAACAGAGCCTGGGAGACACAGACCATGTCTAACTTCACCCACAGTATCACGCTGTACTGATAACACCCATTTCCACCCCAAAAAATACATTAAAGATTCTCAGTGTATTACTCGGTGTAGACGAGGGGTGAGCAATTCCGGTCCTTGAGGGCCGCTGTCCTGAAGGTTTTAGATGTTTCCCTGCTCCAGCACACCTGATACTAACGAACGGGTTGTTATCAAGCTCTGTGGAAGCCTCATAATGATCATTCATTAGAATCAAGTGTGCTGGAGCAAGGAAACATCTAAAACCTTCAGGACAGCGGCCCCACCCCTCATTCGTCCAGGAGTGTTCCACTGTAAAAAGAAGGTTTCAGAGGTGGTCATCTGAACGCTGTTTTCGAAATCAAGACTTCTGCGATGGGAGTCGAAACGTCTTGATTTGGAAAAGTGTCCAGTTGACTTGCCTCTGAAACCTTTTCTACAGCAGTGTTATACTGTACAGTATTATCATTCCACATCCAGCGCTCTGGTTTCCATGACGGTCATGTTTTCGCTCGCAGCCAACCCCAGTTGGCTAATATATTCCAGAATAAGGGCACCGGATTAACCAGAACAGGCAAAGGTTGCGTCGTTTTATTGGTCGTGTTCCGGTAAACTGAAGCAAAAGCTGCTGTCAAGATGAAGAAGACAGTGGTGTACACCCACCGTTCATGTCTGAGAGCAGTAAACATGCCAGACTTTGGGCTGGCTGGCTGAATGGAAAGTTCAGAGAGTTGCATGTGGTCATGGATTGAAAAATGAAACGCACACACACACATACTGTATGCACGCACACACACACACACACACACACACACACACACACACACACACACACCATAGATAGCAGCGTTGAGGTTCTCAAACTGTGTGGTCTGAATAGTTCTCTGTCTTTACACAGCGGCAGCGACAGCAGCCCTTTAGGCACACACACACATACACATACACACACACAGAGACACACACACACACACTGTCAACTGCACCAAGCCAGTTCTCAGGTTATGTCAAACTCACTAACTGTTTAAACTGCTGTTAATAAAAAAGCTTTTTTTACACAGCATGACAAAAGCAATTAGGTTAGAACAAGGCTTTCTGCATCACAGGCAAACTCTCTGAGGCTAGCTAAAGAATTATATGTCAACATGGAAGAGTCCCAGCTCTTTAGTAAATTTGTTCAAATAAATGAGAGTCCCTGTTTTTTTCTACTTTTTCTTCTATTTAGCTGAATAAGGATAAACGTTTGAATGAAAACCAGTTTGAAAAAGGTTTGTATCCTTGAGTCCATTGACATATAACATTGCAGGTTTACAAAGCTGAGAAGGAGTTGGTGGGTCTGCCTGGCACAGTCTGGATTGGAGCCATTTGAGTGTGTGGGCGTATGAGGGAGCGTGCGCGCGAGGGATCGAGTGTGTGTTAGTGAGTGTGTACGTGTGTGTGTGAGCTGGTGTGGAAAACACTGTCTGTGGCAGAAGTGTTGTCCTCACAGCGGCCCATGTAACAATTACTGTAGCCTGACCATTCAGCCGGACCCCCCCCTTGAGAGGCGAACACTCACCCTCCAGTCAGGACTCACATCATTACACACAGACTGCAGGGGACCGTGTGTGTGTGTGTGTGTGTGTGTGGAGCTGCTGTGTGTTATTAGTTTGAACTCCCCCAAAGTGTCTCTCTTTTTAAAAAAAACAACTAAGGGCCTGAGTTCCCAGAATGCTCCTCTCCTACCCCAGACCTCGCCTACCCACCAAGTTCCTCCCATTCCAGCATCAGCTAATCAGAAAGCTGCAGAACTCTCCTCAGACGCCACCCCCCTTCTCCTCTCCTCACTGATTGGCTGGAGGTTGCCCTGAACCACAGACCTAGGGTCAGTTTGCTCGCTGGAAGGAGCCTGTTGAAGACCTACCAGAGGAGCTTCTCATCTGACCCTGAGTCAGTGGTTCAGAACAGCCTCCACCCTCTCTCCTCTGACCGGTTACTTACGATGGTTCCGGGCTGACCCGGTTGCCCTGGCACCCCGTCGTTGCCAGGGTTACCCTGAAAGAAGGAACTGAGGTTGAATTGGTTTATAGCCAATCGCAGGCTAGCCATATCCCATTTACACCACTGGTTAGGGCCGTCACATACATGGCCTATCACCTGCGATTTAACCTGGTATGTGCTCAGTCCGCTTTGAAGACGGTCGGATTTTTCCAAACCGTCCATTTGTTGAGGTGTGAACACATGACCGAGTTAAAGACCAATCACAGATCAGCGTGTGATAAGACCTCTTGATTAGGGAAACAGGGTGTATTGATCACATGATCTGGCAGGTCTTTAAAGTTTACTGCGTCTATTGAGTGACAAACATTTGGAGTCTCCTTAATAGCGACACAGCCCCGTCATAATTAGTCTGAAGGATCCACACCCTCGTCACCCTTGACCCCAGAAGCCTCCCATTAGAGTTAGTAAGGCTGCTCAACATCGAATGAACTCAGTAAGTTTAGTTACGAACTACACCTCAAGGATTAACAACCAATACAAAGTAACGATAACTGTTATTGCACCATAGGATTCTTTATTAACGCTGTGGTATCCAATGACTGTGTCTTTAATGCAACTGTAGCCCTCAGCAACCCAAGCCAGTCCCAGCCCCAGCCCCAGCTACCCCCCACCCCCCCTCCCCCTCCGCACCACCCCAGTCTTACCTGGGGTCCTGGGTTGCCGTGGAAGCCCTGAGGCCCTGGAGGACCAGGGGGCCCTGGAGGTCCTGGGGGTCCCTGTTACACACACACACACACACACACACACACACACACACACACACACACACACACACACATACAAAGATAAAAACATGTATGTTCCTTATTCATCCAAGCGTCTTGTGTATTTGTTTGAGAGAGACAGACGGCTCGAGCAGAGACCTGAGGACCGGGCTGCCACAGGTTGCCTCCCACTGTTCCGGGCGCTCCCTGCAAGGCAAGAGCAGTCAAACTCAGAGCTCAGCAGCACACCGATCACCCCAGAGGCCTTAAATACGCAGCAGGCTGGCACCTTCCAGTGTTCCAGTGAGAGAAGAACCCCACAGACGTATGTTTGTGTGTTTGTCTGTGTGTGTGTGTGTTTGTGTGTGCAAGTATGTCTGCAGTCCCTGCAGAGAGATAATAATCTTGCGGATGAACTCAAAGAACTGAAGGAAGTGTGCGCGCGTGTGAGTGTGTGCGTCTACATGAGAGCAAACCAGCCTGTGTCTGAGCCCCCTGTAGAGAGATAATCATTCTGAAGATGAACTCCAAAACAAGTGGAGAAGGTGTGTGTGTGTGTGTGTGAGAGACAGAGATAATCTGACCATTCCATACTCACAGGGCCACCCGTTCCTATGTATGTTTGGCTGATGCAGTTACAATCTCCTTGTTCTCCCTGGATAAACATCACATGTTACCATCTATGACCCCCCAATGACCCCACACACATCACATGTTACCATCTATGACCCCCCAATGACCCCACACACATCACATGTTACCATCTATGACCCCCCAATGACCCCACACACATCACATGTTACCATTAATGACCCCACAATGACCCCACACACATCACATGTTACCATCTATGACCCCCAATGACCCCACACACATCACATGTTACCATCTATGACCCCCCAATGACCCCACACACATCACATGTTACCATCTATGACCCCCAATGACCCCACACACATCACATGTTACCATCTATGACCCCCAATGACCCCACACACATCACATGTTACCATCTATGACCCCCAATGACCCCACACACATCACATGTTACCATCTATGACCCCCCAATGACCCCACACACATCACATGTTACCATCTATGACCCCCAATGACCCCACACACAAACAGCC
>CM059306.1:9920000-9940000 GCA_030340665.1 Neosalanx taihuensis
AGATAGAGAGAGAGAGAGAGAGAGAGATAAAGAGAGATAAAGAGAGAGAGAGAGAGAGAGAGATAAAGAGAGAGAGAGAGATAAAGAGAGAATGAGAGAAAGAGGTAGATAGATGAACGTGAAGAGACAGACGAAGTGAATTGTTGAAGATCCCATTCATCTGCCTACAGACAAGGGGAACGTTCTCAAAAGGGTCTGGCTGTCTGCGACATAATGAAACGCCGTCCGTCTCCTCATAATTCTTCCCTCCGAAAGGGGATGGAGAGGACCAGGATAATTGCTGCAGAGCGTTGGAGATTTATAGCCAGTTAAACCCTTGAATCTCCTCATCAAACCCAGATGACTGGGTGTATTTCCAGTCTTATAACCCTGCTCATAGTGGTGCTCGCACTGTTCGTCAATGAGAGTACCTCGTGATGAATCTACAATGTTACTGCGAGCCAGATGGTCAGAGGTGTGCAAAACCAGAGGAATGTGATTTTTTTCTTCTTACCTGTGGGCCTTGAAGACCAATTCCTGCAGGCCCAGCTTCACCCTACAGGGGGCAGTGTGACATTAAAGTTAGTCACACGAATCCCTGTCTTACATTTAGACACAGATCTTTATAAGGTGAGCCGTTGTTAAACCATATGAAAGCAGTGATACCTGGCTCCCTTTAGGACCTGGGGACCCCTGAACCCCTGGTAGACCTGGCATCCCCTGTAAGGTTGAGGAGAGAGAAGAATTCTAAGCAAACATCTGGCTCCAAGCAAGATAAGATGATAAAGAGGCTGCAGAGCCCCGATGACCAATGGCGTTCTTCTAGAAGGCTCAGCAACGATCGCCAGGATGTACAGACTTAAGAGGCTGGTTGCCATGGTGCAGAAGAAGAACAGAAGTTCACCGTAGATACCAGAGCTAACTCGCTAGAGGTAGGGAACCCTGGTCCTCGAGAGCCATAGTCCTGAAGGTTTCCCTACTCTAGCACAACTGATTTTAATGAAGGGTCGTTATCAAACTCTGTGTAATTTGAATCAGGTGTGCTGGAGCCGGGAAACATCTAAAACCTTCAGGACTATGGCTCTCGAGGACCAGGTTTCCCTACCCCTGTGCTAAGCCCATGTTAAGTGTCGTATCAGGGACAGACCAGGGGTGGTATTGGGGGGGGGGGGGGGGGGGGGCACGCTCACCGATTTGCCGGGCTTGCCCTCCCCAGGGGGGCCCGGATCGCCCCTCTCTCCCTTCGGACCCGGAACGCTGGCGCCGTCGGCCACACCCCCAGAGACAGACAGGCAGCTGTCACAGGCGTCTCCCTGGGTAAACACAGAACGACGCCACATCACGCTGGAACCCGACCCTGACCCGAGCATCTCCAACACGGCATTCGGCGATTAAATGTCGATGTTTTATAGCGGTGATGTAAAAAGCCGAATGTGTTAAATGAATAAATAAAGGGATCCTGTACTAACAAACAATGATACATTCACTTAGCAGAAGCTAAATGGTGGTTGCAATTGCATCTCTATTGATCTGGACCCTGAGCACTGCTCTCTAGTCTACTTCATGCGCTCAGACACACAAGTCGGTTTCAGATGGTTTCAAACCTTCTCTCCCTTCAATCCGGTGGCTCCATCCCGTCCGGTCTCTCCGGAGAGACCAGGCACTCCTGGTTTCCCCTCCAGTCCAGGGTCTCCCCTCTCACCCTGGTCTCCCTGGTAACATACAGTGACACAGTTTTCACTGTCAGATATGATCTGATTCCTCCACAGTCTTTTCTCGTCTCTCCTTCACTGACAGCAAGATCATAATGGGAAACCGCTCACTGCTCCGTCAATAGGGAGGGAGGTGGCTGAGTGGTTAAGGTGTTGGACTAATGGACTAATCAGAAGGTCGTCAGTTCGATTGCCTGCTAAGGCAGCATGATGTTGTGTCCTTGGGCAAGGCGCTTCACCCTACTCGCCTCAGGGGGGAATGTCCCTGTATTTACTGTAAGTCGCTCTGGATAAGAGCGCCTGCTAAATGACTAAATGTAAATAGACAAATTTAAGTTACATAAACTGCATGTAACGATACATCAAGAGTATTTCAAGGGTATTTAAGGTGGCCTGACGTCATAACGAAGCCAAAGGCGAAGAGACTGTAAGTTCTAATGGGAGATACTGTAGGTTAAATTAGGTGGGAGGATTCTCCTAATGACATGAATGAAGGTAGTCCGAAGACTCTGGGGGACATCGGCTCATCTGGTTTCCAATCTCACGAGCTCTGATTTCCCTGCAGATATCCTGTGTCCCGGAAGACACCGGATTATTTAAGGCGGGCTGGGCATCTCCAACGCAACTGTCTAGTCAGCGAGGGCTCATTTCCCCCCAGACGTCAGCTTATTCCATGAGTTATTTAAGGTGGAATGGCTTTCCTCTGGACATTGGGTTATTTCAGGTAGCTTGACTACCCCACTCATTATGCAAGTTTATGCGATCTGATTTCACCATGGCGACTGGCCATTAAGGCAGGGGCGGAACCCCTTTGGGCTATGTCTGAAGAGAGGCCTCTGACATCACTAATGGAGCTGTTTCTCCAGTAAAGTAGCCGGTTAAACTTCAAAGACTTGGAAATCCCAGTTTGTAGCCAAATGATCCCGACACGTCTCCGGCGAATCAGGTTAGCCCAGTTCAAAAAACCGTACTGCAGTTGACGTCGGATCAAACGCAGCTGTCCCCTGATAGGCCAACTGGCCTCCGGGGCCTGTGATTGGCTAGGAAAATAAGCCAAATTCTGATCGGTCTGCGGCCCTTCAGGCTGTTGGAGGTTTGAAATGTTATTCAGCGACCTTTTATGAACAAAACTTGTGAAAGTGACTTACTTTATCCCCCTTTACTGCTGGAAGCCCTGGTGGACCCTTCATAGAAGCAGAGAGACAGTCAAAATGTCAGTAACACACACACACACAACTACACACACACACATCTCTGAGCGACTCATACTGTCTAATCGGGGGGTGGAAGAGGAATTGACGCTACTATAGGGACAGCTAGAGCTGTGTGACCTCATATCCTGTGGTAGGAGGAAGTTGTGAATACATCCCTTATGTACACATCTACCTCATCTTGACTTTCACAAATATTCTCAGACTCTCTGATTAGAATTCCATTAAACACATGGACTGTCATCCTATCAGGACATTCTAATGGTTTGTTCAGTTTAGCTCTGGTACAACACACCGCAGTATTGAACCTACTGCTGGTGGGTTTGTGGTTCTGAGGGGGCCTGACCTGTTTGCCAACTGCTCCCATCCCTGAGGGTCCGGGGGGGCCCGGAGGCCCTGGAAGCCCTGGGAGGCCTGGCTCCCCTGCTGGAACCTTGATGATGGACGGGCCACCACCCACCTCCTCGGGAGAAGGCCGGCAGGGGCCACACGACTCACCCTGGGGACACACACACTCGGCATGGTGGGGCTGGACACACACAGGCACACAGGTAGACAAACACACACACACACACACAAGCAGGCAGACACATATACAGACACACAAACACACTCACACACAGGTAGACAGACACACACACAGACACAAAAACACACTCGCACACAGGTAGACAAACACACATACAGACACACAAACACACTCACGCACAGGTAGACAGACACAAAGACACACAAACACACAGACAAACTCACACACAGATAAACAGACACACAGGCAGCCACACACACACGCAAACTGAGACACAGACCCACAAACACACTGACAGACAGAAAGACAGACATCTACCTTCTCTCCCTTGGCACCAGGAATGCCTAACCCAGGCAAGCCATCGTCTCCCTGTCAACAGAACATGCCAGAGGGCAACAGGCCAGCGTGAGCTGTGAGCTCCACATCACAACACTCTAACATGCAGTCCTGCTGTGTGTTTCTGCTGCCAGCGCTGCCAACCTTGATGCCCTTCTGCCCATCCTTGCCGCTGGGGCCCCTCAGTCCCTGCTTGCCCTGGACACACACACACAGGACACAGGTCACATGTCACCGTGGGGCTCCTCTGACAGGCTGACAGGGTAAGCGTACCAAGATGCAGAGGCGAATGGAAAGTACTCACAGTTTTCCCATCAGCTCCTGGGCTTCCGGCGTTACCCTGGATACGAGAACAGCAGAATGATGAATGATCCACAGAAATAGTCACTTTAGTGATGTCTCATTATGGCTGTACAGTGAACCCTCGCTACAACACGGTTCACTTTTCACGGTTTCGCTACTTCACGGATTTGCCTCGTGCCTTGTGTTCTGCATTCTGATTGGCTAAACAGTCTCTCCAACACAAACCTGTGCATTAATAAAGTTGCGGTTTACAGGATACAGTAGTTTTATTTGTTAAACAAATGCTTGGGCCTGTAAAAAGGGTTTGTTCTTTGGTTTTAATATATAATACAGTATTTCATTGTATAATAATTGTAAAAAAAATAAAGGTTTCTACTTCACGAATTTCGCTTATCACAGGTTCTTTTTGGAATGTAACCCCCGTGAAAAATGAGGAATCACTGTACTTTAAAATCCAGTTATTCATTTTTTGTATTTTATTATGAAGGCATTTCTGCCTTTATAATTGTTTGATAGGGACAGTGTAGAGGAGAGAGATCGTGGGTGGGGGGGGAGAGAATGACGTGGTAAAGGGTCTGGACTGGATTCGAACCTTACGAGAGTGATCCGGCGCCCCCTTAAATTAAACTAAACATACCCATAGGAATATATCCACTTATTCCTGTCAATGCCATCTGTAATTACTGTAATTGCACATGAATATCCCATTGTTACTGTAACCATAGGAATATGTAACTATTGCTTTAACCCCAGGAATGACTAAATAGCTATACCAATGAAGACAGCAGCATGCCCGCACTACCTAGAGACCACAGTTGACACCAGGCTGATCTGCTGGAGGATCCACACTGAGCAGCAGACTGATCTGATCTGATGATCCACACTGAGCAGCAGACTGATCTGATCTGATGATCCACACTGAGCAGCAGACTGATCGGATGATCCACACTGAGCAGCAGACTGATCTGATGATCCACACTGAGCAGCAGACTGATCTGATCTGATGATCCACACTGAGCAGCAGACTGATCTGATGATCCACACTGAGCAGCAGACTGATCTGATGATCCACACTGAGCAGCAGACTGATCTGATGATCCACACTGAGCAGCAGACTGATCTGATGATCCACACTGAGCAGCAGACTGATCTGATCTGATGATCCACACTGAGCAGCAGACTGATCTGATCTGATCTGATGATCCACACTGAGCAGCAGACTGATCTGATCTGATGATCCACACTGAGCAGCAGACTGATCTGATGATCCACACTGAGCAGCAGACTGATCGGATGATCCACACTGAGCAGCAGACTGATCGGATGATCCACACTGAGCAGCAGACTGATCTGATCTGATGATCCACACTGAGCAGCAGACTGATCTGATGATCCACACTGAGCAGCAGACTGATCTGATGATCCACACTGAGCAGCAGACTGATCTGATGATCCACACTGAGCAGCAGACTGATCTGATGATCCACACTGAGCAGCAGACTGATCTGATGATCCACACTGAGCAGCAGACTGATCTGATGATCCACACTGAGCAGCAGACTGATCTGATGATCCACACTGAGCAGCAGACTGATCTGCTTGCTTCATTTCCCTCTCGACAGGAGGACAGTGTGCAGTACCCAGAACCCTGAGGCCCCTGTTTAACACCCTAATGACTGTGTGTGTATGTGTGTGTGTGAGTGAGTATGTGTGTATGTGTGTTTGTGAGTGTGTTTGTTGTGGCGGCGCTGATGTTCCCTGCTGTGTTTGTGTCTGTGTGTGTGTGTGTGTGAGAGTATGTGAGTGAGCGTGAGTATGTGTGTTTGTGAGTGTGTTTGTTGTGGCGGCGCTGATGTTCCCTGCTGTGTTTGTGTCTGTGTGTGTGTGTGTGTGAGAGTATGTGAGTGAGCGTGAGTATGTGTGTTTGTGAGTGTGTTTGTTGTGGCGGCGCTGATGTTCCCTGCTGTGTTTGTGTCTCACCTTCTCTCCTCTGAGACCGGCCAGTCCAGTAGACCCCGGCTCCCCCTGGAGGAAAACAGATGAGAGGGCTGGCATGTAGAGGACACACACCACACCAAGAACACACACACACACCAAGAACACACACACACAGACCAGAAATACACACACACACACAGACCAAAAATACACACACTCCAAGAATACACACACACCAAAAATACGTCAAGCATACACACACACACACACACACACACACACCAAGAATACATACACACACACGGTAAGAATACACACATACACACACACTCCAAGAATACACACGTCAAGCATACACACCCACACACGTTAAGAATACACATACACAGCAAGAATACACACATACACACACACAGCAAGAATACACACACACACACCAAGAATACACACACACACACACAGACCTGTTCTCCTTTGGCTCCTACTCCTGGTTCTCCTTTTGCCCCCTTCTGTAGCTGAGTCTGAGCCACGGGAACTAAGTTTCCATTATTCGGCAATTCTCCCAGGGTGGGGCATACGGCACAGGGCTCGCCCTATGCCACACACACACACACACACACACACACACACACACACACACACACACACACACACACACACACACACACACACACACACACACACACACACACACACACACACACACACACACACACAGAGCAAAACAACAGTGTTGAACGTCAAGTCCGACAGGAGAGGCATGCGGTAAATGAAAGCAGGAAGTGTTGTCTTCTCTGGCTGAGACTCAAACTGACCTTCTCCCCTTTGGTCCCATCTGACCCCGCCTCTCCCTGTCAAAACACAAGACACCTCAGCATCTCGTTAGAGCAGAAACGCACGCCCGGACGCACACGCCCACACAGGCCCGGACGCACGCCCGGATGCACGCCCGCTCTGGGAGTCTTATTTGGTTAGAAGCGCATCCATTGTTGTATGGGGGGGGGGGGGGGGGGGGGGGGTGGAGGTTGGCCATCAGACACAGCATGCTTCAGTTGATCTGTCAGGACACGAACTGGGGCGTGGCTTAGGAGAGGACTTGGAAACTACTGAAAGGAGTGTGTGTGAGTGCGGGTGTTTGCCAGAGAGAGAGAGAGAGAAAGAGAGAGAGAGAGAGAGAGAGAGAGAGAGAGAGAGAGAGGGAGGGAGGGAGGGAGGGAGGGAGAGAGAGAGAGAGAGAGAGAGAGAGAGAGACTGCGAGAGATAGAGAGACAGCGAGAGAAAGAGGGATGTTTGCAAATGTGCGTCAAAAAAAACTTGCTGGTATTTGCATGTTATCTACCTTGCTGGATGAGGCCGAGAGAGAGAGAGAGAGAAAGGAAGAGTATGTGCGCACACAAAACCGAATGGATCTTTCCGTGTTACCCACCGCGCTCACAATACCCGCGTGTGTGTGCGCGAGAGAGAAGGCTTTTGAAGTGTGTTGCGGATCGCATGACGTTTCGTACCTTTTGCCCCTGCTTTCCATCTGAACCCATCAAGCCCTGGTGATGAGAGGAGGGGAGGGGCCAGTATCATGATGTGATAATGTGATGATATCACAAGAAGAAGATGGGGGGGGGAAGAAAAAAAAAGATTGTTAATTCACCTAGCATGAAACAGTCTCTCTCTTTCGGTCTTTCTGTCCGTCTCTAGAACGCAGGACACTGATCGTACTGGAAATCATTGCGAGACGCAATGACCGATGAAGTCATTTCTCCCATCGTAGAAATGATTCCTTACTCCGTCTACGAGGCAGCGTCAGCGACGGAGAACTAAGTAAAAGAGGGCAGATTTCACTCAGAGCCCCGAGAAGATGAGTTTAGAAAGTTTTTAGGAGAGGACGAGAAATGGAGAGAGGGACGAAACGAATGGTTGAGGAGGCTGAAGATAAGCCAAAGGCTGTTCGCTATTGACCGAATGAAACAACCTTCGGTTAAAGCTTCAAAAGCCACATATCTTCCCCCGGAGCTACTGGTGTGGTAACTACACAAACACAAACCCACACCCAAGCTCTGTACTTCAGCACAGACACCACGCCTAGCTACTGTCCATGCTGCTTTGAGGAACTATCTAAAAGAACTTTATGAATCGTTACTTATTTGCGCAGTCTACTGCTGACAGAGGCAAATGGATCAGATCAGAATGGACAGAGGCAAACAATAACAGTTCAGTGAAGTGACCCCACAGGTAAAAGTAGAGAGGGTCAGGGGGTCAGGGGTCAGGGGGAGAGCAGCAGAGACCCCTCAGGTGAAGGTAGAGAGGGTCAGGGGGTCAGGGGTCAGAGGGAGAGCAGCAGAGACCCCTCAGGTGAAGGTAGAGAGGGTCAGGGGTCAGAGGGAGAGCAGGAGAGACCCCTCAGGTGAAGGTAGAGAGGGTCAGGGGTCAGAGGGAGAGCAGCAGAGACCCCTCAGGTGAAGGTAGAGAGGGTCAGGGGGTCAGGGGTCAGAGGGAGAGCAGCAGAGACCCCTCAGGTGAAGGTAGAGAGGGTCAGGGGGTCAGGGGTCAGAGGGAGAGCAGGAGAGACCCCTCAGGTGAAGGTAGAGAGGGTCAGGGGGTTAGGGGTCAGAGGGAGAGCAGCAGAGACACCTCAGGTGAAGGTAGAGAGGGTCAGGGGGTCAGGGGTCAGAGGGAGAGCAGCAGAGACCCCTCAGGTGAAGGTAGGGAGGGTCAGGGGTCAGGGGGAGAGCAGCAGAGACCCCTCAGGTGAAGGTAGAGAGGGTCAGGGGTTAGAGGGAGAGCAGCAGAGACCCCTCAGGTGAAGGTAGAGAGGGTCAGGGGTCAGAGGGAGAGCAGCAGAGACCCCTCAGGTGAAGGTAGAGAGGGTCAGGGGGTCAGAGGTCAGGGGGAGAGCAGCAGAGCGATGTACTGACTGGAAGTCCTGGTTCTCCGGTTCCTGGAGGTCCAGCCTCTCCCTTTGGACCGGGCAGCCCCTGGACAGCCACCATGGAGCCGTCCGCAGGCACCACTGGACACACCTCACAAGGCTCTCCCTACGACACACACACACACACACACATTTACATACAGCGCTGTGCAATGGTTTAAGGCACAAATACACCGATATTTTACTCAGTGAAAGTGTACATTCGTTCAATATCTTTGTACCTAAATACTGTTTTAGTGGGATTCTGACAGGAAAACAGGGTTTACTCACCTTCGTTCCCTTGGTGCCCCCAGGACCTCTGGGCCCCTAGGAACACAACACACACACACACACAGGCCTAAGTTTAACACACCAGCAGTTCCTTCAGCAGTATAATCAGACTGTGGTGTTCCTGATCCAGAACTGTCACCGCTCAACTCACAGGTTCTCCCGTATCTCCATCCTTCCCTGGTATCCCAGAATCCCCCTGAAAAAAAACACACACCAGAATCTACTACCGAGGAATATTACATACCTGCTAGACAAATGACCACTCACAATAACAACCACACAACTATCAATTAAATCGACTAGGCTAGTAAACCTACTGCAAAAATGTTTCAAAAAATAAAACCTCAGTTGAACAAAAATAGCCAGCAATACATTAAACAGACATCTTATCCAGAGCGACTTACAGAAAATACAGGGACATTCCCCCCTGAGGCAAGTAGGGTGAAGTGCCTTGCCCAAGGACACAACGTCATATTTTTTGGGGCACGGTCAGGAATCGAACCAGCAGCCTTCTGATTACTACCGTCTTTTTTGCACTATAGGGCGCACTGGATTATAAGGCGCACTGTCAATGAATGGTCTATTTTCGA
Organism: Neosalanx taihuensis; assembly: GCA_030340665.1. NCBI lineage: Eukaryota > Metazoa > Chordata > Actinopteri > Osmeriformes > Salangidae > Neosalanx > Neosalanx taihuensis. The sequence goes on from CM059306.1 coordinate 9,929,792, forward strand.
TCTTTTTTCATATATAAAGCGCACCGGACTATAAGGCGCATTAAGCGGGAAAAAAACAGTCAGATAAATCAGTCGAATAATATTATGGTGAAGCACAGTATGTATTACTCTGCGACGCTCCTGGCTACGGTAGCCGTAATGCTGCAAGCGGTGCGGCTTTGTAGTTTACCAAAGTCGTACTAAAACATTCTGATTTAGCGCCGTGAGCGCTTTGTACCACACAAAAATCGCTTAGAGGTCAGTAAACAAAAGAATTAATCCATATATAAGGCGCTTCGGATTATAAGGCGCAGTGTCGTTTTTTGAGAAAAATAAAGGCTTTTAAGTGCGCCCTATAGTCCGAAAAATACGGTAGTCCTAACCACCTCAGTCACCTCCTCGACATGCCATGACGTGTTGTAACCCATATGTACTGTATGTTCCAGTAGGTGAAAGGTCAGATCAAATCTCTTGACAGGCGCTCTGGTTAACATGCATACCACAGTAGTGTGTGACACGATGCGCCCTTCCTACCTTGTCTCCTTTAGACCCGATCCCTGGTAAGCCCTGAGGAGAAACAGCAGCCACTTAATTCAACTATTTTTATCCCTCTATCACGCACACGCTCACATTCACACGAGCATTTTTCCACATGGCCCACCTCAGCTGTCTAGAGTACAGAATACTACAGAACTTTGCTTTATCCCCCATGTAGATGAAGAGCTTCCATCGCATCAATATTTCAGTTCAACACTGATTCATGGAATAATCACAGGAACGTTCCGGAATACCCTAGCAGTACTTACAGGAAGGCCTGGTTTTCCGATCCCTGGCAGTCCAGGAAGTCCCGGTTTTCCAGGCTCTCCAGCCAAGCCCTCCGGACCCACCAACCCTGAGGATCCCTGGGTACACAGAGAGGTCAGAGGTCATACAGGATTGAGTTACATGTGTTTTACTATCGTCTCATGTAACCGTACTGAACCTACCAACAACCACAACAGGAACGATAATATACTTTTTGCTCTGGTATCGGTAGCGAGCGAAATCCAAATTCAATTATCAGAACTGAAGTAAGTGCCCGGGTGTCATCTGTAGTTTAAAGTGGACACACAGTGTACGGACGCTCACCTTCTGCCCCTTAGGACCGACCACACAGATGGACCCAGCCCGACCCTGGAGGGAGAAAACACAGCTGACATCAGCAGGTCAAACACACAAGCGGATTACGTATTCAAATACCGAGTTTACATCCGAATCAGTACAACTGGCAGTTTGATATTACATTTCAAACCGTTACCTCAGGGCCTAAAGGGAAAAACTGCAGGCTGAATGTTTAATTTAATGTACAAAAAAACCCCCAAACACTTTTCATCCAATCTCTTCGCATGATACATGTTTCTTAAGCTGGGGGGAGGGGGGGGGGGGGTTTACGACACACAGGCCGTTGGTAATTTATGTCCTACTTATGAAACCTTCCATGCACGAGCGTCGCTCGGCGGTGAATGGGGGAGATTAAAAGGTTTAAGTCAGCCTGAATCAGCCTCTTGTCTGAGAGAAGGAGCCAGTCAATGAGGCTGCATTGATTCTGTGGTCTTTGTTGCTCCAGTGTAATCTAACAGGCATTAGGCTGATTTAACACCCTGAGAGGGGCCAGCGGAAGGAGGAGAGATATCAATGGGTCTGGGATTAAAAAGTAATGCTCTGTAATTCTGCTAAACGCCCTCTCTCCGTCCCGATGGGAAAGGTGCGCGCGACAGGTGCGCGTGTGCGTCCGTGATGCTGAAAGGTTTCTTTGTCAGGTTAGGACCTAACTGAGAAAATGAGAGAGAGAGAGAGAGAGAGAGAGAGAGAGAGAGAGAGAGAGAGAGAATAGTGACAGATAAAATCAAATCAGAGAGAGACAGAAGCAGATACAACAACAGCGGGAAGGAGGAAGACAGACAGAAAGACCCCAGCCAAGTCATGGACATGAATAGAGGGAGAGAAAGGGAGAGAAAGAAAGGAAGATGGGTAGAAAGAGAGACTGAGTGATACTCACATCCTTCCCTGGCATTCCAGAGAGACCCTGGAGACCAACCTCCCCCTTCTGTCCTTTCTCCCCCTGAGAGAAAGAGAGAGAGAGAGAGAGAGGGAGAGAGAGAGAGGGATAGAGACAGAGACAGACAGAGAGAGAGAGAGAGAGAGAGAGAGAGAGAGAGAGAGAGAGAGAGAGAGAGAGAGAGAGGGAGAGGGATAGAGACCGGAGGAGAGATGGAGGGAGAGAGGGGAGAGGGAGAGAAACAGAGAAAGAACGAGGGAGAGAGACAGGGAGACAACGAGGGGGGAGGGAGAGAAACAGAGAGAGGGATAGAGAGACAGAGACAGAGAGATAGAGAGGGAGAGAACAGAGAGAGAGAGAGAGAGAGAGGGAGAGAACAGAGAGAAAGGGAGAGAGAGAAAGAGAGAGAACAGAGAGAGGGAGAGAACAGAGAGAGAGAGAGAACAGAGAGAGAGGGAGAGAACAGAAAAACCATTAGCAGAATTTGCAAGATGAGACGAGTCGGTATTAAAAAAAAAACTCTTCCCGACAACACACAAGCATGCATATTACAGAGAAAGTTCCTGAGGCAGGATTTACCATGTGACCCACTGCCTCTCCCCAGTTGGCAGGTAGGACCTGCAGGGAAAGAAGGAAAGAGACAGAAAGATACAGAAAGAGAGAGAAAGACAGACAGACAGAGAACAAAAAAACAGAACGGCTAATCAACGTGTAACATTGCTAGGAGACATGACTCACCCGTACATCACTGCTGGTAGTATTCTAAACGAATTCTCCATGCAGCACTCTGGATAGCTAACCATCCCCCCAAATGAGCACCCCTCCCCAAATGATCCCCCCCTCCTCCGGTCATCAGTACAGAGTGAGTTCCAGAGAGATCTGGGAAGAGTTTCTCTAACTCACCGATTCTCCTTTCTCCCCTTTCTGGCCCTTGGGTCCTTCTGAGCACTGAGGACAAGCAGCAACACACACACACAGACACACACACAGACACACAACCGTGCGCACACACAGACATCCACACACACACACAGAGCGAGTTTACAGTCTACTTTGGAGGAATAATAAGAGGCTAGCTCATTGAGAATGCAGGCTGTTCATTTGCATTCTAGAACTTTCCTGAGAGTTCATGTCCAAAAGTCGGGAGGGTTTTTTTTGCGCAGTGCTGGTGGAACTTGTGTTCAAACTCCCAAATAAGGGTTAGAGAGGAGGTTCACCCACAGACAATGTTTGGTTTGGTTTACAAATGTGGAGTGGGGGATGGGGGGAGGGGGGGGTGGGTGGTCCTTAACAAGGCATGTGTCACTCTGTGGTAAATGTGGGGCTGACTTGAGACAGGATACTTACTGGACCCGATGCCCCCTCAGCTAAGCAGCCGGCTCCCTGGAAGAGAGAGGGGGGGGGGGCAGCATGAGGATTTGACAAACAAGCCTGGTGTCAGCTTGGATGTCTGACATCGACACGCTGCCAAACTCCAACACTGTCACAGGCTTCAGTTCCACACTCAACCAGCCTGCCAGAGAGACGCTGTGTGTGTGTGTCAGGGTGTGTGTGTGTTTGTGTCAGTGTGTGTTTGTGTCAGTGTGTGTGTGTGTGTGTTTGTGTCAGTGTGTTTGTGTCTGTGTGTTGTTTGTATCAGTGTGTGTATGTTTCAGTGTGTGTGTTCGTGTCGGTGTGTGTTTGTGTCAGGGTGCGTGTGTTTGTGTCAGTGTGTTTTTGTGTCAGTATGTGCGTTTCTGTCAGTGTGTGTGTTTCTGTCAGTGTGTGTGTTTCTGTCAGTGTGTGTTTCTGTCAGTATGCGTGTCAGTGTGTGTGTTTGTGTCATTGTTTCTGTTTGTGTCAGTGTGTGTTTGTGCCAGTGTGTGTTTGTGTCAGTGTGTGTGTTTGTGTCAGTGTGTGTTTGTGCCAGTGTGTGTTTGTGTCAGTGTGTGTGTGTCAGTGTGTGTTTGTGCCAGTGTGTGTTTGTGTCAGTGTGTGTTTGTGTCAGTGTGTGTTTGTGTCATTGTTTGTGTTTGTGTCAGTGTGTGTTTGTGTCAGTGTGTGTGCGTCAGTGTGTTTGTCAGTGTGTGTGTGAATGGATGAGAAGGTCTTCATGTCCATGTCTATGCATGTCTAGATCCTGCATGTACACATTTTTCCGCATTCCAAAAGTCTTAGTCAATGTTGCACTCGTGTGTGTGTGTGTGTGTGAGAGAGAGACACTCGTGTGTGTGTGTGTGTGTGAGAGAGAGACACTCGTGTGTGTGTGTGTGAGAGAGACACTTGTGTGTGTGAGAGAGACACTTGTGTGTGTGTGTGTGAGAGAGACACTCGTGTGTGTGTGTGACACTTGTGTGTGTGGCACTTGCATGTGTATGTGTGTGTGAGACACGCATGTGCGTGTCACACTCGTGTGTTTGTGCATGTGGCACTGGTGTGTGTTTGGCACTTGTTGGTGTGTGTCTGACACTGGTGTGTATGTGTGAGACACTGGTGTGTGTGTGTGTGTGAGACATTGGTGTGTGTGTGTGACACTGGTGTGTATGTGTGAGACACTGGTGTGTGTGTGACACTGGTGTGTGTGTGTGTGTGTGAGACATTGGTGTGTGTGTGACACTGGTGTGTATGTGTGAGACACTGGTGTGTGTGTGACACTGGTGTGTGTGTGTGTGTGGCACTGGTGTGTGTTTGGCACTTGTGTGTGTGTGTGACACTGGTGTGTATGTGTGTGACACTGGTGTGTGTGTGTGTGTGAGACATTGGTGTGTGTGTGACACTGGTGTGTATGTGTGAGACACTGGTGTGTGTGTGTGTGTGACACTGGTGTGTGTGTGACACTGGTGTGTGTGTGACACTGGTGTGTGTGTGTGCTTCCTCCTCACCCGGTCACCTTTGTCTCCCTTCGGTCCAGTCTGTCCAGCCTGATATCCCAGAGTCGCAAGCTGGAACAAACAATTCATGGATTTACACATTTATTTCCATTTCCATGTCTTCATTTAGCAGACACCTTCATCCAAAGAGACTTCAAGAAGTCGGCAAACTACCGAACGTTTGAAGACATCTACAAACGTGTCAACATACGGGGAAAGATTCTAGTACAAAGATGCTACAACAATCATCTTGTAACTACAGAAGATCTCGTAAAGAAGAAGCCATTTCAGATTCACGTCAGGGTTCAGAACCCTCAAAGATTCTGGAACGTTCACAGAATTCTCCATGAGCCCATGTTTTCCGACTAGTCTTCTGTTGTTACCAGCGCTTCAATACACAGTAGCAGGTGCGGTATTACTGAAGTCAGCAATACTCCAACGCTTTGGTATTGGTCTCTGAAGGAGAAAGAAGAGAACCTGGACCACTCACATTTTGGCCTTCCTTGAGAAGAACACAGCCAGCACACTAGAGACAGACAGAGGGGTTTGCATTAGCGATCATCCAGCGTCAGACACACCTACACCAGCACGCACACCTTCACTTTGGTCCCTGCGGTTTCCCCACTGCGGGACGAATAAAGGACGATGCTATCCTGTCCTATTATCTGGTCAAACTGGTGCGGTTCCTTACATGAACAGCGGGGGGCGCTGTTATATCAGCCAAAACGTTGCTCAGGACAGATAGAAGTTAAGGAGTGGGTGGCGAACTCTGTCTTTTTCTTGCCCTCTCTCTCTCTCTCTCCTCTCTCTCTCTCTCTCACACACACACACACACACACACACACACACACACACACACACACACACACACCACACACACACACACACACACACACACAACACACACACACACACACACACACACACACACACACACACTCGTCTCCCCTGGGGTACGGAGATCAATAGAAACATCTGAATCCCCACGGCACCGGAGCGAGCGGACCAGCTGCCACGCTTGGCAGGAGGGCACCGCGCATTCTCGCACTCGCGACACGGCAACGGATAACCATTAGAAATAGCTGAAGCGCTTTTTAACGGAGGCGCATAATTAAAAGCGAATCTGCCCCCCGTTGAGTCAGCAAGCTCGCGCTCAGACAACACTTTACATATCGCCAGGACGACGGCAAAACCCACTGAAAAGGCAGCGGGGAAAAAGGAGAACGGGCTTTTATTACCCCCCTTTCTTCTTTATTTCTGTCTTTCTTTCTTTCTGGTAGTGCGACTGTACATCTTCCAACATCTAGAACTGACGGTAAATTGTGAGAGTCGTTCAGTCACTGAGTGTCTACCTCGCCAGGGGGCAATGGGCTCGAAACCGAATGTACCGGCGCGAGGGCCCTGGTGGTGGCGGTGAAAGCTGATTGGCTCATTATAAAGACAGTGTGTGTGAAGACACCGTCAGGAAGTGTGGTTGTGCCTGTGGCAGTTCTACATTAACATTTAGTCTTTTATCGCTCTTATCCAGAGAGACTTGCAGTAAGTACAGGGACATTCCCCCCCTGAGGCATGTAGGGAGAAGTGCCTTGCCCAAGAACACAACGTCATGTTGGCACAGCCGGGAATCAAACTCACAACCTTACAATCACTACCCCAACACCTTAACCGCTGAGCCACCTGACTCCCAGCTCTACCTGGACGTTGTTCTCCTGTTCTGCACCTCTGGTTTTGACACGGGTAGAGCACCACGCCCCAAAGCGTCATACATATCAACTGGTCCGTCATATTTTTAGGGGTAGTTACATTGATCAATCAGGTGCAACTAGCGTGCCGCCTCAACCACAGCCTCCGTAATTCCACCCCGTTACTACGAGCTAACAAGAACCCCGCGACGCACGTCGGTTTCCACGCCGACACGCGGTTTACAACCGCCCCAACAGCAACCAAAAAAAACCACGCACGTCATTCCCACGCCATCACACTCCAAAACAGCCTTCTAACAGAGTGGTATCAAGTGGCTCATTATTTCCGCAGCAGCGTACCGAGCCCCAGTAGCAGGCGGAGTGCTTCAGCGGCAGGTAGTAACCTACATTGAGGGAGTCGCGGGAGGTCCATTAGCGCGCCCCGTGCAGGCGCGCTGGAGCCAAGCCGCTGTTTGTACGCTATTGCGAACAGAATCTCGCCATTGTCGGAGAATGACAATATTCACAACTCCCAGCAGAGACTGTGTGCATAACAGTGAGTAAACCAGCTGACAATAAGTAAGATAAGTGTGTGTGTGTGTGTTAGACATCTTATACAGTTACTTTATCTTTCCTTGAGCCCTTCCCTCCCTGCGGTAGAAGAGCTGTCCGACTATGTAGGTCACCCCGCCCCTACAAAACAAACATTGGCCCCCTGATTGGTCCCAAGCTGGATGGGTTTCCTGATTGGCTTCCAAACAGGCACATGTGGCCCACGTCTCCGCTCTGCTTAGCCATAACAAAGGATCGTGGGTGCGTTTTAGAGACAGAGACAGAGGAGTGGGATTCCTTACTTTCTCCACCAGTCCCTTGGATCCAAAGTCCTCCTGTGAGGGGGAACAGAGAGAGAGGAAGGGGGAGGGAGGGGGAGGAGAGAGAGAGAGGAAGGGGGAGGGAGGGGCAGGAGAGAGAGAGAGGAAGGGGGGGGAAGGGGGAGGGGCAGGATAGAGAGAGAGAGAGGGAGAGGAAGGGGGAGGGAGGGGCAGGAGAGAGAGAGAGAGAGGGAGAGAGAGGAAGGGGGAGGGAGGGAGGGGCAGGAGAGAGAGAGAGAGAGAGGGAGAGAGAGGGAGAGAGAGGAAGGGGGAGGGAGGGGCAGGAGAGAGAGAGAGAGAGAGAGGGAGAGGAAGGGGGAGGGAGGGGCAGGAGAGAGAGAGAGAGAGAGAGAGGGAGAGGGAGAGGAAGGGGGAGGGAGGGGCAGGAGAGAGAGAGAGAGAGGGAGAGGAAGGGGGAGGGAGGGGCAGGAGAGAGAGAGAGAGAGAGAGAGAGAGAGAGGGAGAGGAAGGGGGAGGGAGGGGCAGGAGAGAGAGAGAGAGAGAGGGAGAGGAAGGGGGAGGGAGGGGCAGGAGAGAGAGAGAGAGAGAGAGAGAGAGAGAGAGAGAGAGAGAGAGAAAGGGGAGAGAGAGAGAGAGAGAGAGAGAGAGAGAGAGAGAGAGAGAGAGAGGAGGGAAAGGGGCGACCACATGTCAGTTCTGCTTCTCATTTACATCCGCCATACGATGAGATCTACGCGTTGACCTCTTTCGGATCCACTGAAACCAGGGGGAGTCCGTGACTTGGCAAGCAGCACACAGGACCATGAGTCAGGGGTGAACTCTGAGGTCAGCTCCCCTCCCCTTCCCAGAAGCCTCGTGCTGCTGACATCGAATTGGAGACATGAGCCTGTGTTGTAGGGCAGTCAGTACCAAACTTTACACTGTGAGGCAGAGGTCGCGAACCCTTCACTCTGATTATGCGGTTTCTCGTTTTTTCATCGACGGTTAACAAGTTCTCCCTCATCTCAAGACAGCTTACATTCCATTATGTAGGGAACAAAAGTTATGGATGTGTCAACATTAAAATGCAGCTCAAATGTTTACATTTTATAATGTTAGCTGGCTAGCCTGGCTTATGTTAGCTACTGGTCATTTCCCCTCTTGCTCGAAGGGCAGCAACGTAGTATCCCATGTAGGCTACATCACTTATTGACTTCTTGGGAAGAAAACCCTAAACTCCTTGCTAATAACTGATTAGTCACGATCGAAACATTGTGAACATTGCCCCTAGTGTTTGACTGTGAGCGTGATTGGTTGTCTGTAACTGTCTGTGTGATGGCCCTGCGACTAGCTGGCCCCAGTCCAGGGTGTACCCCCACCTAAGACCCCAAAGTCACCCGTGACCCCTAACGGGAATAAGCGGCACCGCTAATAAGCGGTAGATAATGAATGAATGAGGGCTTTGGGCGGGCCACCTGCATTACCCTAACAGACCACTAGTGGGCCGCGGCCCACAGGTTGGGAATCGCACCGCTGTCGAATCCCAGGAGAGGTTCCATCGCAAACCTCGTTGCCGTTTCACGCCGTTGCGTCAGTGTGATTCTGCAACAAGGGCAGGACGGAGGGAGGCTCTGCATTTCAAATCTGGTCCTGAACGTGCGCTCTTTTATATCAACAGGAAACCAAAAATGAAAGGAGGAGGCGGAGAAAAACACAGACGTGCTTCTAATGAACCCCGGGGCAGACGACAGACAAGTTGACTGGGTGAAGGAGGGTGAGGGAAGGAGGGGGAGAGAAATAATGAGAGGGAACATCCATGGGTGAGTGTATGGAAGCTCTGGGGCTGCTTAGTTCAAAAATATGTGTATCTTGCCGAGATACAGTAGGGATGGTGAGGAGGGGGGGAGGGATGGGGGGGGGGATTCTCAAGGACTGGATGACCTTTCAGTGAGCTGCTATGTTGTTTGTTTTAGAGGAAAAAAAGTTGGAGGGAGGAAGAAAAAAAAGCAGAAAAGAGGAAGATTGAAAGATTAGAGAATCAGAATTAGAGACCCAACAGAAATCCACACACATACCAGAATGGCACACACTTGCAGGCACATCCACACACTTGCAGGCACATCCACACACTTGCAGGCACGTCCACACACTTGCAGACACATCCACACACTTTCAGGTACATCCACACACTTGCAGACACATCAACACACTTGCAGGCACATCCACACACTTGCACGCATGTCCACACACTTGCAGACACATCCACACACTTTCAGGTACATCCACACACTTGCAGACACATCAACACACTTGCAGGCACATCCACACACTTGCAGACACATCCACACACTTGCAGACACACCCACACACTTGCAGGTACATCCACACACTTGCACGCATGTCCACACACTTGCAGACACATCCACACACTTGCAGGTACATCCACACACTTGCAGACACATCCACACACTTGCAGGTACATCCACACACTTGCAGACACATCCACACACTTGCAGGCACGTCCACACACTTGCAGACACATCCACACACTTTCAGGTACATCCACACACTTGCAGACACATCAACACACTTGCAGGCACATCCACACACTTGCAGACACATCCACACACTTGCAGGTACATCCACACACTTGCAGGCACATCCACACACTTGCAGACACATCCACACACTTGCAGGTACATCCACACACTTGCAGGCACATCCACACACTTGCAGACACATCCACACACTTGCAGACACATCCACACACTTGCAGACACATCCACACACTTGCAGGTACATCCACACACTTGCAGACACATCCACACACTTGCAGGCACGTCCACACA
>CM059306.1:9945000-10045000 GCA_030340665.1 Neosalanx taihuensis
GATGGATGAGGGAGGAGGAGCGAGAGCACAGGAGAGTAAGAGGAGATGGATGGAGGAGGGAGGAGGAGGAGAGCAGGAGGGAGAGGAGGAGGAGGACACAGCAGAGGAGGAGGAGATGGATGGATGGAAGAGGGAGAAGGAGAGCAGGAGGGAGAGGAGGAGGAGAGCAGGAGGGAGAGGAGGAGGAGGGCACAGGAGAGGAGAAGGAGATGGATGGAAGAGGGAAGAGGAGAGCAGGTGGGAGGGAGAGGAGGAGCAGATGGATGAGGGAGGAGGGAGGAGAACTCAGGAGAGGAGGAGAAGGTAGAAGGTAGATGGAGGAGGAGAGCAGAAGGGAGAGGAGGAGGAGATGGATGGATGAGAGAGGAGGGAGGAGAGTACCTGTGGGTATCCTCGGTCATCAGAGATCTGGAACAGGTAGATGTTGTCCCTCAAAGCTTTCTTCTTCAGCGCCAGCGTGAAAACCACAGTGAACTCCTCCGGTAAACCATCTGGAAACACCTGACTGAGAGAAAACACAGTTAAACCCACCGTGAGTGTGTGTGTGTGTGTGTGTGAGAGTGTGTATGTGCGTGACTGGAGTTTCAGACAGAGAATAACCTCTGACATGTATTTTTATGGCCGATGCAGTAGATCCCACCTAATCTCATTCCTCATCTCTGTGCCTCCGCAGACCGATATCTAGCTGGCTCGTCTCGGGTCAAGGGCACGCACGCACAGCACACAAACACACACACACACGCACAGCACACACTACTCAGGGTGTTGTCAGCTGGTTTTCCACTCCCAGAAAAAAGGGTTGACAGTGATTTATAACAGAGAGGAGAGGCGAGAGAGGGAACACTGCCTAGTTTCAAAACAAAGACCATGGAGAGTTGGAAATAAAAAGCAGGGTTTGGATCCAGAGAAAGCGAGCCCACGATAGCATGAGAAGGAGAGACGGAATGTAAACAGCGGTACAAGACAGGGACCCTGGTGAGGGTGGGGAGCAGATAGGGGTGGGCTAGGGACAAGGACCCTTTCGGAGGGCTCAATACTTCAACAGCTGCGATCCGTACGTTACTGGCCCACTGCCCTGAACACACGTACACCAGACGCTCACAAACACACAGAAGTTGGATGAGAAATCAACGTAGAGGCAGATTTATCCGTAACTCGAGAAAAAAAAGAGTAGGAGAGAGGGAGTACATTTACATTTCTTCGCTCAGCAGACGCTTTCATCCAAAGCGACTTCCAAGAGAGAGCTTTACGAAAGAGCATCGGTCACTGAGGATAGCAACGTGATAGACCCCAAACATAGCAAGTTTATAGATTATGAAACGTAACATCGCGAGAACCAATAAGTGCCAAGGGAAGAGCTAGAAGAGCATACAGCCGAATAGTTTACAAATTTAAGATCAGTCTTCTACGGACACTGGTCTACCTGTGGGACGCGAACAATAAAGCAACAACGTTAACGAGTTTCCGCTCGGGGATCAACAAAGTAATTCTGATTCTGAACAATAACAACAACAGCTGATATTTCTAAGTGTCATTAAATTGTTGGGAAAAGTGAGTCTTGAGCCTTTTCTTGAAGGTGAGGAGACAGTCTGTGTTTCTGATGGAGGTGGGGAGTTGATTCCACCATTGGGGAGACAGACAGGGGAAGAGTTTGTGTTGGCTCTGGCGCTCTTGAGGGGTGGGGGGGGGAGGTACCACTAGATGTTTGTCAGCAGATGACCGTAGGTGTCAGGCAGGGGTGTAAGGAGAGAGAGAGCAGGAGAGAGAGCAGGAGAGAGAGCAGGAGAGAGAGCGGGAGAGTGTGAGAGAGAGGTTTGAGAAGGGGAAAAACACCTGCGGCAAACTGAGGTAAACTTTGCCCACATTCTGCGTTGTGATGATGTTGTTACAGCCAGAAATCCATTTAGACTCCGAAAGCAGTCTGGCTTTCTACCCTTTCATTGAAAGTGGCGTTTTCTGTCATCGCCACGTTTCCCAGCTGGCATTAGCCTTCGCCTGGCTCTTTAGCGAAAAGATTTGCAGGCATCATCTGCTTGTCGCTACCAGACGGGGCTGGATAAACGATGCCAATTAGAGTGAGATACAAAACAAACATCACGTTCCAATTAGGCTGCCTTCTCCCCATCCCAGCTGCGCATCGAGCCAGGGCGATGTGATGGACGGAGCACTTACTGAGTCCACCCCCGAGGGAACCGCTCTGATGGAATCACCCATCACCCCCACTTGAACTGTTAATTCCCTAGTCCCTTCACCCACTTATTCCCTCTCTCCGTCCACCCACCCCCCCACACACACACCTCCACCAATATACACATCAATCCTGCCCCCAGAGAGAGAGAGAGGGAGAGAGAGAGAGAGAGAGGGAGAGGAAAGCAGGGGGGAAGGGAGATAGGGCAGCTTCTGAAGGACAGATACTTATCCCTCCGCTTATTTACCTCTCAGTGGAGGAATGGTTTGGGGTGCGGGAGACAAGAAAGAGCAGAACGGGAGCAGAAAGGAGCAGATGTCCTCTTTCATTTGTGCTCCTCCAGCCAGAGAGGAGAGAGAGGAGAGAGAGGAGGGCTGATCAAGCGTTTGACATCGAGAAGACACAGACAGGCAGACAGACAGACAGACGGATAGACACACACACACAGAGACAGACAGATAGACAGAGACACACACACACAGACAGACAGACAGACAGACAGACAGACAGACAGAGAGACACACACATACACACACACACACACACACACACAGACACAGACAGACACATTCACACAGACAGACACAGACAGACAGACAAACACACAAACACACACACACACACACACACAGAAAGACACACACAGACACACACAAACAGAAGACACAGACAGACAGGCACACACACACACAGGACAGACAGACACAAACACACACAAACAGACAGACACGCACACACACAGACAGATTACACAAACAGACAGACGGACACACACACACACACACACACACACAAACAGACAGACACACAGACAGACAAACGACACAGACAGACTCTCCCTCTCTCACCAGTGGGCAGCAATGCAGAAACCCCCTCCTACTATCTGACTATGGGGAAACACACAGGAAGACTGGAAAGATGAATAGTGGAGCAGCAGAAAGTGGATCCCCCCCCTCCCTCTCTCCCTTCCTGTCCGGCTGGAAGCGTGCCAAACATCTGGCAGCTCTATCCTTCCAAGATACACGTTTCTGAGAAGCAAAGTCGTCATACATCTCAGATGACTTTAACTCGGTAACACCGAGTCACACTGCCTCGGTGACAAGCAATACGCATCACCTCAGGGTGCAGAAGGGCTCCACAAAGCTCTGTTATTGTGGGGAAAATATATGGTTCTCCCCTGCCGGAGAACCAGTCAGAACCAGACAGGAGTCATAAAACATGCTATTCAGGCCCAACTGGCAACTGCCAAACTACTTCATCAAGAACAAGAACATTCCTCACACTGAGAAACAGCGTTCACAGATTCTGTTTAACCAAGAGCGCAGTACAAGGGACATTCTGACAGTCAATGACAAGAAAATAGTTTCATAGCACGTCTATTTGTTCAGGAATCAGAGAGAAAAACAGTGAGCGAGAGACAATGAGAATCAGTGAGACAGACACAGAGATAAACATTGAGAGAGAGAGAGAGAGAGAGAGAGAGAGAGAGAGAGAGAGATACAGTGAGACAGTGAGAAAGAGAAAGTGAGAGACAGTGAGAGATAGTGAGAGAGCGACAATGAGAGAGAGTGAGAGAGAGAGACAGTGACACAGTGAGAGAGAGAGAGAGAGAGAGAGGGAAGGAGCGAGGGAGTGAGAGAGGGAGAAAGGGGGTGAACGAGAGAGGGATGAGGGCTCCTACTCTGTGGGGTGGATGAGGGCGGTCTTGCCCAGCCGCAGGATGACTGGTCCTCGGGGGTTGCGGATCTTCTTGATGTCGGCGCTCCTCAGCAGGGAGAAGCGCCGCACCAGGTTGAACCCTGGGAAAGATCACATGACACAGTTACCACGGCAACCAGGTAGGCATACGTGCCAATGTCCTTGTGTACAGGAACAGCAAGAGTGTGGGTATGTTTGTATGTATGTGTGTGTGTGTGTATACATGCCTATGTGTGCGTACGCATGTGTGTGTGTTCCTTTGTGTGTGTGTGTGTGTGTGTGTGTACCTGTGATGTTGTGTTTGGCAGTCTGGGGAAACTTCCAGTCTTCCACCTGTAGCGGAGGGCATGACACATCTGGAGAGAGAGAGGGAGGGAGGGAGGGTGGGAGAGAGGAAGGAAGGAAGGGAGGGAGGGAGGGAGGGAGGGAGGGAGGGAGGGAGGGAGGGAGGGAGGGAGGGAGGGAGGGAGGGAGGAAGGAAGGGAGGGAGAGAGGAAGGAAGGAAGGGAGGGAGGGAGGGAGGGAGGGAGGGAGGGAGGGAGGGAGGGAGGGAGGGAGGGAGGGAGGGAGGGAGAGAGGAAGGAAGGAAGGGATGGTGGGAGGGAGGGAGGGAGGGTGGGAGAGAGGAAGGAAGGAAGGGATGGTGGGAGGGAGGGAGGGAGGGAGGGAGGAAGGGAGGGAGGGAGGAAGGAAGGGATGGTGGGAGGGAGGGAGGAAGGGAGGGAGGGAGAGAGGAAGGAAGGAAGGGATGGTGGGAGGGAGGGAGGGTGGGAGAGAGGAAGGAAGGAAGGGATGGTGGGAGGGAGGGAGGAAGGGAGGGAGGGAGAGAGGAAGGAAGGAAGGGATGGTGGGAGGGAGGGAGGGAGGGAGGGAGGGAGGGAGGGAGGGAGGGAGGGAGAGAGGGGCAGAATTATAGACGGAGAGAGAGAGAGACACAGGAACAGACCAAACCAAAAAGACATTGAGGCTCCAATCTCCAAAATGAACACATCAGATTCAATATATCAGGCAGGCCTTTCTTTTTTATCCTTCTTTTTTTGGATACCAGCAACCAGCACCCTTACTGTGTGTGTGACGGATGGACAGAGCGGATGTACGTGTGTGAGAGCACTGATGTGTGAGAGTGTTGATGTGTGAGCGTGTGTGTGGGTGTGGGAGTGTGTGAGGCTTTATGTGTGTGCGAGCGTGTGTGTGTGTGTGTGTGTTGGAGAGCCAGGTTCCTGCAGGGTTCAGACACAGCTTCTCTGACAGCTCGGTGAGCGCTGTCCTGTCAGACAAGCCAGCCCGCTGCTTGACGGACACGCTGACTTCCTGTCACGGGGGGGGTTACGGGGGAAAGTGTATCCTGTCAGAAGTGCTCTGCTCCTGTGGAGGCCAGGGCCAGCCTGCAGCAGAGAGCAGCTGCACCCTGGGGCAGCCCTCCACCCTCCTGGGGCACAGACCTAACACAGCGCTCCACCCTCCTGGGGGGTCAGACCTAACACAGCGCTCCACCCTCCTGGGGGGTCAGACCTAACACAGCGCTCCACCCTCCTGGGGGGTCAGACCTAACACAGCGCTCCACCCTCCTGGGGGGTCAGACCTAACACAGCGCTCCACCCTCCTGGGGGGTCAGACCTAACACAGCGCTCCACCCTCCTGGGGGGGTCAGACCTAACACAGCGCTCCACCCTCCTGGGGGGGGTCAGACCTAACACAGCGCTCCACCCTCCTGGGGGGGGTCGGACCTAACACAGCGCTCCACCCTCCTGGGGCACAGACCTAACACAGCGCTCCACCCTCCTGGGGGGTCAGACCTAACACAGCGCTCCACCCTCCTGGGGGGTCAGACCTAACACAGCGCTCCACCCTCCTGGGGGGGTCAGACCTAACACAGCGCTCCACCCTCCTGGGGGGTCAGACCTAACACAGCGCTCCACCCTCCTGGGGGGTCAGACCTAACACAGCCCTCCACCCTCCTGGGGGGGTCAGACCTAACACAGCGCTCCACCCTCCTGGGGGGGGGTCAGACCTAACACAGCCCTCCACCCTCCTGGGGGGTCAGACCTAACACAGCGCTCCACCCTCCTGGGGGGTCAGACCTAACACAGCGCTCCACCCTCCTGGGGGGTCAGACCTAACACAGCGCTCCACCCTCCTGGGGGGTCAGACCTAACACAGCGCTCCACCCTCCTGGGGCACAGACCTAACACAGCGCTCCACCCTCCTGGGGGGGGTCAGACCTAACACAGTGCTCCACCCTCCTGGGGGGTCAGACCTAACACAGCGCTCCACCCTCCTGGGGGGGGTCAGACCTAACACAGCGCTCCACCCTCCTGGGGGGGTCAGACCTAACACAGCGCTCCACCCTCCTGGGGGGTCAGACCTAACACAGCCCTCCACCCTCCTGGGGGGTCAGACCTAACACAGCGCTCCACCCTCCTGGGGGGGTCGGACCTAACACAGCGCTCCACCCTCCTGGGGGGTCAGACCTAACACAGCGCTCCACCCTCCTGGGGGGTCAGACCTAACACAGCGCTCCACCCTCCTGGGGGGGTCAGACCTAACACAGCGCTCCACCCTCCTGGGGGGTCAGACCTAACACAGCGCTCCACCCTCCTGGGGGGGTCAGACCTAACACAGTGCTCCACCCTCCTGGGGGGGTCAGACCTAACACAGTGCTCCACCCTCCTAGGGTCACCCTCTGGGACACGACTGGCTGAATAAAGTGTGTTTTTGTGAGGGTTAGGGAGGGAAGGGGGTAAGGGTTAGGGTGGCAGGGGGTAAAGGTTAGGGTGGCAGGGGGTAAGGGTTAGGGTGGCAGGGGGTAAAGGTTAGGGTGGCAGGGGGTAAGGGTTAGGGTGGCAGGGGGTAAGGGTTAGGGTGGCAGGGGGTAAGGGTTAGGGTGGCAGGGGGTAAAGGTTAGGGTGGCAGGGGGTAAGGGTTAGGGTGGCAGGGGGTAAAGGTTAGGGTGGCAGGGGGTAAGGGTTAGGGTGGCAGGGGGTAAGGGTTAGGGTGGCAGGGGGTAAGGGTTAGGGTGGCAGGGGGTAAGGGTTAGGGTGGCAGGGGGTAAGGGTTAGGGTGGCAGGGGGTAAAGGTTTGGGTGGGGAGGGAAGGTGGTTAGGGTTAGGGTGGGAGGGGGTAAGTGTGGGAGAGAATTAGGGTGGCAGGGGGTAAAGGTTAGGGTGGCAGAGGTTAAAGGTTAGGGGTCAGGGGGTAAGGTGGGTGTTCATCAGTGATAGCTCTCTTGATCTGTAGCACCATCACAGACCAAGATGTTCTCCAGAGTCGATACTGTATGTAGAGTACCTGTCCTGGCACACACACACACACGCACACTCTCACACACACACACACACACACACTCACACACACACTCACACACTCTCACACACACACAAACATACACACTCACACACACTCTCTCACACACACACACACAAACATACACACTCACACACACATACACACTCACACACACACACACACACACTCACACACACACACACACACACACACACACACACACACACACACACACACACACTCTCCAAGGGGGCTGGCCAGTTTGTTAAATCGAAACCAATTTCAAGTTGGAGGAAGAGGGGAGTCACTTGCAAACTAATGAATGGCTCCAATTAGAGTAGGGGGTGCTGAGTCACACAGCAAATGGAGTGTGTGCGCACAATCTGTGTGTGGGTTGCTGCTGTGTGTTTGAGAGAAGTGTTTGTGTGTGTGTGTGTGTGTGTGTGAAGGGGGAGGGGATGGTTTACAAAAGAATGAGGCAGTAGAAGAGCCATTCTTTCAGGGTAGAGCGAAGTCTCAACTGGGGGTGGTTCACACATGTATTAGGATGCATTTCAATTATCGATCAGAGTTGGCGTGTATTGTCTTATCAACAAATTGGGTCAATTTGTTTGTGAACCCTGTTTGAATTCAAATGTGTCAACAAATAGCAGCAATATCAGAAATGTTGTCTAGCTGTGTTTCTTTCTGATTGGCTGGTTGGCTAGTTGGCTGGCTGGCTGAATGGCTGTCTGGCTGACTGGCTGGCTGGCTGGCTGGCTGGCTGGTTGTCTGTCTGTCTGTCTGTCTGTCTGTCTGTCTGGCTGGTTGGCTGGTTGGCTGGTTGGCTGTCTGGCTGTCTGGTTGGCCAGCTGGCTGGTTGGCTAGTTGGCTGTCTGGCTGGCCGGCTGGCTGGTTGGTTGGCTGTCTGGCTGTCTACCTGCCTAGGTACGTCTGTCTCTAGGTATTCCATAAGGGAAAGCAAACCATGATTGCTGTGGTCATTCTAAAGCATTTGAGTTCATAAAACCACAAACATCTCCATGGTTCTCAACAGAAGGCAGAGTTCTGGTGTAGGAAACTGAAGTTCTGCAGAAAGCAGTGACAGCCATTATCTCAGGTGAAAAGTGTCAAGGCGAAGTTCAGAGGAGCTATGATCTGAGCTCTGCTGTTACTTCAGGGAAAATCTGCCCCCCACACACACCTACAACCACACACACACCTACAACCACACACACACACACCTACAACCACACACACACACCTACAACCACACACACACACACCTACAACCACACACACACACCTACAACCACACACACACCTACAACCACACACACACACACACCTACAACCACACACACACACACCTACAACCACACACACACCTACAACCACACACACACACACACCTACAACCACACACACACACCTACAACCACACACACACACCTACAACCACACACACACCTACAACCACACACACGCACACACCTACAACCACACACACACACACACACACACACACACACAAACACCTACAACCACACACACACACACCTACAACCACACACACCTACAACCACACACACACCTACAACCACACACACACACACACACACACACACACACACACACACACCCACACCTGAGTAGGCTCCCCTTAATCTCATCTGCACACTCAGCAACAGTGTACAAAGAAACAAGCTGCCTTTCAACATTACCCCGGATCCCAGACGCACACGCACAGACTCACACACACACGCACAGACTCACACACACGCACAGACACACACACACGCACAGACTCACACACACACACACAGACGCACACACACACGCACAGACGCACGCACACACACACGCACAGAGGCGTGCGCGTGCCGGCCTTCATCTCCTCTCTCAGCTGAGCTCTTTTTGAAGTCGGCAGATGCGGACGGCATCTCCCCGCCTCTCCGGCCCTCGAACCTCCATCCTCCTCTCCACACTCCTCCTCACCCGTTAAACACACTCAGAGGGCGGCAACGAGAGGAAGACTTGTCAGAGGCGAAACGGAGGAGGGGGGGGGAGGGGGGGGGGGGGGGACGGGAGGGGACGGCACCTGACAGAGGGATGAAAAGATAAACGAGGGCGGGCGGGAGGGGGGAGAAAACGGGGTGGGGGGGGAGATAGGAGGGGCGACGAGAAAGGGCTGTCGCTGGAGGAACCCTTGTTCTTAACCCTTCACCCAGCATGAGAAGTGTGTGTGATGTGGGGGGTGGGGGGGGGGCGTGATCCGAAGGCTTGATGGGGGGGGGGGGGGGGGGGGGGGACAGAGATCAAAGCCTCCCATCCCAAGCAGGCTCCACTCCGCTGCGCCCCTGCCAATGATGCGCCTGCTGCTGGACGCGCTCGTCTTGTGCCTGTGTGTGTGTGTGTGCCTGTGTGTGTGTATGTGGGTGTGTGTGTGGACAGGTTCTACTGTTTGACTGATACTCTCTTATCACAGAGGGTTTTTCCTGTTGCCCTCCTCTTGGTTTGGTACTTGGCAGCAGGCTTTCATTTGGGAGCCGGCAGGGGCAAGGTGTGTGTCTGTGTGTGTGTGTGTGGACCACAACATCAGAGGGATGGTCAGTTCTGCCAGTAGCACTTCTGGAGCCACTTAAGAGACACCCACTGGATTGTGGGTGACAAGGGCATGCTGGGAAATGTAGTTAACGAAGCAAAAGAGGAGAGGTGATGAATGACTGAAGCTGTGAGAGGCCAAGGAGAGAGTAGAGAGAAGAGGGGGGAAGGGAGAGAAAAGAGAGAAGAGGGAGGAGGGGAGAGAGAAGAGAGAGAGTAGACATTACAGGGGGGAGGAGAGAGGAGAGAGAGAGTAGACATTACAGGGGGAGAGAGAAGAAAGAGAGGGTAGACATTACAGGGGGAGAGGAGAGAGAGAGTAGAGAGAAGAGGGGGGAGGGGAGAGAGAAGAGAGAGAGTAGACATTACAGGGGGAGAGGAGAGAGAGAGTAGAGAGAAGAGGGGGGAGGGGAGAGAGAAGAGAGAGAGTAGACATTACAGGGGGGAGAAGAGAGGAGAGAGAAGAGAGAGTAGACATTACAGGGGGGAGAGGAGAGAGAAGAGAGAGAGTAGACATTACAGGGGGAGGAGAGAGGAGAGAGAGAGTAGAGATTGCAGGGGGGAGGAGAGAGAGCGAGAAGAGAGTAGAGCGAACGGGGAGAGTGAGAACGGGGGGGGGAGAGGAGGGAGAGAGAGGGGGGAGAGGAGAGAAAACAGGGGTTGGGGGGGTGGGGAGGCAGAAAGCCAGACAGAACATTCCTGGTAAAATTGCCGAGCAGCGCAGAGGGGCGAGATTTGAAAGCCGCTGAAGGATGAGGTCACTAATTCCTCACTTTCCACAGACCGGGGGCCGATCGCTCATCTTTAAGCACGCTTGTGTGCGTGCCTGTAATCCATGTTCCTGATCTAAAGATGATTCTAGAGCTTCACACCTGCGCAGGTACGGAGGTGTGCCCTCAGGGGCTGGCTGTGCGTGCAAGCTTGACTGACACGCGGTTATCAAAACGCTACGTCACGTCGCATCCATGAGAGATACGAGCCTAGGCCTACACCAGTAACATGAATATCACTGTTTTCTGAAAGGAGAAGGAAAAAAACAAAACAAGGGAAACAAGGAAGGTTCGTTCACACGCAGTTAGCCAGCCTGGCACTCGATTTTTGTTTGGGAAAGGCAGACGTGTTTGTGTGTGTGTGTGTGTGCGTGTGGAAACAGAGGAATGGGGGGGGTGGTAGAGTGTGTGTGTGTGTGTGGGGGGTGGGGGGGTGGGGTGGCGGTATAACAATGTATACCGTGACGAAGTGCTTTCGCTCCACTTGGGTAAAAGCACTTTCCTTCCACCCACCAGCGACGTCTCCAGGGAGCCGGCGAGCTGGCTCGGCCCCAGATGAAGCGCTCTCTCTGGGGCCTGCCGGGAGCCTGCCTCCCCCTCGCTCCCACAAAGCTCTGGAGGTTCCCGTGCCTCGACAGGAATACGGTGGACTCGGATCTCAGACGGTGGGGGAGGAGTTTGACGAGGGTTTGACAGGCCGGAAAAAAAGACGGAACGCGGAATCTCCCACGCACGCACGCACGCAAACGCGCTCTTTGCTCCTGCAGTTAACCGACGCGCGCACACAGCGCTTGTAAACTTGAGAGTGATGGATGGACTAAAGAGAAAAACATGACCGCACGTGGTTTCAACCGCACACACTGCAATCTCCTCGCAAATCAAGAGATTCTAACAGTATGCATTGTCAGAGAGGCATACAAGTTAAACGCGCAAATGAAAATAATAAAAAGAAATAATAGAAAACAAAAACACTGCCGTTCGTGTTCCGACTTCAACCGATTTAGACAGTGGTCCCCAACCCTGGTCCTCAGGGGCCCCACTGTCCTGCATGTGTTCTAGATCAGGGCTCAACAATCCTGGTCCTCGAGGGCCGCTGTCCTGACAGTTTTCAATGTTTCCCTGCTCCGGCACACCTGATTCTAACGAAGCGTCGTTATCAAGCTCTGTGGAGGTGTGCTGGAGCAGGGAAACATCGAAAACCGTCAGGACAGCGGCCCTCGAGGACCAGGATTGGTGACCCCTGTTCTAGATGTTTCCCTGCTCCAACACACCTGATTCGAATGCGTGTTCGTTACCAGGATTCGTCAGAACTAGATAACGACCCGTTCGTTAGAATCAGGTGTGTTGGAGCAGGGAAACATCTAGAACATGGACAGTGGGCAGTGGGCCTTGAGGACCAGGGTTGGGGAGACCACTGGACTAAGACACAGAGACAGAAGTCAGGGTCTTTGTAATATGTGTATCATTTGTATTATTTGTCATTTGTATCATATGTGTAGTGTATTTTACACTATTCATTTTTATTAGTATGCCACGTATATGTTCTATGTTTGCTCATTTCTGTTCTATGTTTGCTCATTTCTGCCACAGTGAATTCTATGTTTTTTAATCTTGCATAGCGAATAAACCTCAGCCTGATTCTGATTCTTACCTTGAGATGATGATGATGATGGGGATGTGTCACATGATCCCAGGCCAAGAGAGACGAGAACCAGGAAGTAACCAGGAGCTCTCATGGTTCAGACCTCGGCACGCACACACACACACACACGTGCACTCACACACACACGCGCGCACACACACGCGCACACACACCCTCTGCTGCTACCTGGGGAGAGACGAAGAGAGAGGAGAGAGAACAATGTATCTGATCAATGCATTTATACAGACAATCAGTCACATAAGGGCTCCAGCAGAATCTAACAGAACATATTCACAGCTAACTGCTGGGATTGGAATCTGGTCCCCGCCACAATAGCTGTGTTAATTATGGGGTTGAAAGGCTGCTATGGCGACATCCCATGGATAAGCCAGTGGCCTGGTCTCCTGCAAGGCTGCTGCATGTGGAGGATCATCATCGTTATTCTGTCCATCTGGGGGTCACTGCCACAGCCCAGCTGGGAGAGGAGGCACACACACAGGCATACACACACACACACACAGGCATACACACACACACACACACACACACAGGCATACACACACACACACAGGCGTACACACACACACACAGGCGTACACACACACAGGCATACAGACAGGCATCCACTCACACACAAACACTCGCAGGCTTGCACACACACACACACACACACACACACACACACACACACTCACAGGCTTGCACACACACTCACAGGCATGCACACACTCACTCACACACACACACACTCACACACAGGCATGCACACACACACACACACACACACACACTCGCAGGCATGCACACACAAACACTCAGAGGCATACACACCCACAGGTATGGGTGTACAAACATGTACAAAAACACACACACACACACACTGTATGCGAAAATGTGTAAAACACAAATAATTCCCAAACACACAGGAAAGTACAAAGGACGTGCGTAAACCGGTCATTACACGTAAATACAGAGCGACTGACACACACACACACACACACACACACACACAAACAAACAAACACATCTGGAATGGATGAACAAAGGAGGTTGCAATCACCAACCAGATGGTTCCACGTGGACGAAAACAGCCAATCAACAAGCAGACACATTCGGATTGACCTGGATACGCCAGCTGAGCTCTCTGTCCAGAGAGACTTACCCACAATGCACTGGGACGCACCCTACCTGTCCTCTACAACAGCATACATCAGCGTTCCCCCCATCCCCCATGCTTACTACAGGGGAAGCCTAACAATCGCACGATCGTTCCATGCAGCGAGTAACGCTTTCAAAGATCCCCAGCTTTATTAACAGTCAACAAGGCAACAGTCGTGCAACAGGCAGTCGTAGCAGCCGGTGCAGGCGGCTCCAGGCTGGCCGTGTGACGGCTGGAACGAGAGCCGGAGATCACAGGTCATCATCGCAAACAGCAGGATCTACGCAGAGCTCCCAAACACAGGCAGCGCCAGCCTCCAAATGACTGCCCATTATATCATTTGGCACGCCTCCAAAAACGTCCAAATTGCGAACGTGGGCGTGTGCGAGCGAGAGAGAGAGAGTGTGAAAAGGTGATGTTTGTGTGACTGCGTGATTACGCCACCCCTCTGTCTCCTTCTCTCTCCCTCGCTCTTTGTTTTTCCATCTTTCCTGCGCTCGCCGACGGTCAGGCACGCTGGGGGAAATGGCCTCCCCCCCCCCCCCCCCCCCCCCCGCCTGCAGCAGCTGATAGCCGAGATGGACCACTGAAGGGAGGGCTCTGATTGGCCCCCGTTCCCGAGGTTTTGGGGGGGACTGGACGAGGTCACTGTCTAGGGAGGCCCTGAGGGGGGCCGGGTGGGGGGTTGGGGGAGGGGGGGTCTACCCACGAACATGCCCAAAGGAAGTGGGGGAGGGAGGGGGAGAGATGGTGAGAAAGATGAGGGGGGAGAGGGAGAGATAGTGTGTGTGTGTGTGAGAGACACACAGAGAGAGCAAGCGAAGGAGAGAGAGAGAGAGAGAGAGAGAGAGAGAGAGAGAGAAGGAGAGAGAGTAGATGGGGGGGGGGAGGGGGGGTGGGAGATGAGCCCTATAGTGATCGGGGATTCATTAATGCTTTACAACATTGTTAACATCATCCATCACCTTCACACTTTCTCACATTTCCATCTCAACGATCATGGGTGCATCCATCACCCTCACAATCTAAATACCCCTGCGATGCCTGATGGGATCGCTCACCTTCACTAGGTACGGCAACGCTCTTCGTCATCCTATCGCCATCATCCTTTTCCTCATCATTATCACGCGCCATCCATCACGCGGTCACCGCGGACTCTGTGTTCGTCTGCTTCTGCCTGATTTGAGACAGCCGGCTTGGCCAACCACCGCCTGCGCTGTTACCACGGCGCACGACGAGCCTCCAATTAATATGGTTTACAGGACGCGAGGGGCTCCTTGATGAAGCTGTGTGTGAGTTTCTTAAAGGACAGTGACAGCTGTAGATTATCCTCCCAGCAAAGCTCAAATCTGGTTATCCACGGCTTTGTGTTACAGTTACAACCAAATGTGACGGTTACACGCTTGTGTTGTGCGACCGAGCGCCATCAGAGATGGAAACTGGAGTCACTTTTCAGACTGCGGAGCCTCTTTACACCCTCACACAGGAAGTCCCTCACACAGGAAGTCCCTCACACAGGAAGCGCCTCACGCAGGAAGTCCCTCACACGGGAAGTGCCTCACATAGAAAGTCCCTCACACAGGAAGTGCCTCACAAAGGAAGTGCCTCACACAGGAAGTGCCTCACATAGGAAGTGCCTCACACAGGAAGTGCCTCACGCAGGAAGTCCCTCACACAGGAAGTGCCTCATACAGGAAGTGCCTCACACAGGAAGTCCCTCACACAGGAAGTCTCTCACAAAGGAAGTGCCTCACACAGGAAGTGCCTCACACAGGAAGTGCATCACACACAGGAAGTCCCTCACACAGGAAGTGCCTCACACGAAAAGTCCCTCACACAGGAAGTGCCTCACACAGGAAGTCCCTCACACAGGAAGTGCCTGACACAGGAAGTCCCTCACACAGGAATTTCCTCACACAGGAAGTGTCTCACACAGGAAGTGCATCACAGTTCCTCTCTTCTGACTTGCAGTTCAATCAGGGATTTTTCCATTTTTCAGCTGAGGAAAGAATTTGGGAGCAAAGCTGTGAATCAACCGGGACAATGAAATAACATGGTGGAAACATAAGCTAAAACAAGTGAACTTGTGTGTGTGTGTGTGTGTGTGTGTGTGTGTAGGGGGGGGGCACACGTGTGAGCACGTGCAAAAACATCCCACGCACATGTACAGCTAGCGTGTGGGTGGGTGCATTTGAGCAACACACACACGGGTGACACCAAGGCCCTCCATTTCCTAACTACGAGCGCAGCAGTCCTGTTACAAGCTGGAACAAGGTTGAACTCCGCGTCGCCTTGAGGGCAATGACGGTTACGTTAGACATCCGCTGACCTCAACTGAGCCCAACTTCTCCTCAGGAGAGAAAGTTTAAAGTGCGTCTCTTAAAAAAACACACAAAAACACACACACACACACACACACACCCCCAAGGACACGTTTATACTTGCGGACGGGCCCTCGCTCACGAATAAGAATACCGCACATCATCGCATTGCATTAAAGGACTGGAACGGTGCCTTGAAATAGCCTATAACTTCGCTTGCAGTCGAGGTTATCAGGTTTATTTGTGTAATGTACTTGACATTTGTGCATCTGTTTCCTCGAAGCTCAGACCTGGCGGGGGATTTGGCCCCTAGGTGTCAACCGATTGCCATGCCCACAAGTGAAGCTAAATAATCATTCCAATTTAGCCTCAAGGGTTAGAAGGCCGCACCGACAAATATGTTAAAATATCACACGGAACACGCTGAGTGAGGCTAAGTAACCGCTGCATAGAAAATGAAGTTCGGCTCTGCGTTGCGCCTCAGGGGGACGCTACCTCGCGTTTGAAGTCGGTAACGGGCCGCAGCAAAGCAGCCGCGCGGGGCGCGGAAACACCTAGAAGGCCTGGAGATCGACGTCAACGGGGAACGGCGGAAAACCCTGTCCCCTCCCCCCCCCGAGCTCCCGGCGAACGGACCGTATCGCATTACGCTCAAGTAAAGCGCTGGTTTGCGGATGTTTCTCCCTCCCCACCCCCTCCTGGGTCTGTGCGATGGCAGTTGCAGACGTTTGAAACGACGCCAAACGCGTTTAGCAGCTGTGACCGGGGTAACGGAACTCTAAACTATTCAACCCTGCTCTCCCTGCAGGAAACATGCAGAAATGACCTTCCTTATCGAGACTGGCGCTCGACGCATTTGGTCTTGTCCAATAAACAGACGTTTTGGGGTAACATAACCACGAGACCTGAAGCGGCAGGCATATTAAATCAGAGCAAGCATAAGTAACACCGGGATAGAGGCTGGGGTAGAGGCTCTGATAGAGGCTGGGAGAGAGGCTGGGAAAGAGGCTGGGAGAGAGGCTGGGATAGACGCTGGTATAGGGGCTGTGATCAAGGCTTGGAAAGACACTGGGCTATTGATATATACAGCTAGAGGCTGCTGGGATAGAGGCTGCTGGGATAGACAGATAGAGGCTGCTGGGATAGACAGAGAGAGGCTGCTGGGATAGACAGATAGAGGCTGCTGGGATAGACAGCTAGAGGCTGCTGGGAGAGACAGATAGAGGCTGCTGGGATAGACAGATAGAGGCTGCTGGGATAGACAGATAGAGGCTGCTGGGATAGACAGATAGAGGCTGCTGGGATAGACAGAGAGAGGCTGCTGGGATAGACAGATAGAGGCTGCTGGGATAGACAGCTAGAGGCTGCTGGGAGAGACAGCTAGAGGCTGCTGGGATAGACAGATAGAGGCTGCTGGGATAGACAGATAGAGGCTGCTGGGATAGACAGATAGAGGCTGCTGGGATAGACAGAGAGAGGCTCCTGGGATAGACAGATAGAGGCTGCTGGGATAGACAGCTAGAGGCTGCTGGGATAGACAGATAGAGGCTGCTGGGATAGACAGATAGAGGCTGCTTGGATAGACAGCTAGAGGCTGCTGGGATAGACAGATAGAGGCTGCTGGGATAGACACTGCCAAGGACACAGGACCCTCCAGCTATGCTGTAGCACGAGCAGCAAAGGTAACAACATCAATCAATAAGGCATTATTCATTGAGAGAGATACACTTCACCCTACATAAAGCATAACATATATGTGTTGGACTCATTGTTATTCTTCAGCTCGAATAGAATCAATAGTTCTCCATACCTTATTGATGAATCCACTAAATTACGACCACATTAATCCAAATGTCCTAGCAGAGGTGTGCAGTTATTGGAAGTCTTAACGGCGTGGTTGTAATCCACAGTGTTGCTCCTTGCGTTTTGTTTCTGGAGGCTTCTGAAGGGGGGAAAAGAAAAAGTTACTGGCAATCTTCTCATGTCCAACTTCTCTTCCCTCCCCTCGCAGTTCTTCGGAAAAAGTTTTCCTCCTCTCTCCCTCTCTCTCTCTCTCTCTCTTCCCCTCCTCTCTCTCCGTCTCCCTCTTTCTCTCTTTATCTCTCTCTCACTCTCTTTCTCTCTCTCTCTCTCTCTATCTCTCTCACTCATTCACTCACTCACTCTCTCCCTCTCTCTCTCTCACACTCTCTCTCTCTCTCTCTCTTTCTGGGAGTTTCTCCAGCTCAACGTGTAGTGACATCACCTGGTCCAGCACAGCACTGGAAAAAAAGGCTGCAGGCGTCTCTCGCTGTCCATACCTCCTCCTCTCCCCCCCCCCCAATCCCCCATCCCTCCCCCCTCCTTCCTGCCGTCTCTCCCTCCAGCGTGTTTGATTCATCGTCCTTGTTTCCCGGGGGTCACTTTGCGGCCCTCCATTGTGCAGCGCTGTTATGATCTAACGACGAAATAATAATCAAAAAAAGAAACCGAAACTGTAAACATTCACATCCGTAAATGTAAACGCGCTCTCTCCGGGCTATTGCGTTTATCCG
Organism: Neosalanx taihuensis; assembly: GCA_030340665.1. Lineage (NCBI taxonomy): Eukaryota > Metazoa > Chordata > Actinopteri > Osmeriformes > Salangidae > Neosalanx > Neosalanx taihuensis. The sequence goes on from CM059306.1 coordinate 9,963,181, forward strand.
TTGATTGACGGCTTGGTTAACGACGTTCATACTTTAATCGCCAGCTTTACGGCCTGCAGTCGGTGGCAATAACCGCCCCCCGGACCAGCATCTCACCGTTAAACAATCAGTTTACTGCATGAATTAAGCTTTTATTGACGAGAAATATAAACAAATGCTGAAATAAATGTTAGTGGGTGATTAGATTTTTTGGCTTGCTCTTTCAAAAATACTTTAGGCAGACTGTATAATTCTGTACGCAAGCAAGTTTGTGTGTGTTTTCTACACAGACACAGGTTAATGTGTGAAGTGAATATATCTTGAAATGAGCTGTTTTCCTCTCTGGAAAGGCCTGCCTATAGATCGGAGCCAATGACTCTACCATCTGCCAGTACCACAGTATCACCCTTGTAGGCGATGAACTTTGACCTTCTGCCCAACCTGGATGTGACATTGTTGACCCATGAACTTTGGCCCCAGCAGACACAGGAATGGAGAGACCAGACGGAGGATGTCTCAGAGACATCTGGAGCGGTGGGGTGGCTGTGTGTGTGTGTGTGTGTGTGTGTGTGTGTGTGTATGTGTGTGTGTGTGTGTGTAAACTGAACAAATAGCTTGTCACAGTGTATGGATGAAACCCAGATCCAATGTGTTTGGCTCAAGTCGGCGTACGTCAAGCTTTAAAAACAAACAAGCTATTTTTCTAGAGAAAAGAATCGTAGAGAGCCAATGGGTGGGCAAGGATTACAGAATGGATTGAGATGCATAGATACTGAGAACGGAGGACAGAGAGAGAGATGAAGAGAGACGAAGAGAGAGAGACGAAGAGAGACAGAGAGAGAGAGAAGCAGAGAGAGATAGAGTGAGACAGAGAGAGAAAGCCAGAGAGAGAGAGAGAGAGAGAGACAGAGGGAGAGAGAGAAGCAGAGAGAGATAGAGTGAGACAGAGAGAGAAAGCCGAGAGAGAGAGAGAGAGAGAGAGAGAAGCAGAGAGAGAGAGAGAGAGACAGAGACAGAGGGAGAGAGAGAGGAATGACGAGAAAGATGCAATTACTTGGGAGAGCCCTCTGTATAATGGATGAGAGAATGCTTGTGTCAAGGCCCTCGAGAGGCTCCCATACAAGAACCCCATTCTCCTCCTCTACCTCATCCCTGCTCTCCCACTGATGGAATAGGGCCACGTCTCTCTCAATCCTAATTCCTCCCTCCCTCCTTCGCGCTTTCTCTTTAATAATATTTTCCTTCATTGTGCTCGAGCATGCACGCTTGAGCACAAACACACACAACCTTTCTGCACACAACATTTGTGACATCCAAGTAAACTGCTGTCGTCTCCGTCGCAGCGTTTGACGGCTCCGTAACGCTTGCAGTCATGAAAGCAACAAAAAAAATGGTGCAAAAATAAAAGATTGGAAGAGAAGATTGATGGCTTAGACATTACCATAAAGCCCTTATAGCCTCGGGACAGGAAAAAGCCTGGCCCCGATTCAAAACCTGCTTCATTCTAAGTATCGCCATTAAAGGATATGACACATAAAACAATCTGTACCATTCACACTGATCAGGGAAATCAAATCTTTTACGGTCGTCTGGACTGGGTTGGACACATCACACCGAGTGTGCGAGCGAGCTCGAATATGTTCTTGTGCTTTATTAAGTAAAGCAACAGCAAGGCAGAGTGGGAGGATTGGAACGCAGCCAGCGATGGCTAGGCAATCTGAGCGAGGCGGTCTGCTAACGTTTTTTTTTTTGTGCTTCCACAATCTTAGGTTCAAGGGTACAACTGACTTACCCCGGTGTCACCAGACGCTTCATTTGCCTCTTGTGTTCCTCAACTTGGAAACAACACCAATAAAGACTGGCTCTCCTTAAGGTGGCAGGGGGAGTTACACCTGTGGAGGGGGCCTCTAGGGGGCGGTGTATGACAGGCCACGCAGCGTGACAGGGAAGTGGATGGGTGAGGCTTGGTTAATGCGTGCGCGCCTATGGGGAGCTTGCTGGTGCATGTGCCGGCATGCGTCCCCTCATCTTCCGTGTTCCCTTCCCCCCCCCCCCCCTCTCTCTCTCTCTCTCTCTCTCTCTCTCTCCCTCCCTCCCTCTCTCTCTCTCTTCTCTCTCTCTCTCTCTCTCTCTCTTCCACACTCCTCATCCATCGCTCAGTTCTGTCTCTTCGTCCCTGCCACACCCTTTTTCCACAGACTGTGAATCCTACTTATCCTCCCTCTCTCCCTCCCTCACTCCCTCCCTCCATCCTTCTCTCCCTCTAACCTTTTCTCCCTCGCTCTTTATCCCTCCCTCCCTCCCTCCCTCAATCTACTCCTCCCTGTTTCTCTGCCTCCTTCGCTCCCTCTCCCCCTCCCCTCCTTCCTTCCCTCCCTCCAGTAAGCGTGTGAGGCAGGAGGAGTGGATGGGTCCTGGCAGTGTCTTTATTGGCTCGGTTATTTCCACTGTATGCTCCTCTGCTCTCCTAAGAGGATGAGGGATGGGGGAACACCAGGGCATCGATGGATGGAGGGTGGAGGAGGAGGAGAGACACGGGGAGACTCCTAAGAGAGAGAGAGAGAGTAGGGAGGCCAGGGAAAGAGAGAGGACAGCCAGGCCCTCGTCTCTCTCTCCCTGACTGCCCCCGGTCAGTTCATGAGACACGGTTAGTGAACCCTTGCTCATGTGTGTTTGCGGGCGCGCGCATGCACGCGCGTGCGGTTCGAACACACGCGCGCACACACACAGTCTATGTTCTGCAGGGCTGTGAGCTAGTCTTGTGTCTTTCATGCGTTCAATCACAAGAGGATTCCATTTCAGGGTCGAGTGCACTCTAATAAAATAAAGGGTGCCGAGTAGAACTATTTACAAGAGTGAAAGGACCTTTCTATAGTGTTTGAAACCCTCCTGTTCGATTGTTAAACTAACGAGTAAAGATATACCGACAGGCAAGAAATAAATCAAGCACAGATGCCGTTTATTCTATTTATATACACTCACTTACCGTGTCTTTATCTTTAACTAACACACACACACACACACACACACTGCAGGTAATGAGTTACAAAGACTCAAGACAGTGTGTGTACACACGCGTTATGATTCCGATGTCGATGCTTTACCGACTGGCTGTGCGTGTGTGGTACACGTGTTGCGCGTGTGTGGGTGGACAGCTGCGTGTGCGGGAGCGTACGGCATGTGTGTCTTCTCTCGGTGTGTGTGTGTGTGGCCTCGGAGTGATTGTACTAGTCAAGCAAATAATACAGTAACAGGCTAGCCAAGGTTACTGCTACTGCAGCTATGAAGCTTGGGGCATGTCCTACACACACACACACACACATTCTACATGTCCGTACACATACTGCTGCTCTTTCACTCTCTCACACACACACACATCTGGTATAGAACTTCTACTTGCAGACGTTCAGTAGAAATACAGGGAATCAGGGAGAGAAACCACTGCCACATGCTGCTTTGACTAAGAGGATGGTGGGCCAACTGACACAGATCCCAGCAGCAGCAGCAGTCAGGGTTTTTTGGGGTCTCCCCCTCCTCTCCAACTCATTCTTTCCATCGCGGAGAGAGGGGCAGACTGGTGGGGAGATGGGAGGGGGGGTGGTGGGGGGGAAGGTGGTGAAAATTCGCTGACAAGGCTGACGGTAGGAGAGCGGAGCGGAAGGACAGCGGCTGGGATTGGTTTGGTTGCCGTCTGGGACACAGCACAGCCCCGATTGGCTGTGGACACCGGAGGAGGAGGAGTCACACAGGTGGAGGAGGAGCCACGGAAGAGGAGGAGGAGGAGCCATGAAAGAGGAGGAGTCACACAGGAGGAGGAGGAGGAGCCACGAAAGAGGAGGAGGAGGAGTCACACAGGAGGAGGAGCCACGGAAGAGTAGGAGGAGGAGCCATGAAAGAGGAGGAGGAGGAGTCACACAGGAGGAGGATCCACGAAAGAGGAGGAGGAGGAGTCACACAGGAGGAGGAGCCACGGAAGAGGAGGAGCCATGAAAGAGGAGGAGGAGGAGTCACTGGCAACGGCCACGTTTCGACGGCCTCGTGTGTGTGTTTGTGTCCGTCTGTGTGTGTCCATGTGCGTTCTCTCCGTCCCCCCCCCCCCCCCCCCCCCCCCCCCTCCTGGTTCAGTTCCAAACAGGCTCTGGGAACGGTAGTTCAGACGTGGACCTTTGCTTTCCGCTCGCCAAAATGCATCTCGCTCACGAAAATGGAAAACAGACAGCGTTCCGTTCGCATGCAGACCCCATCCACCTCTCTGCTCTCCCCCCCCTCCCCCCCTCCCTCCCCCCCTCCCCCCCTCCCTCCCTCCCTCCCTCTCCCTCCTGTCACGTTGGCTCTCTCTCACTCACTCCTCCCGACTGTTTTCTCTTCCCTATTATTAGTTATGCGTGTGTGTGTTTGTGTGTGTGTGCGTGACATTGAGTCAGACGCCGTGACATTTCCTGGACTCGTTCCGGCTCACCTGCACAGTGTGTGTTCCAGGGTGACAAGCCTGCGCCTGCAGAAACATACCCCGCCCCCCCCACCCCACCCCCCCCCCCCCACCCCAACCCAGACCAACCCCACTGGTCCTCTGAGCAGCAGGGAGAAGCATCTAGAAAACGGAATCCTACCTGACCGAAGCCTCCGCCCCCAAAGACTGGCAGCGTGTTTGTCAGCTTGGCGGCGAGGCGGCGGCGAGTCTTGGCCAAGGTCACCGCCTTCACGCTATCTGCTAATTGGCCGGGGGCGGTATGGGGCGTTCAATCTGTTTTGAAATGCAAAATTGCACTTTAAGAAATTACCGAGATGCCTCTGGAATACGTATGGCTGTTTAGGGGCGTCCGAGTCATCACATTCTGTTCAGCAGGGGTGTGTTAAAGTAGGTGTGAGGTTAGCGCACGCAGAAGTCACACACACACACACACACACAGGGCTTCTAAATTGACACATACAAACACTGAATTATAGCAAGTAAACACTTGCTATAATTCACAGAGATGCTCACGCACGCTGAGAAATTGGATTAGCGTCAATAAATAGCGTCTGTGTGTCCTGTAATGTCGCTGTGGTCAATTACCGCACGCCATAAAACACATGAGAAACACAGCAAGTGTCGAACTGAATAAATATGATACCTCCCTTCATACCCACGCAAGCACACGCACACAGTCACACGCAGACACACACACACACTCACACGCAGACACACACACACACACTCACACACAGACATGCACTCGCACACGCACTCACACACTCACACGCAGACACACACACTCACACATAGACACGCGCACACACTCACACGCAGACACACACTCACACACTCACATGCGCATGCAGACACACACACACACTCACACATAGACACGCGCACACACTCACACGCAGACACACACTCACACACACACACACACACACACACACACACACACTCACACGCAGACACACACACACACACACTCACACATAAACCGGGCATTGCCAGATCGATGTTAAGCACACATCTCAGTCATATCCTCAGCTCTACGGTGTGTCTACCATGTGTCTTCCATATCCTCTTCACTCCACACAATAACCGTCTAATGGAATAGGCCCATCAATAATGGTACAAACTGCTGTACCACACACCCACACACACACACACACACACACACACACACACACACACACACACAGGATGCACAACACTGTTTATGGCTACAGAGCTGGTCCTAAAGGTGAGAGGATATAAAAAGCTCTCAGAACGGACGCTTGATCTTCATTAACATACCAGGGGAAATGGAAATGAAACGAAGTCCGAAGCTTTTAGTCTAATGGAATGTCCGCCAGGTAAACGAAGCGAGGCGGGAGCGTAGAGGACTGGTGACAGGGAGCGCAGGCAGTGCTAATGAGAGTTAGCTTATTAACATAGGGCTCAGGGCGCCCCGCCTCGCTAAGGGACCTTTAGCATCCCCACAACACTCCTCCAGAGACAGAGCGAGGTAGAGCGCATCGGCATCTGAGACGGGCCTCACAGCAGGGGAACTGAGACGGGCCTCACAGCAGGGGAACTGAGACGGGCCTCACAGCAGGGGAACTGAGACAGACCTCACAGCAGGGGAACTGAGACGGACCTCACAGCATATTAACTGAGACGGACCTCACAGCATATTAACTGAGACGGACCTCACAGCAGATGAACTGAGACGGACCTCACAGCATATTAACTGAGACGGACCTCACAGCAGGGGAACTGAGACGGGCCTCACAGCTGGGGAACTGAGACGGACCTCACAGCTGGGGAACTGAGACGGACCTCACAGCAGGGGAACTGAGACGAACCTCACAGCAGGGGAACTGAGACGGGCCTCGCAGCTGGGGAACTGAGACGGACCTCACAGCAGATGAACTGAGACGGACCTCACAGCAGATGAACTGAGACGGACCTCACAGCAGATGAACTGAGACGGACCTCACAGCAGATGAACTGAGACGGACCTCACAGCAGTTTAACTGAGACGGGCCTCGCAGCTGGGGAACTGAGACGGGCCTCACAGCAGGGGAACTGAGACGGACCTCACAGCAGGTGAACTGAGACGGACCTCACAGCAGGGGAACTGAGACGGGCCTCGCAGCTGGGGAACTGAGACGGGCCTCACAGCAGGGGAACTGAGACAGACCTCACAGCAGGTGAACTGAGACGGGCCTCACAGCAGGGGAACTGAGACGGGCCTCACAGCATATTAACTGAGACAGACCTCACAGCAGGGGAACTGAGACGGACCTCACAGCAGGTGAACTGAGATGGGCCTCACAGCAGTTTAACTGAGACAGACCTCACAGCAGGTGAACTGAGACGGGCCTCACAGCAGGGGAACTGAGACGGACCTCACAGCAGGGGAACTGAGACGGACCTCACAGCAGATGAACTGAGACGGGCCTCACAGCAGATGAACTGAGACGGACCTCACAGCAGTTTAACTGAGACGGGCCTCACAGCAGGTGAACTGAGACGGACCTCACAGCAGATGAACTGAGACGGACCTCACAGCAGGGGAACTGAGACGGACCTCACAGCAGATGGATTGGAGATGGATTAGCACACGTAGCACGGCGGTATGTCACGTGTAAAGTTAAAAGAAGTACTGCAGTGCGTAGTTTTACTTTGAAACACGTGATTGATTGGATACTGAATGATAACCTGATGGCTAAAAGAAATGTTTGCTTAGATACATCTTAGACACATCCTCCCCGCTTTACCTCAACTCTGTTGCTTATCTTAGCGCTAGCCAGGTAGCCTGGAACAGATGTTGCCTTTCATTTGAGCTGCTGTCTGCTCTGTACACACACACAGCATCTCTTTCACACACGCTCTTAAACGCACCACCGCCTCTCGCAATTAGTTTAGATTAGCAAAGCCCTGCGGCATGCTGGCTAGTCTTAGCTCAGCCATCCGTAGCGAGGCATCGTTGGAGGAATACATATATCCATTTAGTGTGGCAGAATGTCATCATTCCAGAGCTGGAGAGAAGCCAGTAAAACACAGGTACATGGTATCTACGCCAAGACACTCCTACTCCAACTATGCATATTTATACACACACATTCAAAGACAAACAAATGCAGTTTTAGGTCTCTTCAAGAACACAACCAGATTTCTAAAACCTTGAAGCCCTTGAAGACCTTCCCTAAATAAATATATTTTTATATATTTTTCTTTCAAATGTCACACCCAAAAAATACCCCTATTATCCGTTTCTGAGATGATTCCCACTAACAGCAGAAGCAACTGTTGAGACGAGACAGTGATCGATTCCTTGGATGATCGGGGATGAGAGGCCTCGCAACAAGCGCACCGCCCAAGGTAACGAGAATGACAAAACATCCTAACTATATATTTCGCGGGCACACGAGTGGGAAGGGATTTTCACATTAGATACGGTAATCTACTAGTCTGGAAGGTTCTACCCGTCTTCTCTGTTCTCCGTCTTCATCTGGGACCCCTCAGGAGAACCCAGTTAAGTTCTTAACACTCTCACAGAAGAACTGCTCTGTATCATTGCCACGATCAAATCAATGAGACTCCCCTGGAGAACGAGGACGAAGAGAGCGAGAGGAAGAGAGAGAGGGAGGAGAGAGAGAGAGGGGGAATGGGGGAGCAGAGCGATAACGAGGAAGAAGAGAAAGAGGGGGGGGGACCGAGGGAGGGGAGAGGTAACGAGGAAGGAGAGAGAGAAAACGAGGGGGTGAGGAAGAGGGGAGAGGAGTCATCGATTGTCTCTGAGGGAGGTGTGTACCATTGATCTGAGGGTAAGCAGTGATGGCTTAGAGAGGAGTTAACCCAGCAGGGGAGGGCTGGTCTGGGGGAGAATCCTGCTGGAGGTTCTGCCTGTTCAGCCACTGATCTGCTCCTCCTGGGAAAAGCTCCACTGGGTTTCTGTATATTAGACCAGCTACAGGCAGATAAGGGAAGTCACAGACTACAAAGTACTTGAAAATAAATTCCCCAAGAAAGAAACATACACACATTTTTACATTTTGGTGCTGTGTGACGAAAAAAAACGAATTTTGAAAGGAAATAAGTCGCGAATGGTCACGAGTTTACAACTGATCAGATTGTCGCTCTTGGTAACAGTGGACACCACTGGCAAATGAGCGCACTTGACATTCCCTTCATCATCTGGAAGCATCTGGAAGCTTCCTGAGTGTGGACTGGCTGACAGGAAGGGGGGGTGGGACGATCCTGCTGGACCGAAGGTTCTCCTGACAGAACCCTCTTCGCGCACATTGGCGGCTAGCATTTTTTAAGGGGGATTTTGAACAACAGAGGCTCGTGATCGCGGCTCGGAGTGCGAGCAAGCTTAACATGGGACGGAACGAGAGAGAGAGAGAGACAGAGAGAGAGAGAGAGATCTGAAGATATAGACGGGGGAGAGGGGGGGCGGGGAGAGAGAGAGGGGGAGGATCGCAGAAAAAGAAAGACGGAGGTCGCTTGACCTTTTGAGGATGTTTTCTTTGAACAGCACGCTCGATCCACAGCCCCCCCCCCCCACCACCCCCCACCACCCCCCCCCCACCCCCCAGCTGCTTTATTCACGACCCTTGTCTATGGAAGGAACACCCTGGACTCGCAACGCATCGAATCCATCTTCTAATTGGTAAACGAGGAGTTCTGCATGAAACGCTCCGATTCGAACCATCAGCCTCAACGGAACAGAATTTCTTATTCTGCCCACCAATCACTCTGCGGCGCTCTTGCCAAAAACGTTAATGCACCCAAATATTCCACTTGAGCTTCATATCGAAAAGACTTTGGCAGAAACCCAGCAACTCTTTCTTTTACACCGACATACTGACAGACACACACACACACACACACACAGACATTACCACCCACACCTACACACAGAAACACACACTGACACACGCATACCGACACCAACACCAACACACTGACACCCACACCGACACACACACACGTTGACAACAACACCCACACACCGACATACACACACCAACACACACACACACACACACCAACACACACACTTAAACTCACACAGACGCACACACCGACACACACACACACACACACTTAAACCCACACAGACGCACACCCTGACACACCACACCAACACACACATTGACAGCAGGGGTGTGTTTGGGAGCATCTGTGTGTCGGCCGGGTTGCCTGTGTGAATTAGCGACGCGGCGTCTCAGCCCCCGCTTAAATGTTTCATGATGTTTACCCCAGGCTGTGAGTACTGAGAGCACATCACGCAAGACCCCTCCTTCTGGAACTCTCTGGGGAGGGGAGTGGGGGGGGGGAGGGAAGAGGGGGGGGAGGGAGAGGAGGGGGGAGGGAGAGGGAGGAGAGAGACCCGGTAGGGAGGATCGACAGAAGGAATGGAACGATGACAGACAGGCTGGACGGACTCTGGACGGATATCACACGGAGAGTTCCGGAGAGAAGAGAGGGAGAGCCGGTGAGGCGACTGTGAAGGGTAGCTACCGTAGGGCTGGTTGGATTTCAGAGGGATGAACGACCGCACGCACGAGCCAACACGATCGGACTGAACGCTAACTTGAATCCTCGTGCCAACCTGACCTGAGGGAGTCACGGCGGCCATTTTGGGTCAGAGAACGTCTCGGTTTCTTCTTCTCAATGAAGCTGCGAGCACCGACATGAATCGTGACTCCCTGTTGGAGATAACAGGACAAGTGCAGTACAGCGGCACTGTAGAGGCCTGACATGCAGATAACCAGGTCCTGCTCCAGTCTAATAACCTGGAACAATGTAGGACACTGCATTAGTATTCAGCAACATGAAGAATGGCTCTCCGCTGCTCTCCTTCGTAAGCCATCCCTTTTTATTAATTTCCCTCCCTCCCCTCCCTCCCTCCCTCCCTCCCTCCCTCCCTCCCTCCCTCCCTCCCCTCCCTCCCTCCCTCCCTCCCTCCCTCCCTCCCTCCCTCCCTCCCTCCCTCCCTCCCTCCCTCCCCCCCCTCCCTCCCTCTCTTTCTGTCTCTCTCTCTCCTCTATCTCCCCCTCCCTCCCTCCCTCCCTCCCTCCCTCCCTCCCTCCCTCCCTCCCTCCCTCCCTCCCTCCCTCCCTGCCTGCCTGCCTGCCTGCCTGCCTGCCTCCCTCCCTCCCTCCCTCCCTCCCTCCCTCCCTCCCTCTCCTCTTCCCCGCACAGCCAGCGTCTGAGACGATAATTGACATTCTCCGACAAGATCAGTGGCGACCTGGAAGAGAGCGGGGGACCGTTTAGGCGGGTGCGCCGTGCACAATGCCCCGTTGTTCTCCCGGTAATTACACCGGGGGCAGCCAGATCGGCCCTGCTTATTGAATTCATATCAAATAATGTGTGAGGGAATCACACACACACTCACTCGCGCACAGCGCACACTCACTCACGCACACACTCAAATACACTTCATCTACCCAAACTCTTCGAATTCATTTACTTATTCCCTCATATCTACTCTCTGCGTCCCTCTTCCTCCCTCCCTTGCTCCTCTCTCTGAAGCCTATGTTTTCCTATCAGTCTGTCCCAGCCATTTCTCTCTCCCCTTCCCCTCTCTCTCGCTCTCTTCCTCTCTCTCTCCCCTCATTCACTAGACCCCTCTCTTTTGTAAATTCTCTCGAGTGCTGTCTCATGTTTCTCTTTCTTGCTCCTTCTCTCTATCTTCTCGTGCTATTCGAGGTCTCTCCCTCCGTCAGATTCCCCGCTGTGTCGTCCGTCTCATACTTCTTATCTTTCTGCTCTCTCTCTCTCTCTCTCTCTCCACTCGCCCCCTAATGTTGGCCTAAACAATCATCTCGGCCCCTTCACTGCCCCCCTCAGCGCAACTCTCCTCGTCAAGCGGCACAATTAAGCGTCCACGCCACCGAGTGTCACGTACCCAGCCACAGCTATCCTCCCACCCTGCCATATGCTAATGGCCGGCACTGCCGCAGTCGAGACGCGCCTGCCGCCCCCTCTCCTCGCCACGGGGGGGCGACGCGCTCGTACGGATCCGTCTATTTATAGACGCCAGGACCGCAGTCCGCGGCCCAGCCGCATGCAGACGCACACCACGGGGCCCTCGATTACCAACCCCCCCCCCCCAGTCCCTCCACCCTCTCCCCTAAATCAGCAGCGATAAAAACAGATGCCGTATTTGAAATGTCAGGAGCGTATCTCAAACTGCCAGAACATTAACCTGTTCACCCCGGGGGTGCCAAGCTCCGGCGCGGGGGGGGACAACAGGGGGGCGAGAGGAGGGGGGAGGTGGGTGCGCGAGGGGACGGGGGGAGGAGTGGGGGGACGGGGGGGGGGGGACGTGGGGGGGGGGACGGGGGGGGGAGGAGGAGGGGGACTGCAGGGCCAGGGTGAACTCCCGTTGATTAGAAACACTTGCAAGGTACACAGAGCCCGAGAAGAGATATGGGCACCTTGGGGTGGGGGGAGAAGGGGGGGGGGGTGGGGGGGGACGAAGAAAAAAACCCACGCCAGGCGGACGGAGAGCGAACTAGAGACCGCGGCCCGCCGAGCGACAGGGAGGAGGGGGGGGGGGGAGCGGGACAGGGAGGAGAGCTCAAGTTACTCAACCCGCCAATCCTCCCCGAGCACAACAGGTGGGGACAGCCTTTCCACAAGCAAATGTTTTTTTTCGAGTTGCGTTCGTGTGTGTTGTGTTGTGTGTGTGCGCCTGGACATACTGCGTCTCTCGCACGTCCCAGTAGGGGGAACGGGAGGGAAGGGACGATGGGGGAGGATGAGTGGGGGACGGGGGGAGGGATAGGGAGGGATGGGAGGAGTAGGGGAGGGTGGGGGTCTTGGGGGGGGGGGGGAGGAACACGCGCGAGGTAATGTTACCGTTGTCGCACCGTCCGCACCCGACCCTGCCTGGGGGAGGTAGGTTTGCAGGAGCGGGGCGGGGGGGAGAAGGGGGGAGGGGGGAGGGGGGGGGGGAGGGATCCTGTTTACATCCAGAGAACGCTGGTGCGTCGGTCTGGGGAGCACAACGGGCGTGACGGAGTCTTAACGTCGGAAAACAATTCACTCTGCTCTCATGGTCTCTCCAAATCATAGAGGCGCTCTGTACGGATGATAGAGGAAAACGGGAAGGGGAGGGGGAGGGAGGGAGGGAGGGAGGGAGGGAGGGAGGGAGGGAGGGAGGAGGGAGAAACTTCAAGAGAGGTGCGTACATAAAAAAAAAAGCCGAGAGACAAGGACAATCGGAAGGGGGGGAGAGAGAGGAAAAAAAGTGAGAAAACGAAGAGAGGGATGGAGGAAGATGAGAGCAGGGTTTAGGTGCTGAAGGAGAGGCCCAAAATAGAAAAAAAAGGCTCCACAAAAGAAATGTATTCAAGAAGAAAGGAGCCGTCTTCAAATCCGGCGGCAAGAAGCCCAAAGTCTGCCTCCTGGGGGGGGGGGGGCGAACACCGAGCGGAGAGAGCTGGGGGGCACGGAGAGAGGAAAAGGGGGTAAAGATGGAGGGTTGAAAGGGAGAGAAAGTGCTGACTTTGATATTAGGTCTTGTTCCTGTCGTTTCTCGTTCGTTCCTCCGGAAGTCGCTCCGCTGTTTTACAAGACGTACATTTCCTCTTCTCTTTTTTTCCTTCACCCTACTTTCATTTTTTTTTTCTCTTCTGCCCTCTCCTTCCGTCGCCAGATTCAGCTCTCGGCACTGACTGTAGCTCTGTCACCTGTGAATAATGCTGAGAAGGTGTGTGTGTGTGTGTGTGTGGTGTGCTCGGTGCGTCGTGCGTACAGAGTGTGTGCGTGTGTGTGTGACGCGTGAGTGACAGACAGGGGGCCCGCTGCGGACCGGAACCTCTGTCGCTCCACTGGGCTGGTGCTAAAAGATTCCACCCCCCCCCCGAAAAAAGAATCCTTCAGCGGGAGGGGGGGGGGCCCCCCACCCCTGCCTGACAGACTGCCTGGGGAGACGCTGACCCCCCGCCTGCCCTCCCCTCCCACCGCCACCCCCCCCCCCCCAGCCCCCGCTGGGGGCTTCAGCGGTGTCTGCGGGGTATCACACGCACAACCACCCCCCCCACCCCCCCCCTTCCAGGAGGGAGCTGCACACCGGTCCCTGTCATCCTTCGTCGAACATCGCGCCCCCCCCCCCCCCCCCCCCCCCCCGGTCAATCGCTGGTCAATCATGTCTGAGAACATAACTGTAATAAATGTATTAAGTTCTAATCCTTTATTGCACTGAAAAATATTTGAAGATACTCCAGTTGGGTGTGTTATGATGATGGATTGTGTTGGTGGTTTTTACGGCTCTACTAGTGCAGAAAAACCAGCGAAACATCTAGAAAACAGATGAAACCTTACATCAAATCAAATTGTGCGAGCCGGTCGATTGTTTTGGTCAATGATACATCAGCGATGTCTTTCAGGCAGATTTGCTTCTTTATTTTTCTTCAAACGTCAAAGACTTAACCATTTCTCGATCGACTGGATTGAAACGCCACTCCGCTATCCTGTCCTTCCTTTAGCCCCTCTCTCTCTCTCTTCTCTCTGTTCTCTCTCTCCATCTCTCTCTCTCTCTTCTCTCTGTTCTCTCTCTCCATCTCTCTCTTCTCTGTTCTCTCTCTCCATCTCTCTCTCTTCTCTCTGTTCTCTCTCTCCATCTCTCTCTCTCTTCTCTCTGTTCTCTCTCTCCATCTCTCTCTCTCTCTTCTCTCTGTTCTCTCTCTCCATCTCTCTCTCTCTCTTCTCTCTCTCCATCTCTCTCTCTCTCTTCTCTCTGTTCTCTCTCTCCATCTCTCTCTCTCTCTTCTCTCTGTTCTCTATCTCCATCTCTCTCTCTCTCTTCTCTCTGTTCTCTATCTCCATCTCTCTCTCTCTCTCTTCTCTCTGTTCTCTATCTCCATCTCTCTCTCTCTCTTCTCTCTGTTCTCTATCTCCATCTCTCTCTCTCTCTTCTCTCTCCATCTCTTGAGAAGTCGAGATGTTGACATTCGGCCGGTTCCGTTTGTTTCGGCTCGTGGCTGTCCTTGTGTAGAGAGAGAGAGAGAGAGAGAGAGAGGACGCCATATCTCAGCGCAGGGTCAAACAGAGGACTGCTGCTGCTTGCTGCGTTTGCCATAGGGCTTTCTCTATAACACCTCTCCGGTCACCAGCCTAGTAAATAATTGGTTATCGTGTTTGTGTACGTGCGCGCTCGTGTGTAACGCTTCGCCCACCGGAGCTGAAACGATTTTCAGCATCGCGTCGTCATTTGGAGTTGATCCGCTCCGCGCTGCCCCCTGCTACAATGTCACAATGAACCAGCCTGTCGCCTGAGGCTCCATAGAGGAGACTGGTAGAGACATGAGGGGTGTGTGTGTGTGTGTGTGTGTGTGTGTGTGTGTGTGTGGGGGGGGGGGGGTTAAACCGAGGTCATCCAGGAAGGCTCCATCTTTCTCGGGGGGACCGCAGACCCCCCTCCAGCCCGCCCCTCCTCCCTCCGCAACCACCTCCCACCCCCCACCCTTACCCTACCCGTAAGGGTGGCCTTATCAGGGGCTGAGGGTGGAGGGGCCGGTGCGGGGGGGGGGGGGGTGGGGGCCTGTTCGCTCCTGGAACCCCTGGAGCTTGAGGAGGACGGGCAGAGATGTGGGGCAGAGCCTGGTGGAGGTCCCCTTCCTCCCCCCCCTCCCCCTTCCTCCCCCTCCCCCTCCCCTCCCTTCACCCTGTCCCAAACCCTCGCTGCCACCGCACCGCTCCGCCCGGCCCGTAAATCAGTTTCCCGCTCATTCCGCGCGTTGACGATTGGTGTCAAATTAGACTCGTCCGTTTTCCCGTTGGTCTAAACGGCGCGCTTCCTCTCGCCGTCGCACCGCTGCTGTTTCGGCTCGTTTTGGGAGGGGGTGACCTAGTTTGTTGGGGGGGTGGGTGTTGGTTAGACCCTGTGGGGGAGATGTAATTTAAAATTTCCCCAAATTCACCCTGCTCCGATGCCATTTCTGCTCGGAGGGGACGTTGGGGAGGATCGTTGTCACGGTGGAGGTTAAAATGGCCTAATAATCACAGTTTCTCTGGCAGACGAGGGCCGTGAAGGTTTCAATGCAATTTAAGACCGGACCGTTTTTTCCCGCTCTAAGTCTGGCTGCGAGCCCTCTTTCCCTTCTCTCGCTTCTCTCTCCCTCCCTCTCTGTCTTTCTCTCTTCCGCGCACGTACTCTCTCTCTCTCTCTCTCTCTCTTCTCTTTTTTTCCTCGCTTTCCCTCTGCAGATTTGTCGGTCTGTTTCTCTCTGTCTCTCCCTCTCTCCGCGTACGGTATCTCTGTACGGATCTCTCTGTCTCTCTAACCTTGTTTCTCCCTCCCTCCCTCCCTCCCTCCCTCCGAGGCAGGCCTGCCTCTAATCCTCGGAGGCCAGGCTGACACCGGAGGTATGACAGAAGGGAACAGCGGAGCGGAGAGGGAAATGATCTGCTAATGGTACACTCTGTCCCCATGGATACCTGCCTACCGTGTGTGTGTGTGTGTCTGTCAGCGTGTGTGAGAGTGTGTGTATTCGGACTGCGGAGAGCGTACGGCATGTTTTCCCTTTCATTGCTAAAACGCCGTCTCAACACAGTTGTATCCTGCCTCAAAGTGCCTCACATCCTCCTTCAATCGGAAAGGCCTCCCACCCGCCTCTCTCTCTGTCTCTCTCTCTCTCTCTCTCTCTCTCTCTCTCAAGTGTTCTCCATCTTCTGATCGGTAAATACATCACCCTCCCCCTCCGCTGTTTTCACCCACCGGTCAATTTCTTCTCCATCCTCGTTCGACCCTCTCTTTTCTCACTGTGGTTACTGTTTAAACAATATCCTTTAATTCTCTCTCCGAGGTGTACCAAAATTCGGCGAGTTTCACCGCCGCAGTTATTCTGTGTCCCCCCCCCCCCACGACAGCTTTGAAATAGAAGAGCGGATCGTCAATGGCGTCGGCGGCCTAATTCATTTCTCGGTCTCGCCCCGATCGTAAACAAACGGCGGGTTTTAACGTCTCCGTAAAACTTTATGAACACGCGCCGACGCATTCCTTGGCGAATATCTCCCTCGGCGGCTGATATCCCCTCCCTTTCATCCCTCCCTCGCCCTCTCCCTCCTTCTCTTGGCCTCTCCCTCTCTCACCCACCCTCTCCTTCCCTCGCCCTTTCATCCCTCCTTCCCTCGGCCTTACGTCCCTCCCTCTGCCTCTTTCGCCCTCCCTCGCCCTCCCTCGCCCCCTCTCTCCCTCCCTCGCCCTTACATCCCTCCCTCCCTAGACATCTCTCTCTCACCCTCTCTATCCCTCTCTCTCTCTCTCTCTCTCTATCCCTCTCTCCCTCACCCCCTCTCTCTCTCCTTCTCTCTCTCTTACTCCCCCGAAGCACAACTCTTCGCTCCGCATCCCAACGTGGCAGCCAAGTCAGATATCTATTTTGGTCGGCTCTCTAATAGTTTGCGGTTTTAAACGCCGAGGGCTGAGAGCGATAGATTGGTGGAATGTTTGAGCTAAATCCCAGAGCAACGCTGCGCGCGTTCCCTCCCTCAAGGTTCCTGCATATGCATGAGCGCCGCACACCTTGGAAGATTTCATCCATTCCACCGGGGAGGTCGGCTGATTTTCGTTTCACCAGCATAATCAGCATCATCTGGAAAACGTCGAAAAATCACGAATCCCGGTCGGTGAAATTTATTCACACGGAATAATCCAGCTGTCGTTTCGCATCGCGGAGGTTCGGTGTGGCGTGGCCGGCCGGCCTTCGGTAAATTTACCCTCTGAAAGAATGGAGGGGAATTGAACGGCGTCCAGCTGCAAAGGGTCGAGTCATATTTGGGCTGGGGCGATGGGCCTTCGGCCATGGAGAGAGGCGGCGTCCGCGGGCACCGAGGAGCCGGCTTGGCCGGAGCCCAACCGGAGTGCAGGGTGGGGGGGTGGGGGATCGAGAGGCTTCTCAACCCCAGAGAAGAGCCTCCATATGGGGGGGAGCTGAGTGAGATGTCTCCCTCATCAGCCACCATCTGCGGCGCCGCATCCTGCCAGGACTGGACCAGCCCTGGAGAAGATCAGGGGACAGGAAAGAGGAGCAGCGAGCTGGCAGGCTGACAGGCAGACTGCCCGGAAGGATGGGTGGAGAAGGAGACGGCTGGACGGATGAATGGATGGATGAATGAAATGGATGGATGAATGGATGGATAGATGGATGGATGGAGCAAAAACATTTGGAAAACCCCATTAAAATTCCAATGGAACGGAATAACTAGGAAACCTGTTGTTTTTATCCAACTGGTTGGCACATAATCAATCAGCAGCTGAATGAGAAGAGGGGGGGGGGGGTGGATAGAGACAGAGATAGCGGGAAAGGGGGGGCGGAGGGAGGGAGACAAGGAGAGAGGGGGTCGAGAGCGAGGGAGAGAGGGGACGAGGTAGAAGAGAGAGGGGAAGGTGACAAGCTCAGCTGCTCAAAGCAATTCTCTCCGCTAAAGAGATTCTCAACCCTCCCGCCTTCACTGTCCCAACCCCACACACCCCAGCTCCCCTCCGCCCCCACACACCCCAGCTCCCCTCCGCCCGCCCCCACACACCCCAGCTCCCCCCCTCCCGGCCCCACACACCCTGTCTGAGAGAGGAATCAAGTCTGGGGGTCTCTGTGTCTGTATCTGTGTGTCTGTTTGTGTGTGTGTGTGTGTGTCTGTGTGTGTGTCTGTGTGTGTGTCTGTTTGTGTGTCTGTGTGTGTGTCTGTGTGTGTGTATCTGTGTGTGTGTGTGTCTGTGTGTGTGTGTATCTGTGTGTGTCTGTGTGTGTGTGTATCTGTGTGTGTCTGTGTGTGTGTGTCTGTTTGTGTGTCTGTGTGTGTCTGTGTGTGTGTGTGTGTGTGTGTGTGTATCTGTGTGTGTGTGTGTGCTTCATTCAAGAAGAGAAGTCAGGTGACTGAGTGGTTAAGGAATCAGGCTGGTTATCGGAAGGTTGTGGGTTTGATTCCCAGCCGTGCCAACATGACGTTGTGTCGTTGGGCAAGGCACTTCACCCTACTTGCCTCAGGGGGGGCACTGTTCCTGTACTTGCTGTGAGTCGCTCTGGATAAGAGCGTCTGCTGAATGACTAAACGCAAATGGAAGTATCGGACATGTAAGGCCTTTTTTAATTCGTGGCTCGATCTGTATCCCGGATATCAGCGACTTAATCAGGGAAAAGGCACGCCGAATGCATCCTCTAATGATAACCTCACCACTCTCACACCTATGACCCCCCCCACACACACACACACACACACACACACACACACACACACACTTCCTGCGCCGTAGGCATGACGACGATGTGTTCCAGGCACACCGTTCTCCCACGCGATGACAACGACATCGGTCACAGCGACGAGCTGATCCTCATCAAAATAGTTTGACGGCGGCGAAGGTCTAGCCGGGCGTAAACCTGTTATCACCCTTAACAAGCATACCTCTCTCCCCCGGGGGTAGCGTGGAGAAAAAACCTGCGTGGGACACACAACCACCCACCCCACCCCACCCCACCCCCCCCGAAAGCAAGATGCTACGGTTTAGGTGTGCGATTGACAAAAAGGAAAACCGCGAACTTGACGGATGACTCTCCTCGGAACGGCTCGATGCTTTGAGCCGCGTCGGTATCGAACAGTCAAACGGATCAATGGTGTGTTGGTCTGCGGGGACGCAAGCCTCTGAGGGGCCCTCCAGAAAGCCTCCACAATCGGATGAGCGAGTTTGCGTGTGTTAAAAGCTTAGAGCCCGAAATACAAGTCGTGAACTCTCAGAATGAACTTCGTAAACGTGACTGAGGGAGTCAGGCGGCTCAGCGGGTTAACGCGTTGGGCTCGTGATCCGAAGGCTGCGAGTTCGATTTCCCGGCTGTGGCTACATCACGTCGTGTCCTTGGGCAAGACGCTTCACCCTACTTCCCTCAGGGGAGAATGTCCCTGTACTTGCTGTAAGTCACTCTGAATAAGAGCGTCTGCTCAATGAATAAACGTAAAATGTAAATGTATAGGACTGAACGAGCCTCCGAGATGAGTTCCCAGAAGTCCGTGCAGCCCAGACGGACTTCTTCCCTGCCCGAGGATGTTCTCAGACAGGAGGAGGACTGTTTTACTGACTGCAGCCTTTCCAGAGGGCGAGGAGGAGCTTGTCGTTTCCACAGTCGAAGTGTTCGGTTTTGGAACGCTCTCTCTGGCAGTGAGATCCTGCCCATGCAACAAAAAAGACAAAGTGCAGCTACTGCGGCGTACTCTCACGCACCCGCAATGCATGCTGACACTCGGGAATGTCATTTGCCCTTTCGCGCTCTTCCTATCTCTCTCTCTCTCCCTATCTCTCTCCCCCTCTCTCTCTCTCTCTCTCTCTTCCTCTTTCACCCTCTCTCTTTTGATATTCCCTCTCTCTCTTTTCCATTCTCTCCCCCCCCTCTCTCTTTCTTTCTCTTTCCCTCTCACTAGCTCTCTCTTATCTCCACCTTTCTCTCTCTCTCTCCCCCCCTTGTCTCCTCTCTCTCTCTCTCAGCCAGCTGTATTAGTTCTTCTCCTGCAGCTAAATGTCCCATCACCCCCCCCCCCCTCCCCCCCGCCAGTCTCACCGGGGACTGCTGTGCTTTGCTATTCGGGCAAATTCCTTGGGAGCGCACGGGGTCTGTTTTGTTGCCGCAGCGCAGCATCGATCCTCGTTTACTCCCAAACACACAATTAAGGGATCGATCCCCAAAGGGAGACATCAAGTCATCCTCTGTCGAACGTTAACAAAACGTCACCGTCTCAAGACGGGCAGGCGGCTTTCCCTCTCCTGGTTCATCCGAGGTCTCCGGGAGAAGCTTCCGGAAGCCTGGTCGACGAACTGGCTGAGGGTTGCGTGAGGCAGTGTGGTGATGAGGGGCTAGAAAGTGGCTCAGGAAGAGCCAGAGGTCAAAGTCATGTCCAAAAAGTGGATTTTATTTACAGTGCTACCCCATGAATCCTCCTCCTGCAGAGCCCCAAGCTAAGCCATGCCATGCCATGCCATGCCATGCCATGCCATACCATACCATACCATACCATACCATCCCCCCTGAGGCACACACCTGCCTTATATAAAGGACAATTGGCCCGGCCCATTCCACTTAGCTGGAAAACTATCAAACGTGAAACATGAAACAATACAACATATGCAACACCACAAACCCTTGACAGACTGGGACAGACAGCAACCAATGTTCATCCATGCAACCTGCAATCCCAATCCCAGGGGAAACACAAACCTGGATTGGACCACATCATCTCATCACCCCCCCTGCTCCACATAGGGACAGGTGGAGTGAACACCTCACTTCGTCGCAGGTTGTGTGAGGCGATTACCAACAACAACAACGTTTTTAATAATCAGAACCTGGCAGTCCTCAAATTTGAGCGTTTATTAACTTTTTTTTGCCTCCCACACGCGACAGCTTTCAAACCGAACGCGTGGCGCGCATGCTACGTTGCTACACGTTGCTAATGGAATCGAGTCGAATCGGTTCAAATCACTCCCGGCGATGAATACCGCCCACCTGTCCAATCAGAAAGCTAGCGTTTACGCTAGCGTAGCCAAAGCGCGTTAACCAACTTCCCGACGCCACCTGGGATGAAGGTTACGCCAGCATTCATTTCTTTATCTCGCCGTATTTGCTCAACAGATCGCCAGGTCGGCCTGTTCTTCCGCAGCCACAAAACGCCCTCGTATTTTGGATTGGTTTCACGTCGTTTCGGTCTGGTTGATCAGTCTAGGAGAGTTGTGCAAACAGCTGCACTTAATCACTTCATTTGCACACTTAAGGGGATCCAGGAGGTATCGAGCCTTTGAAGCAGCGACCCCCAAACTCTGGAACTCGTCGCCACTATCTTTGCGCACTTTAAACTCCACTGATTCTTTCACAAAGCAGCTGAAAACACAGCTTTAGTTTAGGTGAGGGTTTTTTTTATTTTTATTTCTTCATGTTTTTATGCCTGTACTTGTAATTTATTTCCTATTTTCTGTATGCTTCATTTTATTTAATTTTTTTTCGCACTTTGTGAATTCTTTCTGTGAAAAGTGATACACAAATAAACTTTACTCACTTACTATATGTATACAGTCTGCATATATAATTGTAGCAGAGTTCTTAACAGTTCTAAACCCAAAAGGCCCAGCAGAACTCAATCAGATCCACCGAGGAATTTAC
Source organism: Neosalanx taihuensis (assembly GCA_030340665.1). Taxonomy (NCBI): domain Eukaryota; kingdom Metazoa; phylum Chordata; class Actinopteri; order Osmeriformes; family Salangidae; genus Neosalanx; species Neosalanx taihuensis. The sequence goes on from CM059306.1 coordinate 9,984,766, forward strand.
TCTAAAACGGACATTTCATGGATTTACAACATCTCACTAAGGACTATTGGAATTTGTGTGACAATTTCTAATCTCTCTTCTTTGACACTTTTCAATTTTTCATACGAACAAAACCATTTCTGAATGTTTTATTGTTCGTTATTGACATTAAGCACTTCCACGGACATTTGGAAGATTTGTGTGTGAGAGACAGCGAGAGAGACAGAGAGAAAGACAGAGAGAAACAGACAGACACAGAGAGAGAAACAGACAGAGAGAGAGACAGACAGAGAGAAACAGACAGAGAGAAACAGACAGACACAGAGAGAAACAGACAGAGAGAGAGACAGACAGAGAGAGAGAGAGAGAGACACAGAGAGAGAGAGAGAGAGACAGAGAAACAGAGAAAGACAGAGAGAAACAGAGACACAGAGAGAGAGACAGAGGGAAAGACAGAGAGAGAGAGAGAGGTGGTGCAGGTGAAAAGCTAAAGCTGCTAGAGAGACGACTCCCTCCATTCCTGCGACCCCTGAAACAAAGCCTGTCCATAAACACAGACATTAGCCGGGTCCAGCTTTAGACCCGTGATTACAGAGCCATGCCTCTCCCTCTCCACAGACGCGCCTCGGTGCTTGCGCTCGGCGGGAGGGCCAAGCGAGGAAAATCGTTTGCCTTCCGAGTCCCGCTCGCTTCTGAACAAACGCCAATCAAACGCCAATCAGACGGGACGATGTCGCAGGAAATCACTTCGTCAGGAACATTACCTGACGGGGAACGAGCTTCAGGTGAGGACATTCAAACGGTTGATAAGTGTGCGTGTGCTTATTACGTGGAGCCAGAATATAGTACCTCATGCAGAAACATTCCGGAACAGTCTGCCCAGTACATATATGAGCTTGCTTGGTTTAATGCTCCGAACATTGGCACACACACACACACACACAGACTAAACCGTATGCAGGCATTTCATCTCACGTAAAAACACAGCAGCGCCACACACACACACACACACACACACACACACACAGAGAGTTCATCCAGTGGAACCTGGTGCTTCGTGATCAAAGAGGGAAATAGGTATGTTGTGGACCTGTTCCAAACTCATTGGTGCGCACACACACACACACACACACACACTCCATGGAGGGCAAAGAAAGGCTACAAGTGAAGGGATGGAAAGGAGGAGGAGAAGGGGGAGGAGGAGGAGAAGGGGGAGGAAGAGGATGAGGGGGAGGAGGAGGATGAGGGGGAGGAGGAGGAGAAGGATGAGGAGGAGGAGGAGGGGGAGGATGAGGGGGATGAGGGGAGGAGGAGGAGAAGGGGGAGGAAGAGGATGAGGGGGAGGAGGAGGAGGAGGAGAAGTCTGTCCTCTCACCTCCCTTTGAAAGCGTTTTATAGTCGCCAACCACATGAGTTTTTATTCATTTAACTGCGCATCACGAGGACCCTGTTTCTCTGGAACGTTCTACCACAGCCCCCGACAACACACGGCGTGAGAAGACGAAACACAAAAGAAAACAGAGGAGGAACAGTACGCACGCCGTAGAGAAAACCTAAATAAACCAGAAGGGCACCCTTCACTGCCGCCCCGGGGAATGCTGGGATACATGACCAGAGTCAGCAGGCGGCGTCTCTGAAGACTGAGCTGGTTTGTCGAGGGGGGTGGGGAAAGGAAGAGGTGGGGGGGGGGGTGAAGAAGAGGGGGAGGCAAACACATCTCCTTAATGGTTTCTCCATCTTCCTCGGATTAAGGGGGGGGGGGGGGGCGGTCTAATCTCCTGACAACATGCTTGGCAATCCCATCCGCCGCAAACACCTTTCGACGCCGTAGTAAATCTCCGTTTTCTGAGGAAGAATTTTGGGATATAATAATCCAAATGGACTAAGCGTGGCCTTGTCAACTTCGGTGAAACTAAAACGGAGAATCGGTAAAGACGATTCGCCAACGAACCCCTTTACCGTAATAGGCCAATCTGCTTCAACAGCAATCAAGCAGACCAACCTTATTGAAGTGTTCCCATCGAGCGCCGTGCAATCACCTCCAGGAGGTCCCTCACGCCTGCTGCCCTCACGCCTGCTGCCCTCACGTCTGCTTCCCTCACGCCTGCTTCCCTCACGCCTGCTGCCCTCGCGCCTGCTTCCCTCACGTCTGCTTCCCTCACGCCTGCTGCCCTCGCGCCTGCTGCCCTCACACCTGCTTCCCTCACGTCTGCTGCCCTCACGCCTGCTTCCCTCACGCCTGCTTCCCTCACGCCTGCTTCCCTCACGTCTGCTGCCCTCACGCCTGCTTCCCTCACGCCTGCTTCCCTCACGCCTGCTTCCCTCACGTCTGCTGCCCTCACGCCTGCTGCCCTTGCGCCTGCTTCCCTCACGCCTGCTGCCCTCACGCCTGCTTCCCTCACGTCTGCTTCCCTCACGCCTGCTGCCCTTGCGCCTGCTTCCCTCACGCCTGCTGCCCTCACGCCTGCTTCCCTCACGTCTGCTTCCCTCACGTCTGCTGCCCTCACGCCTGCTTCCCTCGCGCCTGCTTCCCTCGCGCCTGCTGCCCTCACGCCTGCTTCCCTCACGCCTGCTTCCCTCACGCCTGCTGCCCTCGCGCCTGCTGCCCTCACACCTGCTTCCCTCACGTCTGCTGCCCTCACGCCTGCTTCCCTCACGCCTGCTTCCCTCGCGCCTGCTTCCCTCACGCCTGCTTCCCTCACGCCTACTGCCCTCACGCCTGCTTCCCTCACACCTGGTTCCCTCACGCCTGCTTCCCTCACGCCTGCTGCCCTCGCGCCTGCTTCCCTCACGCCTGCTGCCCTCACGCCTGCTGCCCTCACGCCTGCTTCCCTCACGCCTGCTGCCCTCGCGCCTGCTTCCCTCACGCCTGCTGCCCTCACGCCTGCTTCCCTCGCGCCTGCTTCCCTCACACCTGCTTCCCTCACACCTGGTTCCTGCACGTTCCGGTGGGGGAACATTAACAGCAGGCAGAACCAATCAATGGCGTTTCCCGTGGAAATCAAGGCTCGACGGCTGGAAACCCCATCGATCGCGCCGCGCCGTTCCAAGGGAGCTTAGCTTGACGGCCGAGCTCTCGTTTGATTGGCTGCACGCGTCAGCTGACCGGTTCGACACCCCCCCAACCCCAAACAAACACACAAGTAACCCCCCCCCCCCCCCTCCCCCCTTTCCCCCCCATACCCCCCACCTCTCTATCCGGCGATATCTGCGCTACCCGCTGCTAATTCCATTCCCCCTGTGTCGTGGCGCCCGCAAGCACGGCCCCCCGTTTGATGTCGGAATCGGTATCCGCGTGCGGCGGAGGAGGCGAGAGAATAGGAAATGACATCGGCAGCCACTTCAGCAGCCAAAGCCACAGAGCGGGGGCTCTGCGGTTCGTTCCGCCTCGCCCGCGTTGCCTGGGCGTTCTCAGAATACATTGCCTTGTTTTCCTTCGAGGCGACGGGAGAATTCGCGAGGGTACCGGCGAGCCGCCCCCTGGCCACCGACGCCAGGGGGGGTTGGGGGGGAGAACGAGGCCTTTTTGAGGTCCGAGCGGTCTGCCTGGTTCATAGTCGGGAAACGCCAACGGCATTAGGGTTAGGGTTAGGGTTAGCTGCGACGGCTACCAACGAATCCCATATTTAACGTTCTAATCCCATATTTAACTAAATCTAATGCGGAAGCGGTTGGAGGGTGGGGGGGGGGAGAGGACCAAACGATGACATTCAGAGCCATGAGGAAAAAGCTCCAGGCAGCTTCTGTCCCCGGCGCTGCCAACGTAAATGCGGTTGACTGCATGTGCTGAATGGATAGAAAGGCTTTCGGCTAGATAGCAAGACCACAGGTGTCATCAGGAGCACCTGAGTGACGTCAAACTGTGCCTCTGAGCAGGACTGGGGGGGAAAAAGCAACTGACCTAGCATTCAGCTCTCTTCTCTATTGAACGACACTCATCTTAACACGGCATACGAATGGCCGTGGGAAACAAATAACAGTTTAACGCGCAGGAAATAGAGATTGATATCAAACATCTACCGCACAGCACACATGCTCTGGCGTTAAGCGTTACCACGGAACGTGCTCGCAAGATTCGAAAAGCCTGACAGCGGCGGGGAGTTCTAGGTAAAAGGGCAGATCTGTCAGCTGGATGAAGATGTTCCGGAACGTTCCGGGCCGTTCACGAGAGGCTTGACAGGGTAAAGGGCAGGCGTAGCTTCAGCTAGGAGGAGACGACGCCGCCTTCAGCGTTGCTAATGCACACACTTAATGACTGTTTCCTAATTATCGCCCATCCGGGCAACACAATTAAAAATAACTTCAAAGGGAGCGAGCTCTAAAAATACTTAGCGGAGAAGAACCCCCCCCCCCCCAAAAAAAAGAAAAGAAAGACAGAAAGAAGGATTTCCACGGGGGTAACATATTTGCCTTAGCGCACACGCGCGCGGATGGTATAATAAGATATTACCACTTCAACAGCGTACTATTTTAATTTGATAGTTGGATCCTTATTTTCTACTATCCCTCTCTCTGTGTAGCGGGGGGGGGCATCAACGTGGCTCGTCAGAGTCCCGACGTCGCAACGAACAATCGTCGACAACAAAAGCCGCCACCCCCCCCCCCCTCTGTCTCTCCCCCTTCATTAAGATTCCTCCCTTTTCCCTGCAACGGAGCCCGGGGAAGAAAAAAAAAAGAGTTGGCCCAGTTGGAATTTGAAACAAGCTCGTTCTCTCTGTGCCACAGCTGTCCCTCTCTCTGTCTGATTGCTTTGCGAGCGCTGTTTAATTGGCAATTAGACCAAGAGCAGGACTGCAATCACAATAGATGTGTGTGTTCGTGCACGTGTCGGTGGGGGGGTGGGGGAGGGGGGTGGAGGGGGGGTGTTACGTGATTGGTCCGGTCTATAAAATGTCGTTTTTTTTGCAGGCGGGTACGCGCCTACACACACACTACACACACACTACACACACACCACACACACACTACACACACACTACACACACACTACACACACACTTCACTGATGTGAAGAGACCGTGAGAGGGAGGCCTAACACCTTGCTGACTCCCCCCCCCACCCCCCTCCCTCCCCCATTTCAGTGATCGCGTCTCAAAGCCGTCCCGCGTTTTGCCTCTCCAAGGCTCCAGGGGGGTATTGCACAAAACTAGGATAAGGGATTAAGCCGGGCTATGTTGGTTATCCTGGCTGAATTTAGCCTCAAGTCGGTTGCACGAAAGCCGATAAAACTTAGCCTGGCCAAGTTACCATGGTGATTTATTCTCCGCAGCTAGCCTGCTCCGGACCAGGCTAACAGCCAGGCTAAGATTAATCCTAGTGATTCACCTGCATTTCCACAGTCAATCCTGTGAGGAATTCACGTGTTTTACAGCATGTCCATGATCTTTTTAAATATGTTGCATCATTTTAATTATAATGCATTTAACATTTACACATATTTAGTATATTGTCATTTCTCATTTCAATTAAATCTACAACAGTCTTTTAATATTGATTTAAGTGGAATTATTATTACTCTGGCCAAGTGTTATATTGATATGCTGATGAAGACTGCTTGTCAAACTGCCGTCGAGGTTTCATAAATATGTGTTTTATTGCATTACAGTAAACCATCGCTATATCACGGTTCAGTACTGTGAACCCTCGCGATATCATGGTTCAGTACAGTGAATCCTCGCGATATCACGGTTCACTTCACGGATTTGCCACGTGCATTGTGTTCTGCATTCTGATTGGATAAACAGTCTCTCCGCGTCTTCTCTACCTGTGCATCAATAAAGTTGCGGTTTACTGTAATATTTACTGTGGCTGTACACCTACGTAACATTCGCAGAAAAAGTTAAACTTATGGACATGCTTAATTGTAGCCCAATTATGACAGCTCCAGAGGATTGTACACTTTTTGAATACTAACGCATTAATCCGGCCCGCTATTGTCTGCCAGGTTTATTCTCTTTCTTTTATTATGGCTTGAGTATTGTCCTTTTTAATTAATATCCTTCTCCTCCTCATAAAACTCCATCAGGAGCTGTTGTTCTGCGGCCGTGAAATATGTTGCGCGACTCTTGTCCATGTTCTGATCGGTGATTCTGTGAGCGATCGCGAGGTCTATTTAAGAATGCCGTGAACACGCATTAATCCTGACTACCTACACCTGGCTTGACATAGCCGCGCCTTTTCATCCTGGCTTGGCAAACGTGCAACCAATTAAGCCAGGATACGACGGCCAGACTAGGTCAAGCCGCGCTTGCTCAGTTATTCTGGCTTTCTTTCTTCTACTTTCGTGCAATACCCCCCAGGTCTGAGCTCGCCTGTTGACCCTTCCTGTGACCCCCCACCCCCCCCCACCCCCCCCCCCCCACTACGAGGCAGCACCACGGCAAGAGCCTCTCCGACAAAAACGGAGGAACCGGAATTAAATATTGCACGCAGACGCAAGGCGCCATTTCCTTTCGTGGGAAACAATCTTACGGTCCTTCAAAAACATCGAGCGTTCGTCAACGATGTTCAATGTTTTCCGACAGCTGGAATATTAGATAGCGAAGACGGAGAGACTCGGATGTTTGTTGTTCTGCAAAATATGACGCTTTTCTTTGCATTTATTGCGTTGCGTTGCTGCATTGGCATGCGCCGGACATTTCTGCATTTTTTGATGTGCCGTTGTTTTTTCGGTTAGCGCTGTTTCGCCGCCGTCAAACGAAATGCCGTCTTTCAGATGTGCGGGCCTCGCCTTGCTGGGTAATTGTCACTTCTATTTGTTTACCAGATTCAGCAGAACTGTGTTAAATTGTTACCTGTGGCAGTAAAACAGCGGTCAGTACTATTAGAGAAACAATTGCACGGACAGCACGAGATGTAAGACCCGCCAAGTAAAAAAAACACAGATAGTCCTTTCTTACACTGATCGCGAGGCGAAAAGCAGCCTGTTATCGCTTTGGGAAAGCTGATAATCAGGCTCTGAATGGCGAATGGAGTCTGTTGACTTATTACAACAGCCACTCTCACTGGTAATGAACTGAATTGAAACGGGAGCTCATTTGGTTTGACCTGCTCTAACTACCTGAAGCTCGCTACGCCTTCGGCAGCCAGGCTAATATGCCTGGTCGGGCCTCTGTCAAATGGGCCCTTTATCGGGCGCGTGTTGACGTTAGGGTCAAGTAATGCTAACAGGCAAGGTTGACCACACCCTCCCTCCGCTCCTGCTCGGAACGTTTCTCCCTCTCGTTACTTCGTCCGTCCCCCCCCCCCCCCCCCCCCCCCCCCCCCCCCCCCGCGCGGAACGAATGCTAATGCATTTCCGGATGGTTCCGCCCCCTGGAGTCGCTACCTCGCACCTTCGCCTTCCGGCTGCGTGTTTGGAACTGACAACGGGGGGGGGGGGGGCGGGGGGGGGGGGGAGGAGGTAGGAGATCAAAGGAACCCCCCTCCTCCATCTTTCTATTGTACAGGTGTGTGTGTGTGTCGACATTCCGGAAAGCGGGGGCGCGCGAGCGTACTTTTACCCCGGCAATCCTCGCGTTAATTCCCCCCCCCCGCCCGCGCGACCTATTGATGTTGCCGCTGCTGTAATTATGTGTTTGCGCGGAGCGTTTAACCGAGCATCGATCGTGGCTCAATGCGCCCGATCAGCGCGCCGCGCGATACTTCGAACGTAAACTGGCGTTCCTCTTCTTTAGCGAGGAGGGCTTCTCCCAGCCTCGTCAGGTAAATCCTCCACAGCCCTGCGAGGGCATTCGCCCTGTTTCACGAAGAAACGAGCGTTTCAAAGACGCCGCCGTCGTTAAAAAGGAACGCCGCTCCCTGATGTAAAAGCTCCTAACATGCCCTCGCCTCGTTCCAGGGTTTATATTCTCTTTTTTGTGTTGGGGGGGGGGGGGGGGGGGGGGGTTCTTTTTTCTAAACGAGGATGACATGTGCTCCAATCACAGGGTCACGGCGCATTCGACGCTGCGATGAACATCAAACGATCTCGCCGGGCGGAGACACTCAGGGATGAGGGAGGGAGGGAGGGAGGGAGATAGAGACAGAGGGAGAGAGAGTGAGAGAGAGAGAACTTCCTGTACTGGGGCCCTGACAGGCGGGGAGGGAGGGAGGGAGGGAGGAGAGAAAAGACCATTTGACACTTCCTCCTCTAGAGCCCCCCCCCCCCACCACCCCCACCCCCCCCGCCTCCCCTTGCCCGCAAGGCCCCCCCCCCGGGAAAAAAAAACGTGTGCCGGGGGTTTGGGGGGGGGGGGAGGTGAGTGTGAGGGGGAAACTGTTCCCTTCCGATTTGCATCAGAGGACGCTGCGCCTGGGCTGGAACGTTTCGGGGGGGGGGGGGGGGGGGGGGGGGAACACGTCTTTATTTATTCCTTGTAATATGTGGGCGAGTCAGACGGGAGGTGAGCGGGAGGAGAGGAGGGGTGGGGGGGGGGGTGGGGGGAGCTCCCCGCAGGAGCCAGGGCTGCTTTCGCGATTCATATTTCACGACGTTAATAGATTGTTGAGCGCTCGAGGAACCTGACCCAGTTAGACCCCCCTCAAACGGTGCCGTCCTGCGGCTGCGATGGCAGGCCCCCGTCCCTCTGAGCGCCTCCGGAACTCCGGGCCTGCGGTTTATCCTCTCCGAGCAAAGTTTTTTATTCGAAGAAAACCTCGTTCCCCCGTCGTCGCGAACCCCCGCTGAGGACGACAGGAGGAGGAGGAGAGAGGCTATTTTTAAAGGACGCCATCGACCGGGGGGGCGGGGGGGGCGGCGATCGTCATCGTGTTGTTGCCTGGGGTTTCTCTCGGATCCGCAAATCGTCTGATCTTGTCTGGACGGCTGGGCCGGGTCGACGGAACTATCTGCTTGGCAGCCATCAGCCAGCGTTGGGTTCAGCCTGACCGCCCTGGAGGATGCTTCCGTGTCCGAGTGGAGGTTCGGGTGCTTCAGAGCTCTCCCTGGCCCCCTACTACATTTACATGTAATCCTTTAACAGACGCTCTTATCCAGAGCGACTTGCAGCAAGTACAGGGACATACCCCCCCCTGAGGCAAGTAGGGTGAAGTGCCTTGCCCAAGGACACAACGTCATGTTGACACAGCTGATGTTCGCAACCCTTCTGATCGCTAGCCCAAATCCCTTACCGCTCAGCCACTTTACTCCTTACTTGTTCGTGTGTGTGTGTGTGTGTGGTGTTGTGTGTGTGTGTTACAGCGCCGGTTTCAGAGGAATCAGGACAGCATCCAATCATCGACGGACACCTCGCAAATAAACGATACCGAGGGAGAAATACTAGCAGTCAGCGATTACAAGGACGCACACACGAGCGGGGGGGGCGAGGGATTTAGCAGCGCGGGCGTGTGTATGTGTGTTTGCGTGATTGCACCCCCCCACCCCCACCCCCGAAGGTGACAGCGAATCCAGATTTCCCCGCAATCTGTTTCCGTCGGGGGGGGTGGGGGGGGGGGGGGCATCTGGCCCCCGGTCGACGGAGCAGGACAGGCGCCGCTTCCTCGCGTTCGCGGAACTTCGTCTTCAGGGTAAACCTTCCCTGAGAGAGATCCGTGACGCTCAGGCCAGTCGGCGCTTCCTGATCGCTTTACCACCCAGGATGTGGGGGAGGAAGGAAAGCTTCCCGCACACGGAGAGGCCGAGCGTGTGCCCGTCGACATGGCAGCAGAAGCCCAGGGGGAGGGAGGAAGCAGGGAGAGAGAGAGGGAGGGCAGACGGGGATTTAGACAGGTCGTCTGTGACGGTGGCTGGGATCCAGTGGATCCAGTGTTGAAGCCAGGGACGTTTCTAGGATTGAAAGAAAGGGGGGGCTTAGCCCCTGGCATTTTCTGTCGACGGGGGGGGGGGGGGGGGGCTGAAGAACATTTAGGGGGGGGCTTCAGCCCCCCTAAAACAGGGCTAACGACGCCCATGGTTGAAGCTCCTCACCATCCTCACCTTTAGAGGATGGCTAGGTTAGGATCCACCCACACTGGCGCCCTTACACACACACACACACTCATCCTTAATACTCATGCACATACTGTGCTACACACACACACATACGCCACCTGGGACCAGTGCCACTGAGTGTGACATAAGGCTCTGCTTTCTCTCAGGGCCAAGGGACCCGAGAAGACCCTCTGTCCTCTCTCTCTCTCTCTGTCTGTCTCTTTCTCTCTTTCTCTCTTTCTCTGTCTCCTTCTCTCTCAGTGTCTGTCTCTCCCTCTCTCTCTCTCTGTCTCTGTCTCTCTTTCTCTCCCTCTCTCTCAGTGTCTCTGTCTCTCCCTCTCTCTCTGTCTCTGTCTCTCTTTCTCTCCCTCTCTCTCAGTGTCTCTGTCTCTCCCTCTCTCTCTGTCTCTGTCTGTCTCTCTTTCTCTCCCCCTCTCCCTCTCCCCCTCTCTCGCTCTCTCTCTCTGTCTCCCTCTCTCTCAGTGTCTCTGTCTCTCCCTCTCTCTCTCTCTGTCTCCCTCTCTCTCAGTGTCTCTGTCTCTCCCTCTCTCTCTGTCTCTGTCTGTCTCTCTTTCTTTCCCCCTCTCTCTGTCTCTCTCTCTCCCACACAGATGCTGTAGCTGTGGATTAGCAGTGGCCTTCTGTGTTTCGCTCCCTCCCTCCATCCCTCCCTCCCCATGGGAGTAAACCTTTCTATCCTCAGGGACCCTAATGAACTTTGAGTCACCCTGCTGCGCGTGTAGGGCGTGCAAATGAGGCGCACGCCCGCCTCACGCACTAACGTGTAACACAGGTGAGTAGCCTGGCACGTTAGCGCTGAGCAGCGTCAGTCTCACTCCAGCCTGTGGGGTTGGTTGTATTGGTCAGGTGAGCAGACTGCCGTCAGATGGAAGTCCTGCTGAAGGTGAAGGTCTTCAGGGGGGGCTGGACCGGCTCGTCTGTCCGGGGGTCGGAACAACGGAGGCGCGCTGCCTCAAGCCGTCAGCATTTCCAGCCACGGGCTGATGGGATTAGTGTAGCCCAGATGGCTATGGATGACCGCACACAGACAGACAGACAGTACACGCAGACAGACAGGCAGACAGACAGACAGACAGTACACGCAGACAGACAGGCAGGCAGACAGACAGACAGACAGGCACACAGACAGACAGACAGACAAACACACAGACAGACAGACAGACAGACAGACAGTACACGCAGACTGACAGGCAGACAGACAGACAGACAGACCAGCAGACTGGCACACAGACAGACACACATACACGCAGATAGGCAAACAGACACACGTACAGACAGACAGACATACAGGCAGACAGACACGCAGACAGACAGACAGACAGTAGACCAAGACAGACAGACAGACAAACACACAAACACACAGACAGGCAGGCAGACACACAGACAGGCAGATAGACAGACAGGCAGAAAGGCAGACAGACACATACAGGCAGATAGACAGACAGGCAGACAGACAGACAGACAGACACAAACCAAAACCCTAATAAGGGTTATATTTGCAAACCTCAAGACATTGAATAAAGCCAAAGAAATGCTAGTGTGACTCAGGCTTCAGTTCTGGGATGTGAGCAGCAGCCCAAGGAGGGCAGACGACCCGACATCACCCACACCTGACGAGGGGCCGGCCGGGGGGCAGGATGCTAATCCACCGCAGCTCTGCTATCACACACACACCTTCACCTGGCTAATGAGTGTCTGTCTCCCTGATACCCTGCACACACACACACCAGCGCACGCACACACGCGTCACGCCACCCCAACGCAACTGTGGGGCCGGAGAAAGAATGAGTAACCGTCTCGCTCTCTCTCTCCGCCGCAAACAAGCTCGCACGCTCGCACGCTCGCACACCAACGCGCAGACACACACCGGGCCGTGTGAGTGTGAGTAATCAGCTCTGTCTGCGGTCCTGATTACAGCTGCATCTGGCCGGCGGTCATCCGTGACCGGCCGACCGCGCACGGCCAAACAAGCCCCGCGGTGTCACGGTCTGACCAATCACAGCTGGACTGCTGGCTGGCTGGGGGGGGGGGGGGAGGGGGGAGCCGAGGCACACGGCTGGGCTGGTGTTTGGGGCTGAGGCTGAGGCTGAGGCAGAGGCTGGGGCTAGCGGAAGAGGTCGCGGCTGCCTCAATTTAAACAGGCGTCGGAAAGCCAAAACAGGGTGTCTGGCATTTCATGCAGCCTCTATGTACTGGATGTTGATTAGAGGGATGTGGGTGTGTCTGAGTGTGTGTGGGGGTGGGGGGAGCGGTGTGTGTGGGTGGGGGAGCCGGATGCGTGGGCGGGGCTTTGGCAGTTTGGTTGTCGATCCTTCTGGGGGGTTTTTTTGGACAGAGATGTCCACTTACTAAGAAGGCTCATAACACTGCTCAGAACCCATTGGTGGAGCAGATTGGTTGGTGGTCGGAGGAGCCGATGGCTCTGATTGGCAGCTTCGCTTCCATCATTCTGCCCCAGGGCAGTTGTGGCTACAACAGTATCTTACCACCACTGAGTGTGGAGTGAAAGAATAATGCTGAAATGTTAAGCCTCTTTGAGTGTTATGAAAAGCCCTTTATAAGTAGTGTGCAATATTATTAGCAGTAAAAGGTCAGGGGTCTTTTGATGTCAAAAGATCTTTTTAATAAAGACCCATCAGGTTTAGGCCGCTGTAGATGGAAGTGGATGCCAGCCGCTGAATCCTGTGGATCAGCCTGATCTGAACCTCTTGCTGTCCGTCTGGAAGCAGTTGGTCTCCTTCTTGCGCTTCAGACCGCAGGAAACATTCCCTACCTTGCGCTGGAACAGCAAAGCAAGGTAATCAACCTCATCCTCCATAGAGGGACGCAGTGTCAGCTTCTTTAGCTCCGATGCCAGTTTGTTCATTTCCTCGTCCGGCGGACAGAGGACAGGAAAGACGTTTGAGCTGCTGAGAGGTGCCTGGAGGATGGAGTTGGAGCAGCGCTCAGTCTTCCTGTTGGCCTGTTCAAGAACATAAGACATTAGGATCTGTACGTCTTTACAGAATGTACAGTCAACAGGTAAATGATCCCTGCTATTTATATGAAACCATCCTTAGAATGTACCTTTCTTCCTGTAGCAGAAGATCCAAGACCCGCAATGTAGCCAGCTGTCATTGACAGTCGTGCCAGCTGGGCAGCTAGGTCCTTCCCATCTACAACCACAACATTCACAAAAGGGTGATTTAACTTTCACAGCAAAAGGACCAAATGTGGAGAACTTCTACCAGATCTGAACACAAGCTGATGGCTTGACTGTTTCATTCTCACCGCAGTTCTGAGGGGCTCGTCTGAGCTTGGTAAAGGAGGAGGAGGTTCCTGATATCTCAGTCCTCATTACCAGATGGTTTCTTTTATTATCAGACACTGGAATAGTAAGGGGATAGGTGTTGGACTTTGTCAGTACTGAGCCAGTTGAACTTCCCAGACTAGTATCACATGATGTTGATCATTTTTCAAGCATTATAAAAAGAGTTTGCTGCTTACTTTGAGGTGGTTATGTCTCCTTGATACTCTATACTCTCACTTCGATTCACTTAACCTACACAGGTTGGGCAGAATTTCACGAGTATTAAGTCTTTTGAAATATATGGATATGAAACTTAACATTAAAAAGATAAAACATATAAAAGAAGAGCCCTTTCATTCTTACTTTAGGTCTTTAGGTCTTCGTGTCCGTTTGCAATGTGTTGAAAATCTCACTGCAGGTGATTTTCAACTCTACAGCAAAATGATGTCATAAAGACAATTCCATTCAAGAATCCTTTTTTTATTTTATTTTTTATCAGAAATTCTAGAATCCAACCCCCTTGAAACAGCAGGTCAAACAACAACAACAACAACAACAACAACATGAACATGATAACTTTATTACACAGCCAATGCAAGTACTTAATATTTCTTTAAACAGATGTTGAAAAGATCACTGCAACAATTCTTTCCACATTAATCATTGGCAAAATTACAACAGATTCTTCAAATACTGATGATAATATACTGAATACCCATACTGACACTGTTGCTACAACTGTATATCTTGATCAATCACTAAAATATAATTAAATACTAATCACACCATTTATTGAAAACACGTTAATGTATTTATCTAGATAAGTAGTAAATAAGTTATGTATTTGGGACTATGAAGGCCTGAGTTGCTGATGTCAAAGATCAAAATAACTAGAGTGTATTATTCCATGCAACTGCGTACAACCAGTGATGTCAAAGGTCAAAATAGCCAGGATTGTATTATCTCATGCAATCTTGTATGTGGAAGTGAAAAGCAGCGACAAGGTAGAAACCCTTATCTAAGACCTTACTTAGTCATATTGAAAGATCACAGGTTTGCATGTATTCATTCTGTCCTAATACAGCATGTAGTTTGAGTGTGTGAGAAGGGATTGTTGTAGATTAGCTATCTGATGTGAGGAGCAGCCAATAGGGAGGCTTAGACAAGGGAGCATTCAGCTAAGTGTCAAACTAGAGATAAGTTAGTACATGGAGCTACAGAGATGTACCACTTTTCTCCCACAGCCAGATTAACATTCTGTCCAACTTCATTCTGCCACCACGAGCACTCTGGACATCTGATTGGACACCTTATGTCCCCTCCCCCGGGTCTGTCTCTGACCAATCACCATGAGTGATTGCAGTGTGTGTGTTTTTTTATTAGTATGCCACATATATGTTCTATGTTTGCTCGTTCCTGCCAAAGTGAATTCTAGGTTTGTTAATCTTGCATAGCGAATAAACCGCCATTCTGATTCTGATTCTGATCACCCAACAAATGCCTCCTTTTCTAGTGGATTAAAAAACTTGACTCTGAAGGACAGAGTTGAGGTTTAGTCTGTGCAGGGACCAACGCTTGGGTTCGGTCAGGCTAGAGTCTCACGAGGGCTTTTGTTTGTATTTGTCTGTGAACTCATCATGTTCTCTTCATTAAACAACCAAGTAAGTCAGTAACCTCATATTTACTCCTTGGTGACCTCATATTTACTCCCATATCCCAGTTTTAAAGCCACAACAACGTACAATATCTTTCCCCTCCATCTCTCCTTTCCTCCTTCTCTTTCTCTCTCCACCTCCTCCTCTCTCTTCATTCTCCCTCCCTCCTTCTCTCCTTTCCTCCCTCTCTTTCTGTCTCCACCTCCTCCTCTCTCTTCGTTCTCCCCTCCCCTCCTTCTCTCCTTCTCCCTCCATCACTCCATGAACTGGCTGCCTGCTGGGAGTCAATTTAAATGTCAAATGACACTGATTGGATTTTAGTGGAATGAAATTAAGGGTGAAGAGAAGGAATTGGGAGGGGGCGGAGGGTGCTGGAGGGGGGTGGGGGGGAGGTCGGAGGGGGGCGGGGGTGCAGGGTGGAGCGCGGCGCGTCTCATAAATACCGAGCTCTGAGACCCCCCTCCCTCGCTCAGCCTGGGGTCTGCGCTCATTAATCCATCCTCTGCTGTGCATGGATGAGGGACCAGACTGGACGGGCCCGCTCTCTCTCTCTCTCTCTCTCTCTCTCTCTCTCTCTCTCTCTCTCTCTCTCTCTCTCTTTCTCTCCCTCTGTCTCTCTCTCTTTCTCTCCCTCTGTCTCTTTCTCTCCCTCTCTCTCTTTCTATATCTCTTTCTCTCTCTCTCCCTCTGTCTCTCCCTTTCTCTCTCCCTTTCTCTCTCTCCCTCTCTCTCTCTCTCTTTCTCTCTGTGTCTGTCTCCTTCCCTTCTGTGTCTTTCCTCTCTCACTCTCTCTCTTTCCCCTCATTCTCTCTCTCTCGTTCCCCTCTCTCTCCCTCTCTTTCCCCTCTTTCTGTCTCCCTCGCTCTCTGTCTCCTCTCTCTCTTTCCCCCTCTCTCTCCCTCTCTCTTTCCCCTCTCTCTGTCTCTCGCCCTCTCCCCCCCTCTCTTCTCTTGTCTACCCCCCCCTCTCTCTCTGTCTCTTTTTCCTCACTAAGTACTTGTCCTTGTTTCACCTCTCCCTGCAGTCTGCATTTTCGTCCTAACAGGGACAGTCCTGGATCTGGCCGTCACCTGCATTTCTCTGGGTCTTTTAAACACTCTGCCTCCACCCTCTAAATCTTCCCCGCCTTCACTAAGTACCACTGGTGTCAGGACAGGGACCAGCACGCTCCACAGGCTGCTACCAAGTTCCTACGATGCGTGGAGCAGAACTCAATTTAGTTTGAGCTCTCGTCATTTTGCAAACCCCCCCCTCTTCAGACATCCTGTCTCGTTAGACTGGCCTTGGCCCAGTAGCGTATCACCAGGACGGAATCTTCCGGAAGGGGATCTGCTCACTGCCCTGCCACGATCAGAAACGAGCTCAAAGTAGCGTAGCATGAATTCGCAGTAACACAAGAGTTCGCTTCCCCATTTTCACCGCGGGAAATCGGAAACACTTCCTGGGTTTTGATTTCTGGGTTATTGTTGCGTAATTTCACGTTCACTGCTGCGTAATTATACGATATTAGGATGTTTATTACCTTGTGTTCTGTTTCCTATTCGATTTTTGACTCAACCCAGGCTGCTGTCCTGACGTTGGAGCACTCAGAATTAACATCACGTCTGTGCTAAGTCCCAATATGTCACGTAAGAAATGCGATTGCCAAAGCCCTAACCGAATCACAATTACTGAACAGTCTCACCCAGTCGAATGCATTAAGCTAGATAAGCGGATAGCAGAATAAGTGAATGAAGTTTATTATCACATGGGGATTCCTGTCCTGTTTTTTTAATGTAATGTTTCTCTAACTGACTGGCCCTGATTGGACTGATGTGGTTACATCACCCTGTTAGGCCCTTAGTTACACCCAGTAGGAAGAGTCTATTCTGCTGTGTGTCTCTATCTCGGTCTTTCTCTCTGTCTCTCTCCGTCTCTTTCTTGCTCTTTATCTCTCTCACTGTCCCCCTCTCTCTCTCTCTCTTTCTCTCTGTCTCTCTCCGTCTCTTTCTTGCTCTTTATCTCTCTCACTGTCCCCCTCTCTATCTCTCTCTCTCTCTATTTCTCTCTGTCTCTTTCTCTTTCTCTCTCTCTATTTCTCTCTGTCTCTTACTGTCTCCCTCTCCCTCTTTCTTTCCCTCCCTTCCTCCCTCTCTCCTCTCCTCTCCTCTCCTCTCCTCTCCTCTCCTCTCCTCTCCTCTCTCTCTCTCTCTCTCTCTCTCTCTCTCTCTCTCTATGTCTCTCTCTCTGTCTCTTTCTCTCCCTCTCTTTCTCTCTCTCTACCTCTCTCTCTCTCTACACTAGCAGGTCTATCGTGTTAATAAATCCTACCCAGCCTGTCCTCTGGGTCGCTGCTAACATTCACTTCAACCTTGTAAAAGAAACAAGGGGATGATTTGGGTGCAACTCCACACTCCTTTGTCTCTCCTCTCTCTTTCCTTTCTCCCTTTCTCTATCTATCTATCGCTCTCTCTTCCTCTCTGTCTCTAATCCCCCTTTTCTCTCTCACTGAGAGGACGAAATAGAGGGGAGGATGGAGGAAGAGGGACCGAGGTTGAAAGGGAGAAGGAGAGGGAGAGGGAGGAAGAAAGAACTTGATGGACCTTGTAAAAGCGAATTAATGAGAGAGGAATACAGGGGACGAGGGGTCACAGGTCAGGAGGGAGAGGAGGCCGAGGAATGGTTTGGAATAAATTAGCTGACATTCTCACAGAGAGTGACCGAAACTGAGACGAACACAGGAGCTGGGAGTTACTGCGTCCATCAGGGTGTGTGAGTGTGTGTGTGAGTGTGTGGTGTGGTGTGGCTTGCTTCCTCCTTGAGACAGAGCAACAGAGGAACGCAGATCCGAGGTTTACCTGAGTGGGGAGAGAACGCACCTGAGGTGGAGTAATAGCGACACATCAGGCTCCGGACTGGAAACTTCACTCCGTTTAACGATGTTGATTCAAGTCTTTTCCCCGCGTGGGTCGAGCTCGGGGTGGGGAGCGCTCCAAACAGGCCCCCGACGCTGTTCTTTGGACATGATTTAATTAGTGGTAGAACCTAACGAGCGCTTGATATGATGGCTTTTAATTGGAACGAGTGGAAGGAAGGGGACAAGGAGCTGCTGTTAACTCCGGCTCAGCGTGGAGCGATGAGGATCGGTTTCCTAAACTCATGGCTGGCTGCCGCTAGCGGTGCGGTTTCCCGGGGGAAAAAGACGGCGTTCTTTTAAAGCGTGCCTCAAGCCCTCTCCGGTTCAGGAGAACCCTCCTCCTCTGCCTCTACCCCCTGCCTCTTCGCCTCGCCCCCCTCCCCCACACCCCTGGCCCTCCACCGATCCGAAAGCCGTCGAGGCGTCTGAATGACAGCGGATTCGAGTCCTCTGTTTAGCCGTTATTAAAAGCGTCGACAGGTTGATTGAATCAGCGGCAGGCAGGCAGGCAGGCAGGCAGGATGCGGGGTGGAGGGCTGGGGTAGGGGGGCTAATGACGCCCGTGTTTAGAGAGGGGGGGGGGGGGGGGCTGGCTTCATTAGACAAGCTGGTGAACAAAAACCAGCGAGACGGAGAGGGAGGGAGGGAGGGAGGGGAGGGAGGGAGAAAGAGAGAGAGAGAGAGAGAGAGAGAAAACGAGAGGTGTAAATTGTGGCGGAGGGTGGGGGGGAGGTATTCGGAAGAAAGAGAGAAAGAAAGAGAGGCAGAAAAGTAGACTGGTAATTTACGGAGTGTTTGTAAAATGCAAGGCAGTGATTCGAAAGCACTTTCAAATGGCTGTAAGTATTCTTTCTTCTCGTTTTTTTTCCCCCGCAGCATCATCTGACCGTATCCGTAGAGAGCTGAGGTACGCACACCCACAAACGCGCGCAACGCACGTTGACATATCGGCGAATGAGAAGAGAGTGACCCGCCTCCACTATGTAGAGCACAGCTCCCAGATAAGACTGGAGCAGTCAGTCCGCCTCTCAGAACAAGTCAACAATACAAGTCACCCTGAGGAACAGCTTAAACTAAACACACCTGCCAATCTGCTCTCTGATCTCTGCACTCGGAACACTCTGGAAGGACGAGGCCTTATCTTTGTGTGTGTCGGTCTCTCTGTCTTTCTCTCTCACTCCCTTCCCCTCTATGTCTCTCTCTCTCACACTCCCTCTCTCTCTCGCTCTCTCTCTCCCTGTCTCTTGCGCTCTCTCTCTTCCTCTCTCATCCGATCTCGCTCCTCTCTCTCTCTCTCCCTCCCTGACTCTCTCCTCTCTCTCTCGCTCCCTTCCCCTCTCTCTCTCCCCTTTCTCTCCCCCTTCCCCTCTCTCTCTCCCTCTCTCCTCTTTCTCACCCTCTTCCCCTCTCTCTCTCCCTCGCTCCTCTTTCTCTCCCCCCTCTCCCTCTTTCTCTCCTTCTTCCCCCTCTCTTTCTCCCTCTCTCTTCTTTCTCTCCCCCTTCTCCCTCTCCCTCTCTTTCTCTCCCTCTTTCCTCTTTCTCTCCCCCTTTCCTCTTTCTCTCCCCCTTTTCTCTCTCCCTCTCCCTCTCTTTCTCTTTCACCCTCTCCCTCTCTCCTTTCCTCTTTCTCTCCCCCTTCTCCCTCTCCCTCTCCCTCTCTTTCTCTTTCACCCTCTCCCTCTCTCTCTCATCCTCTCTCTTTCTGTCTCTATCCCTCTCTCCTCTTTGTCTGGTCCTTACAATCTCATCTTGCCACCATAAAGATGATCTGCAGTTGGCTTGTCTCTCCTCAAGGTGCGTGTGCGTGTGTGTGTGTCGTCATCGCTGCGTCAGGGAACACGCTTGCGTTTGTGTGTGTGTGAGAGCGCGAGCGAGCGCGAGCGAGCGCGATTAGAGTCGCCCCCCCCCCCCCCGCCTGGGGGGGGGGCCGGCTTTGAGTGACACCTCGTATTAAAAGTGTCACCGGCGGGAGACACGAGTGTGATAAGGAGCCCGCCGGAGCCGGTCTCATTAAACATCCATCCTGGTTGGCCGAGGGCCCTGTCGCCGCAGGAGACGCCCCCCATTGTGGCGTGTGAGAGGAGCGCATGGTCTCACCTGTCTCTGATAGCTCCCTCTGGTCAGCTGAAAGACAGGAGCTCACAGCCGTGCGTGGACTGGGTCGGTATCTGATCTCTCGCTCTCTCTCTCTGTTTGTCTGTTTGTTTGTTTGTTTTGTTTCCCTCCCTCCGTCTCTGTCTCTCTCTCTCTCTGAGTTGATTTCTTTCTGTGGTATCTTTCTTTCTCTGTGTGTGTGTCTTTCTTGGTGTGTGTCTCCCATGCTCTCTCGTTCTGTCTCTCAAGAAAGAGAGAGAGGGGGGAAGAGAGAGAGAGGCAAACAGGAAGCGCTCCACATTCTACTTCATGCTCACTTATCACCAAGAAGCAGACCAGGTGTGGGGCGGCCATTACAGACTCAGGAGAGGCACGGAGCAAGAATGGAGGCCCTGAGGGTCCCCCCCCCCCCGGCCCCCCCCAGCCCCCCACCCCCCCCATCCCAAACGCCTCCTTTTCACAGGCGCGGGGAGGAAACACCTGGAAAAAAAGCAATTACAGAAGGAGGAACGACAAACGAAAATGACTAGACAACAGCGCGGCTAATGAAACTGGAGGAACAGCTAGGTGGAGAGACTTCAGCAACAACACTGAGCTGGGGGGGGGGGGGGGGGGGAGGGGGGAGGGGGGAAGGGGGGGTGGGGACTCTACGATAACACGCAGGTTTCTGGAGATTTCGCAGACCCACGCTGAAAGGTACAGGCCCCGGTTTCAGCGTGCGCACGCCGCTTCCTCCGTCGGACCAGATGCCGAACCGCGCGTGTGCGCGTGTGTGCGCGCGTTGTGTGTGCGTGCGTGTGTGTGTGTGTAGCACTACGCCCTAGCGCTATGTGCGTGTTCTGTGCGCTGCGCGTGCACGTGTGTGTCTGCCCCGTGTGCCTGCGACAGCGCGCACTGCGACGTGGCTCCCGGGCCGACCCCCTCCGCCCCGCGCAGACGGACTCGCACCTGACGAGCAGCGGGGGGAGATTGCCGGCCTTAATTGGCTTTAACGAGCTTCGACGACGGGGGGGGGGCGTTGTCCGTCAATCAGCGGCAGGGGAGTGGGGGGGGGGGGGGGGGGATGTCACGCTGGCTTGGCCCGGCTTCTGCCGGGGGGAGACGGATCGGTGGAGAGCGGAGCCCCCTTTAATGAGCTATCTCCTCCTAACAAGGCGGCCATTTAAAGCTGTTTAGCCAGGGGCAGTGAAGGAGCATGTCCTTCCTTCGACCATACAGACAGGTACACACACACACACACACACACACAATACTGGGTTCTATCAGTCTACTGCAAATATAGGGGCTGTTTCCTGGTTGATCCCTGTGTCTATTCTCCACAGGTACGCTAAATAGCTGTAGCAGAGCTGGTTCGAACCCCGGCTGTGCCAACATGACGGTGTGTCCTTGGGCAAGGCACTTCGCCCTACTTGCCTCAGGGGGGAATGTCCCTGTACTTTCTGGAAGTTGCTCTGGATAAGAGCGTCTGATAAATGACACAGAACCTCCTTGACTAAGAACTGCAAAACACCCAGTAATTTAGCAGACGCTCTTATCGTCTCCGGTCATGAGCTCAACGCCTTGACCACTGACTCCCCAGCCAGGCAAGCAGGTAGGCAGGTAGGTAAGCAGACAGACAGGCAGACAGGCAGGCAGACAGGCAGACAGTCAGACAGGCAGGCAGACAGGCAGGCAGACAGGCAGACAGGCAGACAGGCAGACAGGCAGGCAGACAGGCAGACAGGCAGACAGGCAGGCAGGCAGGCAGACAGGCAGACAGGCAGACAGGCAGGCAGGCAGACAGGCAGACAGACAGGCAGGCAGACAGGCAGGACAGGCAGGCAGGCAGGCAGGCAGGCAGACAGGCAGACAGGCAGACAGGCAGGCAGACAGGCAGGCAGGCAGGACAGACAGGCAGACAGGCAGACAGGCAGACAGCAGACAGGCAGACAGGCAGGCAGGCAGGCAGGCAGGCAGGCAGGCAGACAGACAGACAGACAGACAGACAGACAGGCAGACAGGCAGACAGGCAGACAGGCAGACAGGCAGACAGGCAGGCAGACAGGCAGGCAGGCAGGCAGGCAGGCAGGCAGGCAGGCTAGCCAAGCAGAGTTCCAGGCTGTTGACCCAGGGAAACGGTCCGAGCCCCAGCTGAAGCTAGACACACACCCTCTCAAGGTCTCAATCCCTCCACACACTCAAGCCACAGCGAGAGTTTTTATCCAGATCCTTCCTGAGGCCCGACGAATAGTCAATCTGGCACGCTGACAGTTCCGACTCAACCCAGCTCCAATATTAGACTTTGGGTCTAATAGAAAAGAATCGTCACCTTTGATGAAGGTCGGCGGTTACTCCTGTTTGCATTTGGAATGTAAATGTCGTTAAATGCGGAGCGCTGGATTCACACGCTTTCTCTTGTTGTCTTTGTGAGTCACATTGAACATGTGGGAGTGAGCATGTTTGAAAAGGGATTGGTGTTGGTATGAAAGAGAAAGAGACAAAGAGACAGAGACAGCCAGACATATGGATAATACCTCAGTTAGCAGACGCTTTTATTCAAAGCGACTTACATTAAATGCGGGGACATTCTCCCTGAGGCAAGTAGGGTGAAGTGCCTTGCCCAAGGACACAAAATGACATAGTCACAGTCGGGTTTGAATTTACAACCTTCCGATCATGAGGCCAACGCCTTAACCCGCTGAGCCATCTGAATCCCCTAGATGGATGGATAGACAGATAGATAGATAGATAGATAGATAGATAGACAGAAAGAATGGTTGGATAGAAAGACAGAGAGAGAGAGACCTACAGAAAGACACAGAGAGAGAGAGACCTAGAGATTGAGAGAGAGAGACCTAGAGAAAGAGAGAGAGAGAGACCTAGAGATAGAGACCTAGAGAAAGAGAGAGAGAGACCTAGAGATAGAGAGAGAGACCTAGAGATAGAGAGAGAGACCTAGAGAAAGAGAGAGAGAGACCTAGAGAAAGAGAGAGAGAGACCTAGAGATAGAGAGAGAGACCTAGAGATAGAGAGAGAGACCTAGAGAAAGAGAGAGAGAGACCTAGAGAAAGAGAGAGAGAGACCTAGAGATAGAGAGAGAGACCTAGAGATAGAGAGAGAGACCTAGAGATAGAGAGAGAGACCTAGAGAAAGAGAGAGAGAGACCTAGAGAAAGAGAGAGAGAGACCTAGAGAAAGAGAGAGAGACCTAGAGATAGAGAGAGGGACCTAGAGAAAGAGAGAGAGACCTAGAGATAGAGAGAGAGACCTAGAGAAAGAGAGAGAGAGACCTAGAGAAAGAGAGAGAGAGACCTAGAGATAGAGAGAGAGACCTAGAGAAAGAGAGAGAGACCTAGAGATAGAGAGAGGGACCTAGAGAAAGAGAGAGAGAGACCTAGAGATAGACAGAGGGTAGAAAGAAGAGAGAAACGGAGAGCGGAGGAACGGAGAGCATCGGAGTAAAGAGAATCTCTGAACTGTGTTTGGATTTGACACTTTGCTCCTTCCTCCTGGTTTCCTTCTGTCCATCGTGGCGTGTGGGCGGCGTGTCTTGACGAGGCAGGGAAGAGGCAGAGCGAGGCAGAGGCAGAGAGGCCTGGACAGCCACGCTGGAGAACGGCGCCGGGCTGAGGGAGTCGCTGGGTGTGGATATTTCGCTCTTCTTCTCTGAGGCAGTTATCTCGTCCTCCGCGCTCGTCGCACGTCTTGGCCGCTGTCTCTTCGGCCTAAACGACGCACACGCACACGCGCGCCGCCCGCACTCGCGTTCTCTTACGCGCGCATTCACGCACGGTCTTCTCCTCTGAGTCGCCTTCACACGGCACACTCTCTCACACACACGTACTCACACTGTGTTTTCCCTTCTCTCTCTCTCTCTTGTCTCTCTCTCTCTGTCTCTCTCTGTCTCTCTCTGTCTCTCTCTCTCTGTCTCTCTCTCTGTCTCTCTCTCTCTCTCTGTCTCTCTCTCTCTCTCTGTCTCTCTCTCTCTCTCTCTCTGTCTCTCCTCTCTCTGTCTCTCTCTCTGTCTCTCTCTGTCTCTCTCTCTCTCTATATCTCTCTCTCTCTCTCTGTCTCTCTCTCTCTCTCTCTCTCTCTCTCTCTCTGTCTCTCTCTCTGTCTCTCTCTCTCTCTGTCTCTCTCTCTCTCTCTCTCTCTCTCTCTCTCTCTGTCTCTCTCTCTCTCTCTGTCTGTTTCACACACACACTCTTTGACTCACGCTGATGTACACACTGTGTCTATGGGCTATACCATATTATGTCTACATGCTGTTGGAACTGTATCGACCATCTACAGGCAGGCAACATGAGGAATGCAAGAGCTTTCCCTTTGAGTATGCAGAACACATTCCTAGAGAGGGGACCGAGAGAGAGAGAGAGAGAAAGAGAGAGAGAGGCAGCGGGAGAGAGAGGGAGGGAGAGAGAGAGAGAGAGAGAGGGAAAGAAGGGAGAGAGAGCGAGACCAGGGTCTCTGGATCTCATTCAGCCTCCCATGTAGCTGGTTAACAGTTCAGTGTTTCTATCTCTCTTCCAATTACCAGGGTAACAATGAGAGGGTCGCCCGAGCCTTTCCAAGGGAAGCCTCTCTCCTCTCTCCTCTAACGAGAAGGCGATTGGCTGGTCCCATCCTGCTCCCCACCCCCCTGACGGGATCCTGCTCCCCACCCCCCCTGACGGGTTCCCCTCTGCTAATTAGCAATTTACAACATCCACTCCCCCCCCCGCCACACCAGCCCCTCCCCTTCCCGGCCTGGGCTGTCGTGATTGGCTGACACGTGACACAGATTGAGATATGTCACAGCTTCCTAATCAAGTGACCACGGAAACCAATCTGGTCAAGGTTCGCCCACCTGGCGGACCAATTAGCGCTGCGGTCTAACATCGGAGGGGGGGGGGGGGCCTTCCGATTGGGCCGTGCGGGTACGGCGTTTCCCAGGATGCATCGCCACCCATGCGACTAACCAGCCGCTGACAAATTGCATTGATTGCCCGACAAGCAATTTGAAAGGCGCTGTATGTGCTGGAACTCCAGCGGCACTGTCTCCTTCGCGTCCGGGCTGAAGACCGATCGCTTCGTTTATCGATCAGAGCAGAGCGCTACGGAGCATTGCACTTTGTTTCATCACCACTCCGCTTCGATGCAATACATCACAGGTTGCGTTTCGTAGAGCCCGCGCATAACCTTATTCTTTGTTTGGTTTTGTGTGTGTGTGTGTGTGTGTGTGTGGGGGGGGGGGGGGACAAAGCACAGAGACGGAGACACACACACACACGCCCACGCACGACGCTCTCAGCGCTAGGAACCAAGCCGCGCGTCACGCTGAAGAGCGTTGTCGCGGCTAAGGAGGGGGGGGGGGGGGGGAGAGAGAGATTTATCTGACGGACCACTCTGCGTCCCCGGCGCTCCACCCCCCCCCCCCTCCCTCTCCTTCCTCCATATATCCACCCCCATTTAATTAGCCGACGGGCGATAAATCCGCGTTGCGCGCAGGGGCGCGCTCCTTTATTTATTTATCCCTCCGTTCTCTCGCCGCGGAGGACTGCGGCTTGGGGAAGACGCACACTTCATTATGAGGTGAGCAGGAACACTAGGCTTTTAAGCTACGTGTTATTAGTTTGTGTGTGTGTGTGTGTGTTTGTGAGAGAGAGAGAGATAAATGTGGTGTGGTCTGTGTCAGAGAGAAGGAGTGCGAGAGAAAGTGTGTGTGTCAGAGAGGGATAAAAGGGAGAGAGATAAAGTATGTATGTCAGAGAGAGAGAGGAGTGAGAGAAAGTGTGTGTGTGTGTGTCAGAGAGAGAGAGAGGGAGAGAGTGAAAATGTGTGTGTGTGTGTGTGTCAGAGAGAGGGAGAGAGAGAAAGTGTGTGTGTGTCAGAGAGAGAGAGATGGAGAGAGTGTGTCTGTGTGTAAGAGAGAGAGAGAGAGAGAGAGAGGGGGAGACAGAGAGAGAGTGTGTGTGTGTGTGTGTGTGTAAAAGAGAGAGAGGGAGAGGGAGAGAGAAAGTGTGTGTGTGTGTCAGAGAGAGAGAGAGAGAGAGAGGGAGAGAGAGAAAGTGTGTGTGTGTCAGAGAGAGAGAGAGAGAGAGAGAGAGAGAGAGGAGAGAGAGAGGGAGAGAGAGAAAGTGTGTGTGTGTGTCAGAGAGAGAGCGGAGAGAGAGAGGAGAGAGGGAGAGAGTGCTCAGACAGAATAAAGCCAGTAAAGCCAGACTGAGTCACATCATTCAGGATTCACTGTGTTGCATCATCCTGATGCTGGGGGGGCCACGTGCATTAACCTGCGGGGTCCCAAACAGGTCAACATGTGTGTGAGTGTGTGGTGATAAAGACAGCCTCTGCTCTACAATCAAACAACGAGAGGAGAGTCTGTGTGTCGGTATGCGTGCGTGCGCGTAAGTGTGTGTCTTCTACAACATGATTAGCTGCTCTCTGCTTCGTCTAGACTGTGTAGTGAAGTGAGTGGAAGGATGTAATTAAACACTTGGAGTGTGGGAAGATCTTCATGGTCGGATCACTCACAGGGTCACCATTAGAACCAGCACAGGGCCTTCCAGGGTTTTACAGTAGATACGCTCTCTGCTGGAGAGCAAAGGCTCCATCCAGGCTGATTGATTAACAACACTTTGACTGACTGACTGTTCCTGTGATTCCACAGACGCCGCTGTCCAAACAGTCATGTCCCTGTCCAGAGTCTCTTCTCTCATCTATTCTCCTGTTCCTCTCTCTCTCTCTCTCCCTCTCTCCCTCTCTCTCCCTCATCCCCTCCCTCCCTCTCTCTGTCTCTCCCCCTCCCTCTCTCCCTCTCTCTTTCCCTCTCTCTTCCCTCTCTCTTCCCTCTCTCTTCCCTCTCTCTTCCCTCTCTCTTCTGCTCCCCTCTCTCTCTCTCTCTCTCTCTCTCTCTCTCTCTCTATCTCTCTCTCTATCTCTCTCTCTCTCTCACCCCGTGTCTCTCTCCCTCTACCCCTGTCTCTGTCTCCTCTCCCCCCGTCTCTCTCTCCCTCCCCCCCCTCTATCTCTCGAATTCTCTCTCCCCCTCCTCCCTCCCCCCCTCTCTCCCGCTCGATCTCTCTCTCACCACTCCTCCCTCTCTCTCACCCTCTCTCACCCTCTCTCTCTTAACCCCCCCTCCCTCTCTCTCACCCTCTCTCACCCTCTCTCTCTCACCCCCCCTCCTCTCTCCTCTCATCTTGTTTGTGGACTGGGCCCTCTCTCTTTTTATCTCTTATGCTGGTTCACTCTATTTCTGGGGCATTTGTGTGTGTGTGTGTGTGCGCGGTATGTACAGTGTGTGTGTCTCTGTGTGTGTGTGTGTGTGTGAGTGCTGGTCAGAGTTGATGGACAGCCATTACATTGTCATTAGTTCAGCTCTGGCGCTCCAGGCTTGGTCCACAGCTGCCCTCTCCCCTCGGACACCCCCCCCCCCCCCCGACCACCCCTTCCTCCCCTTCTCCCCCTTCTGATTCCCCCTCTCCTTTGTGCCATCTGACCCATGTCCTGCTCAGAAACTCCCCCCTACCCCCCCCCCCACACACACACACACACACACACGTTGACCTCCACATTGGACCCAGATGCTCGACGCGCAGTCTGAAGGCTGACGATCATCCAGCATCATCCAGCATCATCCAGCATCATCCAGCATCATCCAGCGCTTTCGTTTCTCAGGAAGTCCAAAGATGTTTTATTTTTATTCTTTTTTTTATGTCTGTCTGAGAAGCAGTCGGTCTGTCTCCTGTGTCTTCTGGGACAGGTGGGAGGTGGAGATGCATCGTCAGTCGGGGACATCCCGTGTCAGCGAGTCAGAAATGTAATACAGCGTCGCTCGCTCGCGGCCGAGTTCTCTTCAGACACCGCGCGTCTCTCTATCGCTTACCGACTCTGTCTGTCTGACGGACACGCACACACACACGCAGTCACACACGGACATGGAGACACGCAAACTCGAAGGGGGGACACACACACACACACATACACACAGAGACATACACAAGCGTACTTATCGCAAATTCAGAGGCAAACGGGCGATGGGAGGACAAGATGGCCTCCTTCTTTTGAATCGCCTCCGATGCGTTAACCTCAGCTGGGGCGGGAGCAGCTTTATCTTAACGACATCTATTCACCGCCGCCGATCTCAAAGGCTTTACGCGGGCTCGCATCTTAGACCTGGCTGAGGTCCTTTACAACCACAGCTGCGCCTGTGTGTGTCGGTGTGTGCGCGTGTGAGCGATTGGGGTCAGATGGCTCAACGGGTTAAGGCGTTGGCCTCACGATCGGAAGGTTGTGAGATCGAGCCCCCGCTGTGGCTATGTGACGTTGTGTCCTTGGGCAAGGCACTTCACCCTACTTGCCTCAGGGGGAATGTCCCTGTACTTGCTGTAAGTCGCTCTGGATAAAAGCGTCTGATAAATGAATGAATGTAAATGTAGCGGTAGCGCGAGATGGAGGGAAATCGTCGTGGAACGTTTGGCGCGTCAAGCCCCCTTCGGATTTGTCTGTTTGCGTGCGATATCCCGGGTCAGGGACGAACATCCCCTCCTTATCCGACGTTCCGAGCGAGAGGGACTCCGGGGAGAGCGCGTCACTTCCTGTTTCTGCATGTCTGACTTAACGCCGTAATCCGTCCACTTAACCGCGCGGCACGCGCTGCCTATTGCGCCACTTTGCGTTCGCTCAGCACCTGTAGGCAGTCTGTTTTGCGCGTGCGTGGTCGGTGCGTGTTCTGCGACATGTCAAACACGTGTTATTGTTTTCTCACGATGTATGTTTCGTAATCTACAAACCCGCTATGTTTTGGGGTCTATCACGTTGCTATGCTCAGTGACCGATTGCTCTTTTGTAAAAGCTCTTTCTTGGAAGTCGCTTTGGATAAAAGCGTCTGCTGAATGAATACATGTGAATGCACATCCTTTATATTCCGCTGGTCCAGCGGATGATTCCTGGTCAACCAAGGACAAGATCCGAGGGGAAAGCCTCGTGTGTCTTCTTTGTTTTTTTCCAGGCCGGATATGTCGAGGTTTGAGAAAAAAACAAAGCTTTTTAACACCTGGCATGCATGCATCCAGCCCTTTAACCGCAGTGAAAAGAGAAGTACACCTATCTTTGCATTCGATTAAACTGAGCAGATGGCATCGCCCAGATGGAGGAGATAAGAACATCTTCCTTCCCCGCAAAAGAAGTCGAACCTGTTGAGAGAGTATCGTCAAAATTCGATATATCGGTGGAACAGTTAAACATTAATGACCTGAGTAAATTCTCGTTATATTGTCATAAAGTAACGAGGCAACGCACAGTTCACCAACTGGCCTGTCGTAACTTTGTTTTCTAGGAACAATAACGTCACAGAACATTGCTGCTGCTGAGTATATTTTTTGTTGTATGTGGGGTTTTACAATCGCGCGAGATGTGATGTTTTTTTTCTACTGTATGAACGTTCTCATCTTTCTGAATGCTTTCCCAGCGTAGGCATACGCACACGCACACACACACACACACACACACACACGCACGCACACACACACACGCGCACACACACACACACACACACACACACACACACAAGCCTGGTTAGATCTAGCCAGTATTCAGGTGGGCAGGGCAGATGTGTCACTCCAGTGAAATTGTTTATGATCACTGTCAGGTAAGTCAGCTCTTCATCTCCACTAGTCTATTTAAAACTGGCAGAGGAGTGGGCACACACACCACACACACACACACACACACACACACACTCTCACACAGAAACACACATACACACGCACACACACACACACACACACACTCACACACACACTTTGACACACGCACACACTTTGACACACACACTCTCCCACACACACAGTCTCTCACACACACACTCACATACACACTCTCACACACACATACACACACTGTGTCGCACACACACACTCACACACACATACACGCAGTCTCTCTCTCATACACACACTCTCACACAGTCACACACTCTAACACACACTGTCACACACACTCACACATACACACTCTGACACGCACACATACACTCTCTCACACACACACACACACACACACACACACACACACACTCACACACTCACACAGTACTGCTCTGGGCTCCAAACAGCTGCAGCAGGAAACAGTTTAGTGCAGTAGAAGCTGTGATGGGAGGCCCAGGGGGGGGGGAGGAGCTACACACATCACGGCCCCGTTCCCTCTCCCCGCTCTGGGCCCTTCAGCGTCCTCCTCCCCCTTCCTCCCCCTCCCCTGGAAGCCTTCCGTACCTGCCCTTGGGCTCCACTACCTCTCGGCTGCGGAACAACATGGCAGCCTGGCTGACGGCTCTGACGCATCGTCTGTCTGGGTAACGCGGCCTTCTCCCTTGACGTTTCCGGAACGTTCTACTCAAGTCACGTCTGCGCTGTAGCCTAGTGTCATGATTCAATTCAAACTCAGTTCAAACTTTATTGTCCATCCCACTGGGGGTAGAACATTGAGTTTAGACAGAGGCTCCAATGAATCATACAAAACAATACACAGATCCTCCAAAATAATATATTGCGGTCTTTCAATAAGTAAAAACCCCAAAGAACTACTGTGGGAGACCTATTGAATTGCATTCATCTTAAAATCCTATTTAAAGGTCAGTAGCAGCGGAGATAAAAGCCTTATTGTTTTGCCTCAGCCTGCGTTTCAGCACCATGGACAGAGGCAGAGAGGCAAGGCTGCGTCCTAATACTCTCCCCATCCTCAATAAGGGAACCAGAGATTTCAGACGCAGCCCAGCCAATCATGATCACAGCTACATCCGACACACGCAAACACACTGCTGCCCCGTTCGAGATACCGATCATTTTATAAACCAAGGAGTCAGATGGCTCAACGGGTTAAGGCGTTGACCTTGTGATCGGAAGGTTGTGAGTTCGAACCCTGGCCGTGGCTATGTGATGTTGTGTCCTTGGGCAAGTCACTTCACCCTACTTGTCTCAGGGGGGGAATGTCCCTGTACTTAAAATTGTAGGTCGCTTTGGATAAAAGTGTCTGCTAAATGAAGCATTATTAAAAATGAAGCATTATTAGCTAATAAACCAGTATGAATGTAAACATGTCGTCGTATACAAGCTTGTTGGCAATGTTCTTCTGATCAACGCTGTTCTAAAACCATTCTAATCCAAAGGAAGGATTTGATGAAAGCAAACACATCGTCCTTTCCAAAGTTGGCGGTGTAGAGGCAGCCGTAAAACAATCAGTTGAATTTCAAATCTTTCATCAGTGCTAATAAGCGCTCAGCTTTATGCTATTTATACAGAACTAATAATATCCACGACGTTTGAAGTTTCAGTCATCTACCATTAGCTTGAAGTGCAGTTCAACACATTAATTAGCTAAATCTCGATACTTTATTTAAATAATGTAAGATAAATAATAAATAATACACATAAGATACATTATGCATAAAACTACAGCATATTTAGTATTAGTATTCACCCTCATAGTCGACTGTGCAAAGCAAGACTGTATGTTTTTTTGATTGAACAGTATAATAGTTTCTGCATGTAGTTATGCTTTAGCACGGAAATCATTCTATAACACCCCCAGGCTAAGATAAAAGGTTAATATGTACTTTATACCTGATCTATTTTCTTTCTTCTTTACTTCTCATTACCGACACTTTGCATTAAAGTATCAATGACTGTGTTCGTCTGCTTATCTGGGTGAGGGACCTGTAATTGTGTTTTGTTGCTGGTCTGAAGTGTTTCGCTCAGTGTTTCTCTGGATTGTGGAGGACTCTAATTAAACAGCACCTGATTTCTCCCTGCCGCACCACCCACTAACTGGCCTGCTAATTAAACGCGAGCTCATTCAATATTTATTTCACTCATATAGAGCAGCAGGGTTCAACTGTGGCCTCGCAGTGTGTGCGTGTGTGTGTGTGTGTGTGTGTGTAGGTGATTTCCCCTCTGCTTCCCGAACATCCTGTCTTTCTTTCTCGTTTACCCACGCTTTCACATATCCTTACATTACCCCTCCCTCCCTCCCTCCCTCCCTCCCTCCCTCCCTCCCTCCCTCCCTCCCTCCCTCCCTCCCTCCCTCCCAACCCCCCCTCCCTCCCTCCCTCCCTCCCTCCCTCCCTCCCTCCCTCCCTCCCTCCCTCCCTCCCTCCCTCCCTCCCTCCCTCCCTCCCCCCTCTGTCCTGGGGCTCTGGCAATTAGCAGCTGCAGTTCCCATTTCCAGACCCCTGGAAGGCAAGCCCTTCCCCGCCCTAACTCCCCCATCCCCACACCCCCCCCACCCCCCACCACCCCCACCAACCCCCAGCTGAGCCGCGGTGAGCAAGTTGGGGGACGTCACCGAGGTTTCAACCTGGATCAGGGTAGCTTGAGCGCTTGGAACCACAATTGTGTCTTACACAACCAGACGCAAGCCACCTCACAAGCCCACCGCCTGCATCCACAGCCGTGCGCCTCCTATCTCACAGCGACCGCATCCTCAGATCAGGTGGGAACAGCGGCATGTTTGACCCCACGGACCCCCTGCCGTTAGTCAATAGAGTGTCCCAGCCTGTCTCACATCACAGGACGGCAGGGTTTCAATACTGTAGCCGTAATCCTCCTCAGCTTCTATTCAGGAGATGGTGTCGTGTTTCATTAGAAGCCATCATCGCTGTGTTTAAAGAAGGCGTACGCACAAGCGTCTAAGCCTCTCCGTTCACTGGGAATTAAAACCTGACAGCCAGCGAGCAAAAACCTTCTGATATGTTTGTTCAGCTACTGGAATGACACCCAAAAAGGGGGTTTATTCTGTCGCTAATAAAGTCTTTTACTCAGACCTGGCAACCAAGAACTGATCCACCATGCCCACCCCCCCCCACCACCCCACACACGCACACACACACATAAAAAGAAAGAGACAAAGACCTTCACACACGCACACACTTTTTTACGAACGCGCCAACGACACTTTCAGCGAACACACCCAACACACACGTACACACACTCCCTATCTCCAACTTAGACTCCAGGCTAGAGAGAGGAGTGTAATTACCAGGGAGTCTCCGAGGTGACTTTATGCTCTTACAGTTTGACATTAAACACATTACTCTGACAACCATAGCCTGATCTCATCCTCGAAACAGACGCACACACACACACACACACACACACACAGACACACATGCACACACACAGTCACACACACACACACACACACACAGACACACACACACACTCACGCACACACACACACGGACAGACACACACACAAACGTTCACACTTTACTTTCACATCTTCCTGATTAATCCAAAGCAGTTTTCTCACCTTCTCCTCGTCCTTTAAATCTCTATTCACAGACCACATGTAGTTTGTTGATGTTTAACAACAAACAATATTGAACTATATTTGACAAACTACAGTAAAACCACCATCTGTCAGATTTCGGGTAGACTCTAATTAGAGAGCGAGATAGAGATAGAGTGAGCAGATTTGAGGTTATGTAAAGAAACATGAATGATACATACTGTATACCTGCTTGAAGGACAAAATATCTTCATTCCTATAACACCTTTTCCATGTCCTCTCCCAGTAACCATGACGCCTACTTTTGCTACCGACCTCTGACCTTCAACCTGTTCCCTGGGCGAGGGTCAAATATTGACGCGAGGGTCATTTACGCGCAATTTCACACCAAAATACTTTCACAGGTATACAAACCCCCTGTGGGCCTTCGCAGAATCCATACTACTGTACCTGCAGAGCATGCACTGGACCCCACTGTATCAAACAAAGTAAAATCAACAATTATTTGTATAGCCCTTTTTACTAGCAACGTCACAGAGGGTTTCACCTTATGCCCATAGAACTGCCCCTCAACCAACCTAAACCTTCAAGGGAGACAAGGAAAAACTCCCAGAAAAAACTCACTAGGGAGACAAAATGGAAGAAAACCCTGGAAGGAGCAATTCAGTGAGGGATCCCCTCCTCCAGGGACGGTTGGTGAGGAGTGATGAGCAGAAAACAGGCTGAGCAGTCATATCTCTAGAGAGAGTTAAGAAGTTAATGGACGTTTGTTAAGAAACGTCAATACTCAATGCTCAACTTGGGTCTTAGGTAACACAAAGTCAACTTAGGCAGCCACAGGGCTTGGGCCCATGATTGGCGCAGCATCACACGCAGGGGGATGAGGAAAAGGACCGGGAACTGTACTGCAGGTACTGGTTGTACGGAGGACGGTGGACCATTAAGAGACTCCCCACTGCGTCCGTGGAGCCGGCGTGACCCCGCATTGGGCCTCGCAAGAGGCTGTGAGTGCTTCCGGTCTTTTGTGCTGGTCCTCAATTCGGAGTCTCGGGGGGTGAGAGCTGAGCTGTGTGGACAGAGAGTCGCCACGCACACGCGCTGCGTGCGAGCCCACGTCTGTGCGCACGTGCTCTCGTGCTCTCTTTGTCCACCAAGCGTTAGGTTCAACCCTCTGTCAGTCTCACAACAAGCGTACGCAGTGTGCAACTGTCACATCAACCTCCCACACATCAGACACTGAGAGAGAGAGAGAGAGAGAGGGAGAGAGAGAGAGAGGGAGGGAGGGAGAGAGAGGGAGAGAGAGAGAGAGGGAGGGAGGGAGAGAGAGGGAGAGAGAGAGAGAGAGAGAGAGAGAGAGAGAGAGAACGAAAGATTGTAAAAGGCCTGGTAGATTGTCATCAGTCATTTTTTCTTTTTCTTTTTTGGCAAAAATGATCAGAAAAGCAATATAGTGCTGGTGCTTAGTCTCGTCCAACCAGATCCAGTCTTTTCACCTGCTCTCAGAGTCCTTTAAAGGCCGTTTGTCAAACCACAAGCGGCCTGTCATATTCCCTTTTCTTCTGTGGCTTCCGTCGAGCCACTCTGTCATAATGGCCTGATTGATGGAGAGCTGCTGAGATGGTTGTCTTTTCCGGCAGTTTCCGGCAACTCTTGCGTGCTAAAGACTTCTTAAGCTCTCTCAGGGGGCGATCGTCGAGTACTTGGACACGAGTGGTTCAACAAAAATGAATGCCCAACCCGTGGTTCAATATAATTCCCCTCACAATAGTCGAGTACTGGCGATGTCATATCCTGTTTTGGAGGATCAGGGGTCTGTGTTTCAGAGCCTCAGCAGATGAGAAGAGAGCAGTTAATGGGGACATATTTATGCGATAAGGGTCTAATTCCTATATTTATCGGACGATTAAAACTTGTCTAAAAACGTACCTTTTTAGTCAACATTTTGGTTTAAAGTAATTCTTAACTGTTTTATCATTTTACTGTGGTGTTTTAATATTGTTTTACTGTATGTTATTTTGTTTTGTGTTTTTTTACCTGATTTTATTGTGAAGTGTATTGAGACCATGTACCATGGTAATTTTGCACTTTAAATAATAAATTGATTGAATTGATTACCGACATGGTTGAATGGTACTTCAAGAGTTCCCTGTGCTAATAATCAAATCCACATCCTCTATCCAATGAAAGTGTGTGTGTGTGTGTGTGTGTGTGTGTGTGTGTGTGTGTGTGTGTGTGAGGGGGGAGACAGGTAGAGATCTGTTTCGGAAAACTCCTCCCTTTTCTTCTGCAGCTTGTCAGAATAAAGGTGACATCGCAGGAAAGGTGAATCCGAACACGAGACGCGCGTCACGGCGGAAGCCAGTTAGACGCCGTGGATTTACCGCCTGGTTATCAGACGGGACGGACGTGTTGACGTCCCGCCGAGCCGAACCCGGCGTCTTCTTCTCACCCCTCTTTTCATCTCCGAAACGTCTCTGATAGATTCCAATTGAATCACGGATATCAGCCGACGCACGGGGTACTCGTGAGAGAATGTGTCGAGCGTGTCTGAGACGAAAGAAAACAAGGCCTACACACGCTCTTTGACTTTCTCTCTTCTCCCTCCTTTTCTATAATTGCCTTGATTGATGCAGTTCCACAAGACGATAAAGAAGCAGGCGAACCAATTAAATGGGATGTATTTTCAGCTCATCGATAGAAAGTTTTTAGTTTCTTACTTTGCTTGTGCAGTTGATGTTCGTTGTTGTCTTTTCCCGGTACTGCAGTTACTGTATGATGTTAGTGTCGCCATGTGCCTTGTTAGATACAAACCACTCCTTGAACTCCCATACCAAGACAGAAATACACGCTTCTGGTCATTGATTTTAAAGCTTGGGCTATTTATTTGTCATTTCGAAAGAAAAAAATCTGCTAAATGAATAAGCATCAAAGCTTCGAAGCTTGTGCTATCTGTCATTTCGAATGAGAAGATCTGCTAAATGAATACAAATGCAAATGTACATTGTACATTGATTTGCACCGGTCTCAATTCATCATGCATGTCCGTTGATCCACTTCATCATGGAGACACAGAAGTTTGGCAAACACAAGCATGTGATCTGGCCAGACAAATGCGGTATGCGTGTATACGATTGCCTGCTTGCGCGTTGTGTATGTGTTGTCTTGTGCGTGCGTGTGTGTGTGTCTTCCTTATCTCCTGCAGACAGATCGATGGCAGACTTCACAGCAGGAGAGAGAGAAGGCTCATGTCACGCCCAGGAAGACTCATGGATCTGGCACCGCAGAGGAGCCGCACGCCCATCCCTGACCCCGCCGCCCTCCCCTCACACTCCGCCGCACCAGGGATGAGTCCAGGGGCAAACCAACAGCGGACGCAGGGCCCCTCCCCCTCCCAGCACGCTCCCTGGGAAGCGACCCGATGGCCAAGTCCACAGCTGTTGTCGTGGACGCCGCTGTTCATTTCAGGAATGACAGACTCATTGTGCATTTCGAAAACCCCAAATCCTCAAACTGAGGGTAGCGATTTACATTTCACGGAGGGGTATAACATTTTTATCGTAGGTGCATTTCCACTGAGACAGAATCAACAAAAATGCAGAAATCACATTGTACGATTTTTGGTACAATTTTTATATTTGGTAAAGAAGCCTTTGTTAACAATCACAGTGGGGAATGACTCACTGGGGTGTCTGGCATTTCATGCAGCCTCTATGTACTGGATGTTGATTAGAGGGATGTGGGTGTGTCTGCGTGTGTGTGGGGGTGGGGGGAGCGGTGTGTGTGGGTGGGGGAGCCGGATGCGTGGGCGAGGCTTTGGCAGTTTGGTTGTCGATCCTTCTGGGGGGTTTTTTTGGACAGAGATGTCCACTTACTAAGAAGGCTCATAACACTGCTCAGAACCCATTGATGGAGCAGATTGGTTGGTGGTCGGAGGGGCCGATGGCTCTGATTGGCAGCTTCGCTTCCATCATTCTGCCCCAGGGCAGTTGTGGCTACAACAGTATCTTACCACCACTGAGTGTGGAGTGAAAGAATAATGCTGAAATGTTAAGCCTCTTTGAGTGTTATGAAAAGCCCTTTATAAGTAGTGTTCATTATTATTATTAGTAATAATAGGTCAGGGGTCTTTTGATGTCAAAAGATCTTTTTAATGAGCAAAAGATCCACATGGTTTAGGCCGCTGTAGATGGAAGTGGATGCCAGCCGCTGAATCCTGTGGTTCAGCCTGATCTGAACCTCTTGCTGTCCGTCTGGAAGCAGTTGGTCTCCTTCTTGCGCTTCAGACCGCGGGAAACATTCCCTACCTTGCGCTGGAACAGGCAAAGCAAGGTAATCAACCTCATCCTCCATAGAGGGACGCAGTGTCAGCTTCTTTAGCTCCGATGCCAGTTTGTTCATTTCCTCATCCGGTGGACAGAGGACAGGAAAGACATTTGAGCTGCTGAGAGGTGCCTGGAGGATGGAGTTGGAGCAGCGCTCAGTCTTCCGTTGGCCTGTTCAAGAACACAAGACATTAGGATCTGTACGTCTTTACAGAATGTACAGGCAACGGGTAAATGATCCCTGCTATTTATATGAAACCATCCTTAGAATGTACCTTTCTTCCTGTAGCAGAAGATCCAAGACCCACAAGGACCCAAAAGGTCCTTCCCATCTACAACCACAACATTCACAAAAGGGTGATTTAACTTTTACAGCAAAAAGACCCAATGTGGAGAACTTCTACCAGATCTGAACACAAGCTGATGGCTGGCTGTTTCATTCTCACCGCAGTTCTGAGGGGCTCGTCTGAGCTTGGTAAGGAGGAGGAGGTTCCTGATATCTCAGTCCTCATTACCAGATGGTTTCTTTTATATCAGACACTGGAATAGTAAGGGGATAGGTGTTGGACTTTGTCAGTACTGAGCCAGTTGGAACTTCCCAGACAAGTATCACA
Source organism: Neosalanx taihuensis (assembly GCA_030340665.1). Taxonomy (NCBI): domain Eukaryota; kingdom Metazoa; phylum Chordata; class Actinopteri; order Osmeriformes; family Salangidae; genus Neosalanx; species Neosalanx taihuensis. The sequence goes on from CM059306.1 coordinate 10,022,787, forward strand.
TGAATGTTGATCATTTTTCAAGCATTATAAAAACAGTTTGCTGCTTACTTGAGGTGGTGATGTCTCCTTGATACTCTATACTCTCACTTCGATTCACTTAACCTACACAGGTTGGCAGAATTTCACAAGTATTAAGTCTTTTGAATACATGGATATGAAACTTAACATTAAAAGAATAAAACATATAAAAGAAGAGCCTTTCATTCTTACTTAGGTCTTTAGGTCTTCGTGTCGTTTGCAATGTGTTGAAAATCTCACTGCAGGTGATTTTTCATCTCTACTGCACAATGATGTCATAAAGACAATTCCATTCAAGAATCCTTTTTTAATTTTATTTTTATCAGAAATTCTAGAATCCAACCCCCTTGAAACAGCAGGTCAAACAACAACAACAACAACAACAACAACAACAACAACCACAACAACAACAACAACAACAACATGAACATGTTAACTTTATTACACAGCCAATGCAAGTACTGTATATTTCTTCAAACACATGTTTAAGGTTTCAAACCTGCAGAAAAAGATCACTGCAACAATCCTTTCCACATTCATTACTGGCAAAAAATACTTCAAATTCTGGATCCATACATATGTTATATAATCAAGATATGTAGGTGTCTCAGTAATGATCCAGGGAACAGGTACATGAGCTGTGGAGCATGGCAGCAAAAACCATGAGAGGGTGTGGCTTCTTACTAATGTTCTACTCTAGCTTTTATACTACAGCTCCATCAGAGGGATTTTCAACAAACTATTGAGTGTGTAGAATTTCTGGGGAGATTGTGAGGGTGTGTTGCTGCTGCTCAGCTGCCCACATCTGCAAGTGTTTAGTGTTTATATCAAAATACAAACACTCAAATTGAAAGCAAGTCGAACATTTTGACGTTGTTGGGCGTGTCGATGTAGTCCAAATATTCAGAAAGTCTTAGGGGTGGGAAAATAATAGATTAGAAATAAATGTATATATAAATATATATGTGAGATTACAATGGGTTGTGCCATCGCCATTGGCATGTCTGCCTCTCTCCTCTCTCTCTCTCTCTCTCTCTCTCTCCTTCCCTCTCTCTTTCCCTCTCTTTCTCTGTATCTCTTTCTCCCTCTCTGTCTCTTTCCCTCTCTTTTTCTCTTTTTCCCTCTCCTTCTCTCTCCCTCTCTCTTTCCCTCTCCTTTTCTCTCTCTCTCTCTCTCTCTCTCTCTCTCTCTCTCTCTCTCTCTCTCTCTCTCTCTCTCTCTCTCTCTCTCTCTCCCTCTGTCTCTCTCTGTCTCTCTCCCTTTCCTCTCTCTCTCTCTCTCTCTCTCTCTCTCCCTCTCTCTCTCTCTCTCTCTCTCAATCTCCATTGTATATTTTACCCTGCCACTCTGTGTAATGTTACTGGGAATTTCTTATCTTATCTTACACATGATCAGATACACCATTTGAGCGTTGGTTGTTCCTTTTTTTCAAATTTCCTGGAGCATGTCATTCCAAACCCGTAAGCACTCAAATGCAGTACCCCCCCCCCCAATGTGACTTCCTCTCTACTGACTAGAATGTTCTAGAGCGTGTCTGTGGACTTTAGTGGCCCATTCAGCCTTCGAGATCAGGGCTGTCCAATCCTGGTCCTCGGGGGACCACTGTCCCGAAGGCCTTAGCTGTTTCCCTGCTCCACGACACCTCATTCAAATGATCAGGCTTCCACAGAGCTTGATAACAACCTGTTCTTTAGAGTCAGGTGTGCCGGAGCAGGGTCGGGACTGCGGCCCTCGGGGACCAGGATGGCCCACCCCTGCTCTGGAGCGATGGAGACCATCCTGTTCCTGGGTAATCGCGCCTACCTTGGCAGATGGAGTTAGACCTGATCATCCCAAATGGGTCTGCTGGTGTTCGGGTCGGGGATGCGCAGTGCCAGTCAAGGTTTCTCCAACACCAAACTCAACAGAACATTTCTGTACGGACCCCCCTTTATTTTTTTTAAATGTCATGAGCTGTTTGACAACTGATTTTCCCCAGAGGGGACAATAAAGGTTTCAATCAATCAATCAATCAGATCAGAAAAGAGACAGGAGGAGATACTCGTGTCTGCGATGTACATGCTTCAACGTCTCCCAGAAAAGAGAAAAAAATAAAAATCACTCCAATTCACCTCTGGAAGATCACCGCAAGCTTTGGGTCCTGGCCAAGGTTAGAAGCAGACAGATGAAGAATTGTGTGTATGTACTGTATACGTGTGATTGTTGCCTTTGTCTAGGCAGGTGGTGGTAAGCTGGGCTTGCTTGGCTGAGTTCCTGCAGAGCCACAGGGCCCTATCTGTAGTGGCTTCCTCCTATCGGCGAACACTTTCCACTGCAACGCTCCGTCTCCAGCTCGGATACACGAACCTCGTCCGCAAACACGCTCGCAGGTCCTCGCACGCACGCACGCACGCGCACCGCACACCAACAAATAAAGGAGCGTCACAGGCCACAGCGGCACACAGACATTCACCACAGCTTAGTTCGCCCAGTGGACACAGAGCAGTGGCTTCCTGTCTGAGGGAGAGAGAGTGACAGAGAGGGGGAGAGAGAGGGAGGGATCAAGAGACAGGGAGGGAGAGAGGGAGGGAGGGAGACAGAGGGGGAGAGCGAGGGAGAGATCAAGAGACAGGGAGGGAGGGAGAGAGGGAGGAATGGAGAGAGTGACAGAGAGGGGGAGAGAGAGGGAGGGATCAAGGGAGACAGAGAGGGAGGGAGGGAGGGAGGGAGGGAGGGAGGGAGGGAAAGAGAGAGAGCTGGAGGAACAGAGAGGGAAAGGGGAAGGGAGAGAGAGAGAGAGAGAGAGAGAGAGAGAGAGGAGAGAGAGCGAAAACGAACGAGGGAGATCTTTATCCTCCCCAGATCGTGTACCAGTATCAATTCCCCCTTTTGCCCCCCCCCCCCGTCTCCTTACCTCACCCCTCTCCAGTCCGCCATACCCCCTCCCTGCCCCCTCCCCCCCTCTCACGTGCACCTTTCTGAAAGTGGTTTGTGCTGGGCCCAGATTGATCAGACGCCCCCCCCACCCCCACCCACCCCTCCCCCCACCCACCCCTCCCCCCACCCACCCCGCCGGAGGGACACAGGCGACACATCGATCGCTCCCCACCCCCACCCCCCCGCCCCCGCCCTCACCTCTCATCTGGGAATTCAGCAGGGGGAGCGCATGGGGTGAGGAGAGAGGGGCGACGGGACGCGAGGAGGGAGGGAGGGAGGGGGACGGAGAAAGATGGGAGGAGAGTCGGGGTTTCCTCCGCGGGGGAAGAGAGCGATGACGCCTGTGAGGAACAATGAGAGCCCCCTGGGCAGTGTGGCTTCTCTCCCTGGACGCAACTTCATTCCTCCAGATATTATCCCAGCACCAAAAGAAACCACCATACATCCCTGTTCACATCTCTCAGAAAATCATCTCTTTCTCTTCCTAGTCAGACTGGAGATGGGATTGATACTGAGTGCCTGAAAGAGAGACAGAGAAAGAGGGAGGGATGAAGCAATGGACAGAAGGAGAGAAAGAGAGAGCGAGAGATGAACCAATAGAGGAGAGAGAGTGAGAGATAAAGCAACAGAGAGAAGGAAAGAGGGAGAGAGAGAAAGAGAGAGCAAGAGATGAAGCAATAGAGGAGAGAGAGCGAGAGATAAAGCAACAGAGAGAAGGAAAGAGAGAGAGAGCAAGAGATGCAGCGCTAGAGAGAAGAAAAGAGAGGGAGAGAGAGAGGGAGGGAGAGAGATACTAGGCGTTCCCTGCACTGCAGCAGGTGATCAAATAGCACACACTGGTGTGATGGAGTTGGCCCGGTGCCAAGATGAGCCTGCACTCTCTGAATCCTAATATCCTCCTGTCATAGCTGGGAGGGAGGGGACACGTCGAGGCTCCTCGCTTCTCCACTCTTGTCTTTCTTTCCATCCTTCCTCTTGCCAGCACTGCTGCCTCTTCCCCAACTCATCCTCCGTCTTGTATTTTCATCTCCTTTCCCCTTCTCTCTCTGCCTCCCCTCCCCTCTCTACTTCCTTCCTTTCCTCTCCTCTCCTCCCCTCCTTCCCTCTCCCTGTCTTCTTCCCTCTCCCTCTCTCCTTTCTTCTCCTCCCCTCCTTTCCTCTCCTTTCCTCTCCTCCCCTCCTTTCTTCTCCTCCCCTCTTCCTCTCTCCTTCCCTCTCCCTCTCTCCTTCCCTCTCCCTCTCTCCATTCCTCTCCCCTCCTCTCCCCTCCTCTCCTCTCCTCTCCTCTCCTTAACCTCTCCTTTCCTTTCATCTCCTCTCCTCTCCTCCTCTCCCCTCCTCTCCTCCGTCCCCTCCCGTCTGGGTGAAGTAATCTTTCTCCCCCCACTGAAGGCACATGCCCCTTCCACCACCTCAACCCCCAGACACACACACACACACACACCCAGCACACACACACACACACACCTCCGAACCTCTGGACACAGTCACCCCCCTGTGGAGAAAGAAATCCTTCCAGACAGATTCAGTCCTGCGGTTCCTCTGTCCACACACTCCGACTCCCCAGGTGTTCCAGCGCTAATGGCGTCCTGCTGACTGAAGCCAGGATCAGAGGGAGCCAGGGACAGGAAGCGGACACGACAAACGACAGGAAGAAGGGACGCAGAGTCGGAGAACGTCTCCTGGATGAGACGCCGGATCCTTGTGAAGTTCCTCGCTCGATCACCACGCTCAAAGATGAACAGAGCAAGTCATCTTACACAGGAAGACATTTTGATAAAACGGCGAGACGTGAAAAACTGATCGAATGTCTCTTCGCAAACCGACCAATTTTCCCTCTCAGACGCCGAACGCGAGCGCCTTTGATTGGCGGCTGCAGGCGATAATAGTTTCTGTGCCAACATGCGCTCTCGCACCAGAATGAAGGAGGGACGCGGTGATGAACCCCAGCGGCGAGGACCGATCGACGGAGGGGCGTTGGGTCGCGACGATTAAAACGAACGACTGAGACAAGGATGTTAAATCAAGCACGGGCGCCTTCATCTTCCAGATACGTGGACCGTCTGAATCGTGTGCGGAGACACTGACTCGTTCGCGTACGGAAGCTGGAGGGAAGTTTACATTTAAGTTACATTTCCATTTATTCATTTAGCAGACGCTTTTATCCAAAGCAACTTACAAGAGAGAGCTTTTACAAAGAGCATCAGTCATTGAGCATAGCAACGTGATAGACCCCGAACACGGTGGGTTTTTTAGATTGTGAATCATACATCATGAGAACCAATAAGTGCCAAGGGAAGAACTATAAATGCATAACACAACGATTGTGGACATAAAGCAAGAGATACAACAAACAACACTGGCAAGTCACCATATGGGGACCAACAGATTGTTCTAAAGCACATTAGATTAAGTGAAGTGCCATACTATTCCTAAGTGCCATTAAATTGTCTCTAGAAGTTTCTAGAAGGACAGCACGGACGGGCTTCCACGGCTAGCTTCTGTCGCTGGGTCGTGTCGGAAACACGTAGGAAGCTCTTCACCATATCGCAAAAGACGTTTGCGTAGAGTGTGTGTGCTTTTCGGTGCGGGTGCCAGCGTGCTGCCGATTTACCGTTTGACAGGCGTGTCACTTCCTGCCCGGCTGGCAAATACTTTTCTGGAAATCTACGAGGCTCCAATATTCGGCGTGTACGAGGTTTACATATGGAATGCAGGCAGAACATCAATTCCACAGCCAGGACGCGAATCTGAAAAGGGAATCAATTATACATTTGAGACAGAGCAATAAATAATCACGCCTCCTTCATCTGACAACGTCTCCAACTGGATTTTTGATAACGCTGCCACATTTATTCTCTCTGTATATATCGCTTTCTCCACCTCCCAACCCCGCTTGCTTTTCTTCTCATCCCCTTCTCAGCTCATTTCCATCACTCTTGTTATATATATCGGGAGTTTTCCTGCGTCTCGTGGGTTTACCTCCCTCCCTCCCTTCCTCCCTCCCTCCCTCCCTCCCTCCCTCCCTCCCTCCCTCCCTCCGTCCTTCACGCCTTCTCTTTCCCTCCCTCTCTCTCTCCCTCTTTTTCTATCCCTCCCTCCCTCCCTCCCTGCCCTCCCTCCTGCCCTCCCTCCTCCCCTCCCTCTCTCTCTCCCTCTTTTTCTACCCCTCCCTCCCTCCCTCCCTCCTGCCCTCCCTCCCTCCCCTCCCTCTCTCTCTCCCTCTTTTTCTACCCCTCCCTCCCTCCCCTCCCTCCCTCCCTCCCTCCCCACCCCTCCCTCCCTCCCTCCCCCCCTCCCTCCCTCCCTCCCTCCCTCCCTCCCTGCCCTCCCTCCCTCCCTCCCCTCCCCTCCCTCTCTCTCTCTCCCTCCCTTTCTACCCCTCCCTCCCTCCCTCCCTCCCTCCCTCCCTCCCTCCCTCCCTCCCTCCCTCCCTCCCTCCCTCCCTCCCTCCCTCCCTCCCTCCCTCTCTCTCATCGCTGGGCCCCAGATGTTCGTTGAACTGGGCTCCTCGACTGGCAGCAGCTGGGATTCTGTCACAGATGAAACGAGAACTCCGTGATCGAGAAAACGGGGAAAAAAGAGTGGAAAAATAACAGGCAACTTTGTTCGTCAGCTCTCCCTTCTCCTCCTGGCCTCCCTCAGACGGCGCTGCAGATGAGCCTGGCAGGTGCTGCTCACCGGAACAGGTGTTCCCCGACCAATGACACGGCAGGAAACGGCGTCTCCAAGCTGTCGTCTGGCATGAGGGAAAAGCAACTTTTTCCATTCCTTTTACTTTTTAAGTACTTTTCAAGTTGTCCCACTCTCTCGTTGAATTGTCTCATCGAACCTTTACGCCACAAGTCGTTACCCCCCCTCCCCCCTCCCCCCCAAAAAAAATACTTTTCGGATGAAATGCCCAAACTCCCCATCTGTCTGTCCGTACATGAGTGAAATCGGAGTGTTGGTTTTTTCCGGTTGTGTAGAATTTAACTCTCATCCCCAGTGGATGTACTGGCCAGAGGGTGTCATTTGAGGAAGTGCACTATCATCCAGTCCTTGTCTATTTGGAAACATGTCAATTTGGCTAGAAAGACAGACAAAGCGAGAGGGGAGAGAGAGAGAGAGAACAAGGCAGAGAGAGGGAGAGAGAGCTGGCATGAGCTGAATCCATTTGGAGCACTTAGAGAGCCAAGGGGCCTTGAAAAAAAAAAAAAAGAGATACGACAAAGCTGTCGCGAAGCGCTGTCCCTACCACAGCTTCACTCCGAGTGGAGGTGGAAATCCAGGCACCGAAATGACAACAAAGTGCCTCGCCGGGCGGTTTGGCGTCACATCAAGCAGCTGCCTCAGATTCCCTCCTCGTTAGAGCGCCATTTCGTTTCCCAAACGCAGCAATGGCGCATGTCACGTCGCACCAGGAAGGACGATCGTGTATTATCGTAGGGTTTAAAACGTCCGCGTAAACAATTTCGGTCCAAAACACCACTCGAGAACGGAGAGTCGAGCCCTCACCAGGTCCATTTGGTTTCAGCCTGTGGTCTAAATCCCTTTCTGAGCGGGTCTGAAGTGGGCAGCCGGCCACAAAATGTCGGGCCGCTCCGGCTACACCAGGGCCTGTCAGGTGGGCTGGAGCCAGGAAGCGCTAACATCATCCTCCGTGTGTCCCTAAGTCCTGACAGAGAGCAGAGAGCTTTCACACGCAGGCCTGGACAGCCAGGGAGGGAGGGAAAGAGGGGGAGGGAGGGAGGGAGAGGAGGGAGGGAGGAGGGAGGGAGGGAGGGAGGGAGGGAGGAAAGGGGAAAGGGGAAAGGGGAAAGGGGAAAGGGGAAAGGGGAGGGAGGGGAAAGGAGAGGGAGGGAGGGGGGCGGGAGCGAGACAGAGCGATAAAAGAGGGTCGGAAAAGCGAGAGAGACAGGGAGAGAGGAAGAGAGAGGGGGGAGGAAGCCTTTAGTGGATTATCCATCCCGGATTCTCTCATCGATCTCTCGCTTGGACGTGTACAAGAATGGCTGGATGTGATCTGGAGAGCAGGCCTGAATCTAAATTCTAAAGGCTGCCGGAGATGGAGAGGAGTTATTTCAAAGATCTTGGAACGAGCATCCTTACCGCAGGGGAGTCGTGCTTCTAGCGAGACACACTCGTGCGTGCGACACGCTCAGACACCCGGACCATGCGCCGTGTTCTTTATGTGCAGCTCCGTCCACTTGGATGAGCGCACACAGACGCAGACACGCACACACACACACACACACACACACACACACTCCTTCAGGGCTGAGTAGGGATTCGGAGAAGCGGTTGCAAATGTATTAGAGATCGATACTGGGGATGAACTGAACTACCTATGTCGCTCACTGTAGCCTGTCTCACACTCTGCACACAAGGTTGTGTGTCTATGTGTGTGTGTGCGCGTGTGAGTGTGTGCGTGTGCGTGCGCGCAAACACCACAGGTTACATTTCCATGTATTCATTTAGCAGACGCTTCTATCCAGAGCGACTTCCAAGAGAGAGCTTCGCAAAAGAGCATCGGTCACTGAGCATAGCACCGTGGGTAGCCAGAACACGACACATGGAATATGAAAGAAAGGGAATGAGTACAGATGTGTTGCGTACCATATGTAAGAACATGACATGACCATGGTTGGTCCCCATATGGTGACTTGCCAGTGTTGTTTGTTGTATCTCTTGCTTTATGTCCACAATCGTTGTGTTATGCATTTATAGTTCTTCCCTTGGCACTTATTGGTTCTCATGATGACTGATGCTCTTTGTAAAAGCTCTCTCTTGTAAGTCGCTTTGGATAAAAGCATCTGCTAAATGAATACATGGAAATGTAACATACGTATGTACTATACAGTTGCATTTATATGCGTATATATTATTTTTCTTTCTAGGAAATGTGCTCGATTGGTTTTCGACCAAATAACTAATGACGGGCCATGACTGTTGAGACCTTTATGCAGACTGAGTAATGATCATTGAAAAATAAATTGCAACAAACAACTGAGTTGAGAGAATAGAGAATGGAGAAAAAACATGATGGAAAGTCATTCAACACTTCCATTTAATTTAGCTTATAGTTTGTAGCTAATCAATCTTAATATCCTGACCTATGAGAAAGGATTGGATTAGGGTTTAGCCCACACATACACACACACACACACACACACACACACACACATACACACTCTCTAGTAATGTTGACACTGAATAAATAGCTGAACACACAGTTAATCAACAACAGCTTCTCACACCTACATTCATGACAAGGATGTAGGAGATAGGATACAGAGAGTAGGATATAAGAGGATAGGATATAGGAGGGTAGGATATAGGAGATGGGATGTAAGAGGTGGCATAGAAAGTAGGGTATAGAAGGTCAGAATCAGAATCAGAATCGGGGGTTTATTCGCTATGCAAGATTAACAAACATAGAATTCACTGTGACAAGAAGAGCAACACAGAACATGTATAGGAGTAAAGAATAAACATGTACAAGGTGGAAAGTGGGCACTAGATATACGGGGGGGGGATATAACTATATGAGTTAGTACAAGAAGGATGGGTATATATATCGTACGGGGGGGGGTGTATACACAGTAGTAAGGTAGTTTTAAGGTGTCAAGTGCAGTGGGACAAGTCAAATCGACATTTGTTTTTATAGTCCCTTTTGGGATATAGAAAGTAGGATATAGGAGGTGGGATACAGAGGGTAGGATACAGGAGGTGGGATATAGGTAGTAGGCTATAGGAGGTGGGATACAGAGAGTAGGATACAGGAGGTGGGATATAGGAAGTAGGATATAGGAGGTGGGATACAGAGGGTAGGATACAGGAGGTGGGATATAGGAAGTATAGGAGGTGGGATATAGGAAGTAGGCTATAGGAGGTGGGATACAGAGGGTAGAATATAGGAGGTGGGATATAGGAAATATAGGAGGTGGGATATAGGAAGTAGGCTATAGGAGGTGGGATACAGAGGGTAGAATATAGGAGGTGGGATATAGGTAGTATAGGAGGTGGGATATAGGAAGTAGGCTATAGGAGGTGGGATACAGAGGGTAGAATATAGGAGGTGGGATATAGGAAGTATAGGAGGTGGGATATAGGAAGTAGGCTATAGGAGGTGGGATACAGAGGGTAGAATATAGGAGGTGGGATATAGGAAGTATAGGAGGTGGGATATAGGAAGTAGGCTATAGGAGGTGGGATACAGAGGGTAGAATATAGGAGGTGGGATATAGGTAGTATAGGAGGTGGGATATAGGAAGTAGGATATAGGAGGTGGGATACAGAGGGTAGAATATAGGAGGTGGGATATAGGAAGTAGGCTATAGGAGGTGGAATATAGGAAGTAGGCTATAGGAGGTGGGATATAGAGGGTAGAATATAGGAGGTGGGATATAGGAAGTAGGATATAGGAGGTGGGATATAGGAAGTAGGATATAGGAGGTGGGATACAGAGAGTAGGATACAGGAGGTGGGCTATATAAAGTAGGCTAGAGGAGGTGGGATATAGAGGGTAGAATATAGGAGGTGGGATATATGAAGTAGGAGGTTTCTTTTGAGCATAGAATACAACATTTAACTGTAGTAAAAGAATATGACTTACAACCTTACCATGGTCAAATCATTCCTGACATTCAGGCAGTTTTTTTGATCAAATGCAGTTGAAGTACGTGTGTGTGTGCGTGCTGGTGTGTGTGACTTGAAGGTTAAGCGCTTTAAAGCGACGTGTGTTTCTGTCTTTCCGTTGGAAGCCAGAGTGATGGATTAGACCTGGAACTAATGCGCTCGTCCACCTGTGAAATGAGAACCACGGGGGCAGAGGGGAGAACTGGAACAATGTTCTACCGACACCCACCGCTGTGTGGAGACGACATCTCTCATCGCATCGGTGGAACGGTTCTAGTCCTTAAAATGACTCATAATAACAAGAGTCACATTTTACTCTTTTTTTTTACGGTTCAATCAAGCGCGACGCGGAACGTCTTTAGTTAAGATGTTGGAGTTTTTCTTTAGCATTCACGTTTTATTCATTTAGCGGTCTGAAACCACATCCAGGGTAAAAACCAAGGACCGTCCTTCAGGGAAATCAAGGATGAAATCCGCAAAGAAACTTCTAGAAGTGTACATCTTAAGAACCCACGCAACCTCGAAAAAACAAACCAACCGACGCTCGCAGCGTCGCGGCGCTCCGCTTCTTCTCCGCGGCTCTTTAATAGCGCGCCATATTCTCTTCCCAGCCAAAAAGAAAGTGTGACCGGCCAAGTTTTCCCCATCAGAGCGTCCTCACCTCCTGGGAACGTCGCTTTAGTACGCCGATCAAGGCGGCGGTTAATTACGACTTATGAAAAGCAGAGAGGCGGCAGGTACAGGTGGCTTCTCCCCCGTACGTTCCCGGCGACGGTGGATATCAGAGCAGAAAAGGCAAAGCGAGTCGCCCTTCTGTCACGCTCTCCGGCTCTTCTCGTTCTTTGGCCGGTCTCCGTATTTGGCAGGTCCACAAGACTCCCCCCCCCCCCTCTGTATGCTAGCTGCCTGTAAGGCCACCATCCAAGGAGAAAGCAGATGAAACAGAAAGGGGGAGGGGGAGGGGAGGGTGGGGGTAGAAAGACGACCGCTTCCGCTTTGTAATCGCCCGCATGTTTTATCCGGCCCGGTCCCTCGATACCGTTTCAACGTTCGCTGGGCCACCGTTGTGTTTGGGGTTGACAAACAAGGGAGGGACAAAACGCACGTTTCGAAAACTTGGGGAAGGGATTAATGAATCATATCGCTTCATGACTGAATAAGCAGCGGCGCTGATGAGATGGGAGTGGGTTCAGGTTATCAATATTTCAGAAGCATAAACAGACGAGCGCTACGTTTCGGTCTGGATGCGAACGCGCGGGGTCTGCGTGGGCGTGCGTCCCCCCCCCCACCCCCCCCCCCCACCCCCCCCCCACCCATCGCCCGCCACGCCGCACAGCTCCTCGTTCTTGGACTCGTTAAGAGAACGAGAATCCTATCCCTACGCTCTAGTTTTGGCTCGTGGCTTGTTGGGCTGTTACTTTGCTGAAGTCTCGTCGTCGAGGGAGAGCGGAGCCCTGGAGACGACCTCGAGGTCATAGCCGGCGCTGCGCAAACGTCATGGAAACGCATTGTGACAGGCGCGGGTGTGTGCGGTTGCCGCGCACCATCACAAACTGCGAACGCCCTCTCCGCCGAATGCACAATGCACGTCCTTCCCCTGCGATGGCGAGAGAGCTGAGTGGGACCTCCCGTCGCATCAGTATTCAACCCCATGTTGCGAGTACGAGTGGGTGCGGCGTTTGGGAACCCGGGGTAAAAGAAGGCCTTCCTTCAACGCGCCTCAGCGTTTCGTTTCCGACCAATCGGATCGCTCCGGCGAGCCACAGGAGGAAAAAGCTGCCAGCGTCTCTCGGACGTCGTAGAGTTGCGTCATCGTCTGCGGTCATCGTCTGCGGTCATCGTCTGCGGTCATCGTCTGCGGTCATCGTCTGCGGTCATCGTCTGCGTGCCCCCTGTTCCATGACAGCATGAAGTATCAGAGGCGCGGGGGGGGGGGGGGGGTTGGCGTCCGCCAGAAAGGTCCATCAGAGGAACGGGCGGCTCTAAAACTTCGAAGCAGCGGTCTTCTCTTTTCTTTTGAAGCGCTCAAAAGCAAGCGTCCGTGGTGGAGTCATTACCAGAGCCGTCTCTCCTGCTCTCTCTCTGGTTAAAGAGGACGGGGAGACGTTACATCTCCGAGAACTGAGGGATGGTCTTTAAGAAGCCTCTCTCTCTGTTCCTCTCTGTTCTCTCTCTCTGTTCTCTCTCTCTATTCTCTCTCTATGTTCCTCTCTCTGTTCCTCTCTGTTCCTCTCTGTTCTCTCTCTGTTCCTCTATGTTTCTCTCTCTGTTCCTCTATGTTCTCTCTCTCTGTTCCTCTCTGTTCCTGTCTGATCTCTCTCTCTGTTCCTCTATGTTCTCTCTGTTCTCTCTCTGTTCCTCTCTGTTCCTCTCTGTTCCTCTCTTCTCTCTCTCTGTTCCTCTCTGTTCCTCTCTGTTCTCTCTCTGTGTTCCTCTCTCTCTCTCTCTCTCTCTCTCTCTCTCTGTGTGTGTTCCTCTCTCTTCTCTCTCTCTCTATCTCCTCTCTCTCTGTTCCTCTCTCTCTCTCTCTGTATACATACAGTACATGTGCTCTCATTCATACACGAACGGATGCGCTCGCACTCACCGTATGTAAATACGATGCACGCACAGCACACACCAGCGCAAGCCCGCGCGCATGCTCGCGCACACGTGTGCTAAAACACACTCAACACGTGTGCCCGCGCGCGCACACACACACGCAGCGGGAACCCGAACAGAAAACGCATCTGGTCTCTCCATCGTTCGCCTGACCAAGCTCTTACCTCACTTCCTCTTTCCTTTTTTTTTCGCTAGTTATGTTTATACTTATTCCCTCCTGCCCTCCCTCCCCCTGTCCTCCCTCCCCCTGTCCTCCTCCCCGCCGTTCCCCCCCGCCCCCCTCCGTCTCCCACTCTTCTACTTGTGCGCATTAATAATTGACGAGATGTGACGGGCTCCCTGCCGGAACATTCTCCTTCATTAAGCCCAATATGTACCGTGCTGTGGCTCTGACGCCATTTATTTCAGACCCCGCGCTCTCATCACCCTCCCTCCCTCCCTCCCTCCCTCCCTCCCTCCCTCCCTCCCTCCCTCCCTCCCTCCCTCCCTCCCTTTCGTCCTGTCTCCACTACCCTCCCTACCTCCTCCCTCCCTCCCTCCCTCCCTCCCTCCCTCCTCCCTCCCTCCCTCCCTCCCTCCCTCCCTCCCTCCCTCCACGTCTTCCTCGCCCTCCATCACCGCAGCATCTTTAGATCCTCTTCCTTCCCTTTCACTCCCCCCCCCATTACCTCCCTCTCCTCACTTAAGTGCTAAACAGTGGCTACATCTGAAGAGATGCCTGGCCCTGGTCTGTATTATTCACCTGTGCTCTGTATTCTCTGCAGTTTCTCTGCGCGTCGTTTAAGTACGCGTCTTTGAAGGGTAGGATCGCTTTGTTTGGGTCTGAGACGCCGTACGACCTTAAACCAGTCCCAGCGATCGCTTTCTAGCTCGCTAGCTAGTCGCAGTTGGCCAGCATCGACCATGTGACTTCGGCCTTTACTCAGCTAACTTGCTACTGTGATTTTTGCACCACTGTTTACACTACTGTGTATATACCCCCCCCCCACTGTACTATACTGTATTTACCCATTCCACTTCGTACCTATGTTACTTGTACTTCCATGTTATTTGTATCCTTTGTGTTATTTGCATCAGTTGTATTATTTGTTATTTGTATCATATTTGTAGTGTATTTTACATTGTATTCATTTTTTGTTGGTATGCCATATGTGTTCTATGTTTGCTCATTTCTGCCACAGTGAATTCTCTGTTAATCTTGCATAGTGAATAAACCCCATTCTGATTCGGAATGATTTGTAATCTGTAATCTAACCCCCCCACGCCTCTCTCTTCTCACCCCACCCCCAGCTGCTGTCTCTGGGACGGTTCCTTCCAGGACACCGGGGCGGCCCTGCCAGCCTCCAGAGCTCCTGCCGCATCGCCCAGACTGCAGCGATGGAGGAACCAGGGGGGTTCGTATCCAGCTTCCGGATGGTTCCTCTCTCGGCTCGGCGGCCGGTCGAGAAGTCGCGTTCGTTTGTTTTCTCCAGGGGAGTCGAGAGAAGGATCAGAGAGGACGGCAAGCGTGTTGTTGAAGAAAGTGTTTTGTCCGTCTCTTCGTAAACGGAGTGACAGTTCAGTTGAGTTCTGGATGAAATAAGTATTTAACAACCTGCAGATTGGGAGAGAAATGACCAGACCTCTGGCCACAATATGAAGACAGTACAAGGCTTAGGTCTCAATCATGTCTCCCTCCCGTCGAGAGGTCATTCTTTTATAGGGCACAAGAATTTAAACATAGATAGTGACAGTCAGGCGGTAATGACGTTACAACAGTCTTCAGAGAAGGTGTGTTCAGTAGTGATTCATAGAAGTACACAGGACAAGAGGTCTGAACTCGGCTCTTTCCGGAAGATTCATCTCATTTGGACCACCATGAGGGTTGAGCTGGAGGGAGTTAAAGGGGGAGGGTGGGAGGAGGAGTTAAATAAGGAGGCCGGGAGAGAGGGAGGGAGTTAAAGAGGGAGGAAGTGAAAGAGGGGGATACATTTGAAAGGCAGGGAAGTTCTAGAACGTGATGAAACCTGTGAAAGATGGATTGACCGAGCCAACTTCACAAGGTGATGGATGGACTGGGGGTGAGGATGGATGCCCTTGTGTTCTTTCACTTCCAACCGTGGGAAAGAAGGATCCAGAAGACATAGAACCATACCGCATGCACACATCTATCTCCCAATACCCCCCACCCCCGTGTGTCAATAGACTGGCCGCAGTCAGGGCCGGATGCTCCTCAGTCATGTTCCAGTGATGGGAGAACGCGTATGAAACCCCCTTTCCCCTACGTCGCAATGAGCGCCTTTTCGGACGCCTTGCCGCGCTCCGACCCCCCCCTCCGCCCCCGCCCCGCACCTCGGCCCGAAACGAGAGGAAGCGGGTTTGGCTAAGAGGGAAGGAAAAAACCCGAAGACCAATGGAAAGTGAACCCGCTTGTACGCTCGCGTCATTAGACCCGTGCGTTATGTTCAAAGTAATAACCCTGCCCTGAAGCGAATGCAATTGCCAACGTGGAGTCCTATTAGGATCTGCTTTGTAAAGGATCCTGTGTCTAGAGTAGGGAATTAGGCCCGGGCGCTCATCCTGACAGACCATTATAATAATCCCCGCTACTGAGGACAACACGGAGATAGGAAATCCTCCGGATTCAGCAGCGTCCGCGCTCGCAGACCTGGGAGAGCTAATGAACAATGAGCCTGGGCACATTTCCTGTTAGAGCGGGATTCAACGAGTGTTTTTATTCTTATTAGGCGCCATAAAGCGCCATCAGCGTCTCCTTTGCGAATGTGTGAAGTCAAATATTGCTGGTTAAGGAAACGCACACGGACACACACACACAGTTAGCAGTCCTGTTGTATATTCAGTCACAAGGTTAAGCATCCCTGTTCCCGGAGAGGAGAGGAGCGGGGAGAAGAGAGGAGGTGAGAAGAGAGGAGGGGAGAGAGGAGGGGAGAAGAAAGGAGGGGGAGGCGAGGGGAGGAGGGGGGAGGAGAGAGGAGGAGGAGAGAGAGAGGAAGGTGGAGGGGAGGAGGGTGGAGGAGGGGAGGAGAGGAGGAGAGGAGAGAGAGAAGAGAGGAAGGTGGAGGGGAGGGGAGGAGAGGAGGAGAGGAGAAGAGAGGAAGGTGGAGGAGGGAGGGGGAGGGGAGGGGAGGGGAGGAGAGGAGGAGAGGAGAAGAGAGGAAGGTGGAGGGAGGGGAGGAGAGGAGGAGAGGAGAAGAGAGGAAGGTGGAGGGGAGGGGAGGAGAGGAGGAGAGGAGAAGAGAGGAAGGTGGAGGGGAGGGGAGGAGAGGAGGAGAAGAGAGGAAGGTGGAGGTGAGGAGAGGAGGGTGGAGGAAACCCATCATGTCATCCTGCAGGTTATCAGTATAGTTGTTTGTTGGCCATGCCAAGGTTCAGGGTCTGCTAACTCACTCACGCCACAACTGCCTGTCGCAAACATCAGCTCAGACAGCTAGTGCCTGATGGGCAGGATTAAATCGCTGCTTACAGTCGCACAGCAAACAAAGGGAATGACATACAGACACGCTGTCAAGACCTTGATACGGTGTAACAACAGATGAAAATCTCCCCGAATAGCAGGAAGGATGGAAAAATATATGTACCGTGTAGCTGCACCGACAAAACAGGAACACACTCACTCTGCTCCCTAACAATGACACACACACACACACAGCAGTTCCTTTGTAATGGCTGTGTGTCAACGTATAACAGATGCATCCTAACAGTGTCATTTATTTCCATCTCCAGCTAGCCTATATGCCTGTCCAAGCAACAACACAAAACAAAGGAGAGAGAACAACAGCGAACAGACAAACACATCAATCTAGTGCACCACCGATCCCACACACACACACACACACACACACACGCAGGGGAGCACACGCACACACACACTGCAGATACTCCCATGCTGCTAGAATTTGCAGCGGGTACATGTAGTCGCACAAACACCGTCGAGGAGTGTTTGCGTGTGTGTGTGTGTGTCTCCTCACCTTCTCCCTCATAAACATCCCAAATAAACTCCGGAATTGACTTGTAGTGCGCATTTACATAGAGCGCTCCTGCGGTGAGCGCGGGCCTCTGGTCCTGTCATGTTTCTACCAGACAGCGGCGGGCGGTAGTCCTACAATTCCGTGACAGTGCCGTGGGGGGCGGGGGGGGGGGGGGGGGGGGGCGTGGGGGGGGGGAGCGGTCTGACTTCTAAATAACCCTGGGCATCGGTTTCAGTTTGTTCAGCGGAATCCTCGGCTCCTCTCCGAATCGCTCCTCTCCCCGTGCCTCTCCTCCCCTCTCCTTTGTCCTCTCTCCTCCTCTCCTCTCCCCTCCCACTGCTCCCCTACGCAGGGAAACCTGCTAATTAGAGGGAACTTGAACCGTCAGCACAATTAAACACTGCGGGCAGAGATGCCGTTCGGTTCTCTCACCCCTGCTTCTTGTTCTCCGAGTTAACGGACGTTACGGAGCCGTAAAGGGTTCAAATCCTCGATGCCGTGCTTTTGACCTACATTTGGGTTGGTTTCGCACTTCCTCTCCTTACACCGGAGCCTGAATTAATTTGAGGTGATTAGCACCAGGTGCGAAAGAGCGGAGGAAGCGTCAACGGACGGTTGAGTGACAGATGATGCCGTCTTCCTCCGTGTCGTCTCCCGGGCAAACGCGCCTCGCTCAAGGACGCCTGGAGGCTTTCCAACAAGACAACGCATTCTGCGGAGAATACTGAAGTCAACAAGAAGAGGAGGATAACGAACGTCCAAGGAACGAGATCGGGCGGAGTTGCAGGCTGCATAATGAAATGAGGGAGAGGAGAGCGGAAGAGGCGAGGGGAGTGGAGAGAGGGAGAGCGATGCGAAGAGCAGCAGATGATAGAAGTCCCAAAAAAAACATGCAGAGAGGGAGGAAAGAGGGGGGGACGTGGGGGCGAACGAGAGACAGAATGAGAGAGAAAAAGAACAAGGGGAAGAGAGAGAGAGAGAGACGGGAGAGAGACACAGAGAGAGAGAGAGAGAGAGAGAGAGAGAGAGAGGGGAAGAAAGAGAGGGAGATAGTTATTTATCTGTCATCTGCAGAGGAAATTGGCCCAGTGGGCCTGGAGGACTAAGCCATTACCGACACAGACAGGGGTCTCCTCCTTCGGCAGAGACAGACTGCGTTGCGAGGAGAGAGAGATTGTTTATCTGGAGAGGACCGCAGGTATCGCGGACTGGGTCTTCATTGGGCGTCCGCGCAGACGGAGGACGAATACGAACGTGCCTTAAAAACGTCCCCTCCCCCTAAAAACGAGATTCGGCCATTTTGTCAGTGTGGGGCTGGGTGATGATGAAACTTACTGAGATGAATTATGATCGTTTAGTGGTGAATTGAGCCATTATGTCATTATGCGACAGTGATTGGATGGAAGCAGGTGGCTCGTAACAACTCACATATCAGAAGAGGGATGTTTTCCCTCCCCAAAAAAAACCCGTAAACACGACATCTCATCTTCAGCCCCAGAGAACCGTGGGATCTGTTAAGAAGTAACTCAACAGGTCCTCAGTCCTTCAGATAGAGTTGTAACCGACAGCAACAAATCACCGGGTGGGAATGAGCCAGGGAAGAGCTGATTTAGCACCCTGGGATTTCCAGAGCGTCGGACCACAGAAGAGCCAGACAGTTACTAG
Source organism: Neosalanx taihuensis (assembly GCA_030340665.1). NCBI lineage: Eukaryota > Metazoa > Chordata > Actinopteri > Osmeriformes > Salangidae > Neosalanx > Neosalanx taihuensis. The sequence goes on from CM059306.1 coordinate 10,041,575, forward strand.
CCTGCACCTCGTGTTGATTTGTGTAGTGGTAGAACAGGCTTTCATGGCGTTTGGCAAACTGTGATCAAACTCTCAAAGAAGCTAGACTTTATCGGTGAGAAATCGGTGAAGGGGAGGGGGGGGGGGGGTGGTTTGACAGATGGCGATAGACACGTATGCATGTACGGACAGACAGGACGGCAGGTAGACAGGCAGGGAGACCAGTAGACAGACAGGCAGACAGACAGATAGACTAGGACACAGGCAGGGAGACCAGTAGACAGACAGGTAGACAAGTAGGTAGACCGGTAGATAGGCAGGTAGACAGACAGGTAGACAAGCAGGTAGACAGGCAGGTAGACAGACAGGTAGACCGGTAGACAGACAGGTAGACAAGCAGGTAGACCGGTAGATAGGCAGCTAGCCAGACAGGTAGACCGGTAGACTGGTAGCTAGGCAGGTAAACAGGCAGTTAGCCAGACAGGTAGACCGGTAGACAGACAGGTAGACAGACAGGTAGACAGGCAGGTAGACTGGTAGACAGACAGGTAGACAAGCAGATAGACCGGTAGATAGGCAGGTAGACAGGCATGTAGACAGACAGGTAGACCGGTAGACAGGCAGGTAGACAGGCAGGTAGACAGGCAGGTAGACAGGCATGTAGACAGACAGGTAGACCGGTAGACAGGCAGGTAGCCTGGTAGCCCCTCCCCCATCTTTCTATCTGTCTCACAACCCCCTGGGATGAAAGACATGTCCAGTCACCTGGTGCTGCAATGGTTTTACAGTGGCGGGAACATTGGTTTTTCAGGTGTGTGTGTGTGTGTGTGGGGGGGGGGGGGGGGGGGGAGGGAAGCCGTAATGAACACACAAGCAGGCCACATGTGTGAAGCTTGATGTCAATGGACAACCGCACCGCAAGCAATATAAACCTTAAGTGGTCACAGGAAACAGGGAGAACAAGATGGCGCTGGCCATCTGGACCTGGTTAGGGTGACACACTGCAGGGGACGCCTCTTAGAAGGCATCGCAGACCGCATCCAGCCCAGTGGTGTCAGCGTGCGGTTCTACTTTGTTATTTCTTCTGGATCCTTCTTTCCTACGGTTGAAGGTGAGAGAACACGAAGGTGTTCATCCATTCCTTGTGAACCAGGAAGACAGGTTAGCTAAGAGGATTCCCTCTTCAAGATCCCTTTGCGCGTGAATTCGTTCGGGCAGATTTAGCAACTTTGTGGAAAGTTGGCTCGGTCAACCCATCTTTCACAGGTTCCATGACGTTCTAGAACTCCCCTGCCTTTCAAATGTATCCCTCCCACCCTCCCTCTTTAACTCCCTCCCTCCCACCCTCCCTCTTTAACTCCCTCCCTCCCACCCTCCCTCTTTAACTCCCTCCCTCCCTCTTTAACTCCCTCCCTCCATCCCTCTTTAACTCCCTCCCTCCCACCCTCCCTCTTTAACTCCCTCCCTCCCACCCTCCCGCTTTAACTCCCTCCCTCCATCCCTCTTTAACTCCCTCCCTCCCTCCCTCCCACCCTCCCTCTTTAGCAACTTTGTGGAAAGTTGGCTCAGTCAACCCATCTTTCACAGGTTCCATGACGTTCTAGAACTCCCCTGCCTTTCAAATGTATCCCCCCACCCTCCCTCTTTAACTCCCTCCCTCCCACCCTCCCTCTTTAACTCCCTCCCTCTCACCCTCCCTCTTTAACTCCCTCCCTCCCACCCTCCCTCTTTAACTCCCTCCCTCCCACCCTCCCTCCCTCCCACCCTCCCTCTTTAACTCCCTCCCTCCCACCCTCCCTCTTTAACTCCCTCCCTCCCACCCTCTTTAACTCCCTCCCTCCCACCCTCCCTCTTTAACTCCCTCTCTCCCACCCTCCCTCCCTCCCACCCTCCCTCTTTAACTCCCTCCCTCCCACCCTCCCTCTTTAACTCCCTCCCACCCTCCCTCTTTAACTCCCTCCCTCCCACCCTCCCTCTTTAACTCCCTCCCTCCCACCCTCCCTCTTTAACTCCCTCCCTCCCACCCTCCCTCTTTAACTCCCTCCTCCCTCTCTCTCTCCCTCCCTCCCTCACACCCTCCCTATTTTTCTCCCTCCCACCCTCCCTCTTCAACTCCCACCCACTCTCCCTCTTTAACTCCCTCCCTCTTTCCCTCCCTCCCACCTACCCTCTCTCCCTCCCTCCCCCTCCCTCCCTCCCTCCAGCCCGGAACTGCTAATAGCCGCCGGCGAGGCAGGCTACTCCCCGACAGTAAACAGGTGCGCGGCCAGACCCATTCTGGCTCGGGAGCACTCCATTAGGTGCTCCGAGTGCATTCTGGTTCCTCTACAGTGGATGCACAAATATAATAAAGCTCAGCGCAGCAGTATGGGATGTAGCGGAGTCGGAGGACGAATGGAGGAGATGGAAGATGCATCTGCCGAGCTATTGAGAGGGACAGGAAACCCTCCTCACCAAATTACCCACCATTCACTGGCTCTCCCGAGCCACTTTGTCTGAATATACGTAATGCACACACAATAAGGAAACGCACAGGAAATCAAACGTGCACGATCTGTGTGTACTTGCGGCGAATTACGCCGGCGGAAACTGCCGTCCTCGGCGTGCGTCGTCGGAAGCGAAGAAATAAGGGCCCGAATGAAAGGGAGATTGGGTGGTATGAGAGCGGGGGACACATTCCATCGTAACACCGCAAGAGCACAGACAGGAAGTCAGCAGAGAATGGCATGGAGGAAGAGATAAAGAGAGAAAGAGATTGAAGAGAGAGAGAGAGAGAGAGAGAGAGGCTAGATAAATAAAGGAAGGATGAGTTAAGCTATCCCGGGAGAGAAGACCGACTGCAGTGTGTGTGTGTGTGTGTGTGTGTGTGTGTGTGTGTGTGTGTGTGTGTGTGTTTTAGACAACACCAGAGACCCAAATTAAACAAAAGTCTTGTGTTTGAACATAGAGCACAGATTGCCAACAGCACTCTTACAAACCTGTTTGTTTTATCTATCCATTACTATTATATATAATGTATACTGTATATCTACAGTTATAGGACATTATAATGGCAAGTTTCCATGTATTTTTGTCCCTTCTACTCATAATATCCTAAAGACACGTTGTTGAGTAAGGTCACGGGAACAGGCTTATTTAAAGACTAGACTCCATGTAACGTCTGTCTCCCTTGATAGGTTTGCGAGTCGGATATTGTTTTTTTTTACAAGAATAAATGTTTAAAAAGTACTGTCGTTCAGTCTGGCGCTTCAGGCTTTCGGGAGGCGGGGACCGGTGGGAGTAGCCCCAGAGACGGCGTGCGCTCGGAGACGCTTGAGACGCCGATGCCCTCCTGACGCGCGATGGACGGTCACCTGTTCCGTAGCGCCTCCTCGCTCCTCCGCGGCCCTCTCTCCGCCAGGCAAGCCGGCGCTCCTCGACAGGAGGAAACATACGCCAGCGCACCTG